>CM049822.1:3819272-3894272 GCA_027422435.1 Schizopygopsis pylzovi | reverse complement strand
TTTTGACGTGTTCACTTAGGGTGTACTCATTTGTGTTGCCAGTCATTTGGACAATAATGGTTATATGTTGAGTTATATTTAGAGGACAGTAAATGTGTACTTCTATACAAGCTGCACATTGACTCTAAAATATATCCAAGTTTAACTTGTGCAATATTGTCCCTTGAGAAATTATACTAACATATTTGCTGAAAGTGAGGTGTGTACTCACTTTTTTGAGATACTGCATATATATATATATATATATAAATCTCAAATAAGATAAATATTGTTTTTTTGTAATTAAATTAAGTTAATAAATAATAACCGTATATGATATTTCAAATTTCATAGTTATTATATATAATGTCAAATATGCTATTTATAATTTTTCATCATTACATTATTAAGATATTAATATTCATAATCTAATATTTTGTATTATTTGTAATACATTGAATATCAATGCACCAGATTATGTTGAAAGTCGAATTATGTTTTTTTTATGATTGTAATTATCAATAATTTAAAAGGTGGGACAGACCAAAATCAAAATTTTAAAGAGTCATACAGACATTTGTTGAGTTCTATTTTTTTTTTTGTAATAAATTTGCTATTTTTCATGTCATGTTAATTTAATGTGAGAAACTAGTTAATATAAAATATCTATTATTAAGCTCTCACTATAAATGATTTGTTGGATTTCTGCCTTTATTGCATTAAGACAGTAATTTGACCAGGGTTGTTATCATTACCTAAAGCCATAAAAACATTTTCAGTACTTGAAATAAAAATATAAAACCATAATAAACTTAACAAACTTTATAGAAATATAAAAAAACTAATAACAAAACCAAAAACAATCAAGTTTTAACAATATCAATTATTAAAACTGTAACTAAAAAATAAAATGAAAACAGAAAATGTATAAAAGGACTTCTATATATATATAAAAGAACTGTAATAGTTTATCAGTAATGCTAAAGTGGAACTGAACTGGACATGTTTTAATCGTATAAATGGTAATTCGTCTAGTAAGAGCATGCATGTGTAAAGTTGTTTGCCTGGTAGTTTGTGTGTGTAAGCTTGTGTAATGCTGAGATGTTACTCCCTTAACCTGTGTGTGTGTTAGATTGAGATCAGTGTGTACGAGGACCGTAGCTCCAGCGGTTCAAGCTCAGGAAGCAGCACAACCAGCAGCAGACGATGATTCACACACACACACACACACACACTCGTCCACGTGTGACGCCTTCATACTGACGCCGCTGAACAGACACGACAGCATCGCCAAACACACTCCACGAGACTCATCAGCGCGTCATGACCTCCACTGACCTGCAGCCGTTGCACATCGCTGTCAGTCCCTCGCTGTAGCATCCTGAGCTTCTGTCACTGTAATATGCAATCTCACTCACAAACGCCTGTGATGTAGCTGCCGATCGGCACACGACAGTCTTCCATCCTCACCATTCTTCACCCTTTTGTTTGAGAATTGAATGAGTAATTATTGAACAGAAGTCAGATTTTAGACTCGGTAGATGTCAAGGACTGAAATCTAAGCCCATATGTTTTATACAGGCCCCAGACACTGCCATCTTATTCCACGGGTAATTTTTATGACTTTGTTTTATTTCATAGTGTGCTAATCGTTCATGCTTTATACTCGTAACACGTCGTCAGAGCAGAAACGAGTCCTGAAGACATGACTGCCAAGAGCCAGAGCTTCCTCACATGATCCTTCATCATGAGCGTCCATTTCCTACCGAGAACCTTTGACCTCGTTTATACAGCGATAATGAGTACAAGAAGCTCATGATGTGTAGCAAAATAAATAAACAATGATGGTCAATGAACAAGTTCTGCTCTTCTGTATTTGATCCACATTTTATTCAAATGTATTTTCATGCACAGGGTTTTATTTAGGCATTTTACACTAAAAATAAATGTTTATGTATGTTTATGTTTTTGCCATTAGGGTATTTTTTGCTGTGTGTGTGGGCAGTCACTTCCAATATGTATCTGTAATCCCGAAGTATGTCAAACATAATAATCTTCACTGGAAAATATCATTTGAAGAAGTAGGTAACATGTCTGCCAGTTTCGTTCTGACCAAATGAAATACATTTCTTACAATACATCCGCTACCGATGGTGATATCTAACGATTACTGAGTTAGCTCAGATGACGTAAAACCGTGCAAATAATTAGTTATACTTTGTTTTCAAATTGTCAGCATGACACCGTAAATTCATCCAGTTCAGCCTGCAGCTTATGTGACTTCTTTTCGTGGAGACAAATATTCATGCAGTATCACTGCTGTGTTTCCAGTCAGAAGGTCTCTTGAGGTTTAGAAATACGATTGAAGATCTTCATCATTTCTCTCCTGTACTGTATGTGCATCATCTGATCACTCTGAGGACCGTCTTCATCGTGTTGACAGACAGTGAGTCGGACCAGAACAGAAAACCTCAACGACTCGGATACAGACCTCCAGAGACACTCAGCACTGAGACCAGGAGAAGCTCAGGAAGAGGAAAACCAGGACGGACAGGAGACGAGGAGACACTGCTGTCGTACCGGGAGACCACAGCTGGAGAAACAGAGAGAGAGAGAGGATGAGAGAGAGGGTGAGGAGAGAGAGAGAGAGAATGAGAGAGAGGGTGTGAGAGAGAGAGAGGGTGTGAGAGAGAGAGAGGATGAGAGAGAGAGAGAAAGGGGATGAGAGAGGAGGAGAGAGAGAGAGTGAGGGTGAGGAGAGAGAGATGATGAGGATGAAAGAGAGAGAGAGAGACAGGATTAGAGAAAGAGATGATGAGGATGAGAGAGAGAGAGATGATGAGGATGAGAGAGAGAGAGATGATGAGGATGAGAGAGAGAGAGATGATGAGGATGAGAGAGAGAGTGAGGAGGGGAATGGGAGAGAGAGAGGATGAAGATAAGGATATAAGTAAGTTGTATGGAAAAAAACAGACCTGGTTCTAATGTGGAAAGAAAGAAGAAATGGGTGTTAAAAGAGCTGGTGGAGGTTCAGGTCAACACAACTCAGAGGTGCACTTCTGTTTAGCATATTAGCTTGCAACTGCACTGTTAATAAACTCGAAGATAAATAAAGCAACAAAAAAGAAATCCATGGAGTACGTTTAAAAAATACAACTTCATTACTTCTACTTCTAAATGTATTTTATTTATTTCAGTCAGGTTTTTTTTCTCTATGTAATTATTTGTGAAATTGACACTTTCTGACCTGTCAGCTGTCCGTGTTCTGGTAGTAGGACTGATATTTGTTCTCTATCATAGGTTCACTCGACGCTGCGTGCTTCACGCTTTGGGAACGCCTCCTGCATGACCGATGTCTGAAGCCCCTATAGAATCACGCCAATTCATTGGCTGATGGCGCGACGCCGTCTCTGACGCAATCACGTCGTCAGCTTATACTGGCGAACACGCCAGCCACTCCTCAGATTTCTCTGCCTTAACGAAGCAGTCACATTGCCCTTCGTTGTTGCAATTTTCTGGCCCAATAATAACATATTTTGGACGCGATTCATCCATTTGCACTTCGGCGAGTGCCTACAGTGGAACTTTGTTCTCTTTGCGGTGAAGTGCCATGGAATATCGCCGTTGCCAACCGCCATGCGTGCGATGACCCACACAGTAAGTGTGTAAAATGTTTGGGGTTTTCGCATGCACGTGATGCGGTTTATGGGGTATCTAAGTGTAAATTCTGTGAGAATCTCCATCTCATAACCTCCATCAACCCGAACAAGGATGCCGAGGGCTCTCCTTCGTGGTGGAGGGTGCCGCTGCTTCCAGGCCTTCTCGACACCCCATCTCAGGTATGTCTTCCTTTGCACGACACTCTGCTTCCTCTATCGCATTTCATTCATGAATCTTCAAGATCTTCATAATTTCTCTCCTGTACTGTATGTGCTTCATCTGATCACTCTGAGGACCGTCTTCATCGTGTTGACAGACAGTGAGTCGGACCAGAACAGAAAACCTCAACGACTCGGATACAGACCTCCAGAGACACTCAGCACTGAGACCAGGAGAAGCTCAGGAAGAGGAAAACCAGGACGGACAGGAGACGAGGAGACACTGCTGTCGTACCGGGAGACCACAGCTGGAGAAACAGAGAGAGAGAGAGGATGAGAGAGAGGGTGAGGAGAGAGAGAGAGAGAGAGGGTGAGGATGAGAGAGAGAGACGAGGAGACACTGCTGTCGTACCGGGAGACCACAGCTGGAGAATCAGAGAGAGAGAGGATGAGAGAGAGGGTGAGAGAGAGAGAGAGAGAATGAGAGAGAGGGTGTGAGAGAGAGAGAGGGGATGAGAGAGAGAGAGAGAGAGGATGAGAGAGAGAGAGTGAGGGTGAGAGAGAGAGGGTGAGGAGAGAGAGGATGAGAGAGAGATGATGAGGATGAAAGAGAGAGAGAGAGACAGGATTAGAGAGAGATATGATGAGGATGAGAGCGAGACAGAGGATGAGAGAGAGAGAGATGATGAGGATGAGAGAGAGAGAGATGATGAGGATGAGAGAGAGAGAGAGAGATGATGAGGATGAGAGAGAGAGAGAGAGATGATGAGGATGAGAGAGAGAGTGAGGAGGGGAATGGGAGAGAGAGAGGATGAAGATAAGGATATAAGTAAGTTGTATGGAAAAAAACTGACCTGGTTCTAATGTGGAAAGAAAGAAGAAATGGGTGTTAAAAGAGCTGGTGGAGGTTCAGGTCAACACAACTCAGAGGTACACTTCTGTTTAGCATATTAGCTTGCAACTGCACTGTTAATAAACTCGAAGATAAATAAAGCAACAAAAAAGAAATTCATGGAGTACGTTTAAAAAATACAACTTCATTACTTCTACTTCTAAATGTATTTTATTTATTTCAGTCAGGTTTTTTTTCCTCTATGTAATTATTTGTGAAATTGACACTTTCTGACCTGTCAGCTGTCCGTGTTCTGGTAGTAGGACTGATATTTGTTCTCTATCATAGGTTCACTCGACGCTGCGTGCTTCACGCTTTGGGAACGCCTCCTGCGTGACCGATGTCTGAAGCCCCTATAGAATCACGTGAATTCATTCGCAATCACGTCGTCAGCTTATACTGGCGAACGCGCCATCCACTCCTCAGATTTCTCTGCCTTCACGAAGCGGTCACATTGCCCTTTGTTGTTGCAATTTTCTGGCCCAATAATAACATATTTCGGACGCGATTCATCCATTTGCACTTCGGCGAGTGCCTACAGTGGAACTTTGTTCTCCTTGCGGTGAAGTGCCATGGAATATCGCCGTTGCCAACCGCCATGCGCGTGATGACCCACACAGTAAGTGTGGAAAATGTTTGGGGTTTTCGCATGCACGCGATGCGGTTTATGGGGTATCTAAGTGTAAATTCTGTGAGAATCTCCGTCTCATAACCTCCATCAACCCGAACATGGACGCCGAGGGCTCTCCTTCGTGGTGGAGGGTGCCGCTGCTTCCAGGCCTTCTCGACACCCCATCTCAGGTATGTCTTCCTTTGCACGACACTCTGCTTCCTCTATCGCATTTCATTCATGAATGGGAGTTCAACTGACAGTAGTAAACAGCGCCTCCAAGGCTTCTGTTCTACAACTAGAGCTTTCCTCCCTCCTACAGAAAGGAGCGATAGAGGAAATACCTCAGTCGGACATCGAACGAGGGTTCTTCAGCCGCTACTTCCTTGTTCCAAAGAGGGACGGCGGCCTGAGACCCATCCTGGATCTGCGGCGTCTGAATTTTTCCCTTTGCAAAGGGAAGTTCAAGATGCTGATGATGAAAACCATCATGGCTCAGATTCAAGGAGGGGACTGGTTTGTCACTATCGACCTAAAGGATGCGTATTTCCACATCCTGGTCGTTCATCGACACAGAAGGTTCCTTCGGTTTGCCTTCGGAGGGAAGGCTTACCAATACAAGGTCCTTCCCTTCGGCCTGGCCTTGGCGCCGAGAACATTCACGAAATGCATGGATGCTGCACTGGCCCCTTTGAGGCTCCAGGGCATTCGTGTGCTGAACTATCTGGACGACTGGCTCATCTGGCTCACTCCAGGGAGCTAGTGAGTCGTCACAGGGATATTGTTCTACGCCACATCCATTCTCTCAGGATGAACGCCAAGAAGAGTGTGCTCTTCCCATCTCAGTGAACCCTGTTTCTGGGGGTTCATTTGGATTCCATTCAGATGCAGGCCCGTTTGGCTCCTGCCCGGATATCCAATTTTACAGCATGTCTGGCCCGCTTCAAGCTAGGCCGTCATGTCTCTGTAGGTTTATGCCGCAGGCTGCTAGGCCTCATGGCAGTGGCCTCCCCTGTGTTGCCCCTAGGGTTGCTTCACATGAGGCCATTCCTTTGGTGGATGAAGGAGCTGAAGTTATACCTCACTGTACAAGCCACTCGCCTTATCAGGGTGTCGCGCGGTTGCTCTCGACCCCTTTTACAATGGCGGGACCCCGCTTTTCTTCAGAGCGGGGTAAGAATGGGTGCGATCCACCGTCGCCATATGGTCACGACGGACGCATCAATGATGGGCTGGGGAGCGGTCATCGAAGGCAGACTGGCGAGCGGGGAATGGACAGGAGAGTTCCTCTCTTGGCACATAAACTGCCTGGAACTCAGGGCTGTCTTCCTGGCTTTGATGTATTTTTTCCCCGTCCTCGGGGGTCATCATATCATAGTCAGAATGGACAACATGGCGGTTGTGTCCCACATAAACCGTCAGGGGGTTTCACGGTCGCGCACCCTGTACAGGCTTGCGCTCCGTCTTCTCCTTTGGTCCCAGGACAAGTTCCTCTCTTTGAGGGCGGTTCACGTTCCGGGAATACTGAACCTCGCGGACGATTTTCTGTCGAGACAGAAACTCAGGCCGGGAGAATGGATGTTGAACCGTCAGACGGTATCCCAGATTTAAGATTTGTTTGGCAAAGCGGAAGTGGACCTCTTTGCTTCTCAAGAGTCATCTGGTTCTCCCTGAGTTTCCCGACGACTCTGGGCATAGATGCGTTCGCCCACCCGTGGCCGAATGGCATTCTGTACGCATTTCCTCACCTGTGGTTGAATTCTTGTTAAATTAGACATTTGTAGTCTAAAATTTTGCTTTGCTCCAGAGACTTTCAGTGGGGTGTACTCATTTTTGCATCACCCTAATTTGAGTAAAACTGAAAATTTTGTTCTCTAAGTTATATTATTAACCTTACTTTCATGTTATAAGTTAAACAGATGTTATATAAAACTTAGTCTTGTCAACATTTTGGAAAATGTTTTTGTGTTCATTAAGATATTGTTTTAAATGTTACTTTTCAAAGGGGGTGTACTCATTTACGCTGAGCACTGTATAGTGTCCGTATGTGTTGGAGCACAGCGGGCGAGTGTGAGGACACACGGCTGGCAACCCTCCCGTTTACGTCTGAACACGAGGAAAGGAGATGACAGAATCATGCAGTCCCTCACGATTGCTTTATTAATATTGCACACCATTACAATTTTAAACAAGTTATGAATAAGCAGGAAATAAAAAGAAAAGCAACAAGTGTGTCGGATGTAGATTTCAGATTTAGTTAGTGCTGACTATCATTTCACCCGTAGAAACGTGACAAGTAACAGTACAAGTGTTCAATAGCACTACAGTAAAGACTGAAGGTTTTGTGTCTGTGGTTGAGTTTGTTGAATCACTGGTTCAGTATCAGACATCTGACAGCACAGCTCTGATTTAATGAGACGATCCAGATGAAAATACTCAGGCTCTCGCTGTTTGAGGGGCAAGAGAGAGAAAACAAATATGTCAATGTTTTATCATTATTCAGACGCAGTGGCGGCTGGTCAATAGGGGGCGCTGGGGCGCCGCCCCCCTTCAAGTTAGCCCCCTTTAACATGTTAACAATAAGTAAAAAATATATCGCAAATATTAACTAAATAAAATCATTTTGTCATAGTATTCTACTGTTAGTTATATTATAATTTATTGAAAATCTAAAAATCTAAACTATATTTCTTTCATATTTGTGTGTGGGGCGCCGGACTAATGAGTGTGTATGTAGGTACACAAACTTTTCAAAAGCATGTGATTTGAGGCTAAGCTCTAATTGGCTTGTTTCAAATTGTCCTTGGGGCGCAGGCTCCTCCCACTTTTGTTGTTAGAGCGAATCAATATTGTTTTTATATGTTTGGCCTCGTGTGATTGGACCGTTCTCAACGACTCTCGTTCCACTCAGCAGCAGCTCGTCAGTTGACAGACAGGTACTAATTAATGTGGAAGCAAGCGCAATATCTCCAGATGAAAGAAAATTCGGTTTTATCTTTACAAAAATACCCGTTCACAAGGCGTTCGGATGAAGAAAAAAAAAAGGATCAAGGAGCTTGGACCAGATCGCCCGTACTTTCAGTTTGTTTGCGCCCCCCCAAAAAATTTTTGCACTAGCCGCCACTGATCATCAGACGTGTTAGGTGTGTTCTGGAATAACTGCCAAAAGACATTAGGCCATTATATTTAAAATCTTCTCTCTGCACGTTTCGAGACTCGAGAGAACTGAGATCTTAAATCTTCTCAGCAAATCTGAGCAATAAAATCGGCATATTCATTAATATGCAAAACACGAGGCCAAAATGAGTTGTTGTTTTTGTCATTGAGAAAATGCATTGAGCACTTTTGCACTAAATTATATTTTATTGACTTTTTGGGGGGACATTTGTGACATCAATCATCGGTTTGAATTCCAGAAATGCTTTTAGAAACATTTTTACTCAAATTTGTAACAATTGTTAACAGAGCATGTAATTCACAGATAATCTTACCAATGCAACGGCCGTTTGTGTTGACTGAGAATCCCTCTCCACACTGCACAGAATCAACACAGAGTATGTAGTAAGTACACAGCAATGACTATCAGATAACAATATTTGTGCTTCGTTATTAAATGTCTGATTCTAAACTGTACATAGCCATACCTGGCTGTGTAAGGTGTGCATTGACTCCTCCTCCTCATTTGCATGCATCCATACCTGTGCATCAGATGTGAGCGCTGACTCCTCCCCCTCATTAGGATATGCGACCTCAATGACGGTGTTCATATCAGTGGACTCGAGCGGCCGAGCGATGGAGCGACCATCCGGCCAAAAGACTTCAATGCTGGTGGCCTCATCGGTTCCTAAGAGCCAATCAAACGAGACTATTAATCTCATATGCTAATGACTAGAGTAGTTACTGAGATGGAACGAGTCAAAATTAAATATGTTTTAAAGTTGATTTATTTGGTCAGAAAGTACAGTAAAAAAGTTGTATAGTGAAATATTAGTACAAATTAAAATATTTGAATATCCCTTAAAATATAATGTATTTCTGTGATGCATCATTACTCCAGTCCTGTGCATTTACCTTAGTCATTTTTTATCAATTTAATGCATTCTTGATGAAGAAGAAGTATTAATTCCTTTCAGATTAAATCTAACCCAATCTTTGATGTAGAATAAAGCAGCTTTTTCATGAACCAGTGACACAATTATTTAAGAGGGGTACTCCTGGAAGATATTTGTGTTGCGGCAGGATGGTCCTCTCCGCACACCTTTGTCAAGTTTTACAACCTTGACGTTGATACGGCTCCAGGTTCTCAGATCTTGTCTGTTTGAACCGACCGTATGTTGTTGGTTCATTATATGACCAGATAGGCAGCGTTTTCAGCTTGGCGTGTTTGATATATCGTTCCCAAAGCGTGAAGCACGCAGCGTCGAGTGAACCTATTCAGAGAACAAGGGTTACGCGAGTAACCCGAGACGTTTCCCAGTCAAATATTTCAGTAATCATCACCAATTAGACAATTTTTTGAAAGCTTGAATGCTGAACACTCAGATTTTATAGTGTGAAAATCATTCAGAAACGTGGACATTGCTTTACCTGCTTGAACTCTCTGAATCACTTTCACCCTGTTCTTCTTCAGAAATCCAACAGTGGCCTTAGATGTGTGTTTAGGATCATTGTCATGTTGGAAAAGTGCACGACGACCAAGGGCACGGAGTGATAGTAGCATCTTCTCTTTCAGTATAGAGCAGTACATTTGTGAATTCATGATGCCATCAATGAAATGCAGCTCCCCGACACCAGCAGCACTCATGCAGCCTCACATAAGGACACTGCCACCACCATGTTTCACTGTAGGCACCATGCATTTTTCTTTGTATTCCTCACCTTTGCGACGCCATACAGTTTTGAAGCCATCAGTTCCAAAAACATTTATCTTGGTCTCATCACTCCAGAGTATAGAGTCCCAGTAGTCTTCGTCTTTGTCAGCATGGGCCCTGGCAAACTCTAGGCGGGCTTTTTTGTGCCTGGGCTTTAGGAGAGGCTTCTTTCGTGGACGGCACCCATGCATGCCATTCCTCTGCAGTGTACGCCGTATTGTGTCACGGGAAATAGTCACCCCAGTTTGGCTTTCTACTTCTTTAGATAACTGCAGTGAACTTGTATGTCGATTTTCTTCAACCCTTCTCATCAGAAGACGCTCCTGACGAGGTGTTAAGACGACCTGGACGTCTCTGTGAGATGGTTGCAGTTCCATCTTTTTTAAATGTTTGTACCACTTTTTCTACAGTATTCTGACTGATAAGTAAAGCTTTGCTGATCTTCTTGTAGCCTTCACCTTTCTTGTGTAAAGAAATTATTTTCTTTCTCAGGTCTTGTGACATTTCTCTTCCATGTGGTGCCATTGCTGACAGCATGAAATGGGAAGGGGTTTTCTTTAAGTAACACACTTTTATAGTCAACTGTCTGCTGAACACCTGTGTAATGAATAATTAGACTCACCTGTGGTTGAATTCTTGTTAAATTAGACATTTGTAGTCTAAAATTTAGCTTTGCTCCAGAGACTTTCAGTGGGGTGTACTCATTTTTAACTGAAAATTTTGTTCTCTAAGTTATATTATTAAACTTACTTTCATGTTATAAGTTAAACCGATGTTATATAAAACTTAGTCTTGTCAACATTTTGGAAAATGTTTTTGTGTTCATTGAGATACTTTTTAAAATGTTACTTTTCAAAGGGGGTGTACTCATCTACGCTGAGCACTGTATAGTGTCCGTATGTGTTGGAGCACAGCGGGCGAGTGTGAGGACACACGGCTGGCAGACGCCTGCACTCGTTTACGTCTGAACACGAGGAAGGAGATGACAGAATCATGCAGTCCCTCACGATTGCTTTATTAATATTGCACACCATTAAAATTTTGAACAAGTTATGAATAAGCAGGAAATAAAAAGAAAAGCAACAAGTGTGTCGGATGTAGATTTCAGATTTAGTTAGTGCTGACTATCATTTCACCCGTAGAAACATGACGAGTAACAGTACAAGTGTTCAATAGCACTACAGTAAAGACTGAAGGTTTTGTGTCTGTGGTTGAGTTTGTTGAATCACTGGTTCAGTATCAGACATCTGACAGCACAGCTCTGATATAATGAGACGATCCAGATGAAAATACTCAGGCTCTCGCTGTTTGAGGGGCAAGAGAGAGAAAACAAATGTCAATGTTTTATCATTATTCAGACGCAGTGGTTAAGGCTGGTCAGTAGGGGGCGCCGCCCCCCCCCCCTTCAAGTTAGCCCCCTTTAACATGTTAACAATAAGTAAAAAATATATCGCAAATATTAACTAAATAAAATCATTTTGTCATAGTATTCTACTGTTAGTTATATTATAATTTATTGAAAATCTAAACTATATTTCTTTCATATTTGTGTGCGGGGTGCCGGACTAATGAGTGTGTATGTAGGTAGACAAACTTTTCAAAAGCATGTGATTTGAGGCTAAGCTCTAATTGGCTTGTTTCAAATTGTCCTTGGGGCGCAGGCTCCTCCCACTTTTGTTGTTAGAGCGAATCAATATTGTTTTTATATGTTTGGCCTCATGTGATTGGACCGTTCTCAACGACTCTCGTTCCACTCAGCAGCAGCTCGTCAGTTGACAGACAGGTACTAATTAATGTGGAAGCAAGCGCAATATCTCCAGATGAAAGAACATTCGGTTTTATCTTTACAAAAATACCCGTTCACAAGGCATTCGGATGAAGAAAAAAAAAAAGGATCAAGGAGCTTGGACCAGATCGCCCGTACTTTCAGTTTGTTTGTGCCCCCCCAAAAAAAATTTTAGCCACTGTTCAGACGTGTTAGGTGTGTTCTGGAATAACTGCCAAAAGACATTAGGCCATTATATTTAAAATCTTCTCTCTGCACGTTTCGAGACTCGAGAGAACTGAGATCTTAAATCTTCTCAGCAAATCTGAGCAATAAAATCGGCATATTCATTAATATGCAAAACACGAGCCAAAATGAGTTGTTGTTTTTGTCATTAAGAAAATGCATTGAGCACATTTGCACTAAAATATATTTTATTGACCTTTTGGGGGACATTTGTGACATTAATCATCGTTTGAGTTCCAGAAATGCTTTTAGAATTTTTTTTATCATTTTTACTCAAATTTGTAACAATTGTTAACAGAGCATGTAATTCACAGATAATCTTACCAATGCAACGGCCGTTTGTGTTGACTGAGAATCCCTCTCCACACTGCACAGAATCAACACAGAGTATGTAGTAAGTACACAGCAATGACTATCAGATAACAATGTTTGTGCTTCGTTATTAAATGTCTGATTCTAAACTGTACATAGCCATACCTGGCTGTGTAAGGTGTGCATTGACTCCTCCTCCTCATTTGCATGCATCCATACCTGTGCATCAGATGTGAGCGCTGACTCCTCCCCCTCATTAGGATATGCGACCTCAATGACGGTGTTCATATCAGCGGACTCGAGCGGCCGAGCGATGGAGCGACCATCCGGCCAAAAGACTTCAATGCTGGTGGCCTCATCGGTTCCTAAGAGCCAATCAAAAGAGACTATTAATCTCATATGCTAATGACTAGAGTAGTTACTGAGATGGAACGAGTCAAAATTAAATATGTTTTAAAGTTGATTTATTTGGTCAGGAAAATACAGTAATAAAGTTGTATAGTGAAATATTAGTACAAATTAAAATATTTGAATATCCCTTAAAATATAATGTATTTCTGTGATGCATCATTACTCCAGTCCTGTGCATTTACCTTAGTCATTTTTGATCAATTTAATGCATTCTTGATGAAGAAGAAGTATTAATTCCTTTCAGATTAAATCTAACCCAATCTTTGATGTAGAATAAAGCAGCTTTTTCATGAACCAGTGACACAATTATTTAAACGAAGCGACTGATTTAATAAGTAAATGATCTGATGTGTATACCTAACCCAAAGTGAGCCACCGGCTCCATCTGGCACAGATAGCCTGATCCTCCGTCAATGATGCGAGTGTGTGCGCCGCTGTGTTTGGTGAACATCACCACCTTCGCTCCACGAGCGAACGACCCGAACCGTGTGCGCGGCACCACACGCAGCCACTTACTAGACGAGCCCTGCGGACAGAAGAAGAGAGCATTCAAATGTTGATGTACACTGAATGTTATGAGGTCCAGAAGTCTTTCTGACATACCTGGTTGACCTTAAACACAGAGATGGGCTGAGAGGCGCTCTCCCCGTGAGCCACCAGCAGATCCAGCAGACCGTCACCGTCAAAGTCTGTCACTGTGGCGCCTGTCACCCAACCAAAACATCAGTTAGAGCAAGACATCAGGTGGTGTATTTCCACAGGACGTGTCTGTGGTCATGTGACCTGACCTGTGCCCCTCCCCTGAGGCTCGGAGGCGTCGCCCACATCCAGCTCAGTGATCTCAGGGCCAGAGCTCTGCTTCCTCGACACCCTACACAAACAACACATTTCAGAATTATTCGTAATATTATTTATTTATTAGTAGCTTTTATTTTGTATATTTTTTATGTTTTTCTGGTTGAAATTGTAGTTTTTTTATATTTATATTTAAATATTTTATAGTCATCTTTAGATTTGGGAATTATTTAATTTCTAAATTTTATTACGTTATGTTTATCTAATATTTATATTTTATTTTATACTGTATTACAATGAATGAAAACTGATTTTTAATAGTTTTGGTTTCATCTAACTATAACAACACTGTCACAAGGACATATTAACTATTGAGAAAGACATTATAATCTCTAAGTAATATAAATATATATATATCAGTGAACATATTTTTTATTTTATTTATATAGCACCTTTTCGACACCCAAGGTCACTTTACAGAGACAAATATACCGAAGATAAACATCCATAACAGGGTACAATACTATGCACTGAAGAGTAATACTCAGAGAAAATGGGTTTTTAATAGAGATCGACCGATATATCGGTTTACCGATATTTTTCCCGATATTTAAGCATTTTACCATAATCGGATATCGGTTTAAAAAAATTTAAAAATCAATTTTACATGAAAGAATGTTAATTTTCAACAGTTGTTTGTTGTTGTTAAGATGACTGAAAGAGGAAAAACCAAAGCGAAGAATGGACTTATTTACATTTACGCATTTAGCAGACGCTTTTATCCAAAGCGACTTACAGTACATTCAGGTTATACATTTGTATTGTCAGTATATGTGTTCCCTGGGAATCGAACCCACAACCTTTTGCGCTGCTAACGCAATGCTCTACCACTGAGCCACAGGAACACAGTTTCACTCTGTTATTTATTTACTCTATAACAGTGAATAAATATCGGTTATCGGGTACATAAACGTACAAATAATCGGTATCGGTTCTAAAAAATCAATATCGGTCGATCACTAGTTTTTAAGAGGTTTGTAAAGGAGAGAAGGGAGGAGTGGATGTACCTGAAGACTCTGTTGGGGGCGTTTCCTTGGTAAGCGATGTTATTAAAGAAGACTTCGAGCTGAAGATCGTTGTCGAAGTCTGCAGCGATGACGGTTCGAATGGGTGACGGAGTGGCGAAGGCCTGTGTGGCGACGTCCTACAACCACACAACAGACCGATTCATCAGCACAGGCACAGGTCCATACGAACAGGTGATTTGCTAAATCTGAATCTAAAATGGTTTTTAACATGTTATTAAACTGTATTTACTTTGTTACCTAATCAAAATAACCCAACTGTAGTTTGATTGAGATTAATTGGAAAGCACAATGAAAAAACATGATTTTTGAAAATTGTTAAAAACTGAGTTTTTGCAAATGAACTTTTCATATATAGACCAATATAGCAAAAAAATCATATTTAATTATGGCCAAAATGTTTTTAATACATGTTCTAAACAGTGAATCTACATAATTCAATAGTTTCAAATTTCCATACCAATATTTATTTTAAAATAAGTCAATAACATACATTTTCAATCTTACAGTAGCCTATATTTAGGCTTTATTCACTGTTTGTATTGAACTTATATGTTCACATGTGTTATAGACAAGCAAAGTTGTTCTACAAATATGACATATATCAAGGTACTTTCATGGACTGATGATTTATATTCAATTATTAAAATACATTTCCAAATATTGACAAAAACTGCCTCAAAAATATGTGCGGTAGAGAATATATTTACAGAATCTTTTAATATACAACTGTATATTTTTGGTATATTTTGAACTATATTCTCTGATCATTTGTTGTCATAGATTGTCATTTAGTTTTACTGAACGTCTTCGATGTTTTAACTGAAATACAAGACAAACACTGTAAGTAATCACAGGTGTGACACCTTGAATCTCTGCTGGCCGTCCTGCAGGTACAGCCGGTGTGGGCCGTTCCAGTTCCCGTAAACGATGTCTGTCTTTCCGTCGCCGTTAAAGTCGGCCAGCGCCACACCTCTCCCGTGCTGATACCGGTCTTCGACTCCTGCATCACACATAACTCATGAGTCTGAGGGAGGGTTATGAATCAGTGCTGTAAATATGAAGTCAGGTCTCACCTGCCTCGGCGGCCACGTCTGTGAAGGTACCGTCTCCGTTGCTCTTGAACAGAAAGTTGGCTCCGTTTTCATTGTCACAGAAAATATCCGAGCTTGTGTCGCTGAGGATCGGACCCACAACTACACCACGGCCACCTTATGAAACAACACTAACACTTTTATAACGTTAATCTTCCATGACAAGCTGCACTAGCGCTAAAATATTTGGGTTTTTGGAAATAAATTAATACTTTTATTCTGCATTTAATTCATCAAAAGTGACAGTAAAAAAACTATAATGTTACAAATATTTTTTTTCAAATTAATGCTGGGTTTGCAAAAAATATTAGGAACTGTTTTCAACATTGATAATAATCAGAAATGTTTCTTGAGCAGTATATTATAATGATTTCTGAAGATCATGTGACACTGAATACTGGAGAAATGATGCTGCTTCACGGGAATCAATTATATTTTAATTTACAGTATATTGAAATAAAATCAGTTACTTTAAATTGTAATAATATTTCACAGTACTAGTACTTTTAATCAAATAAATGCAGCCTTGGCGAACATTAGAAACCAATAACTAATCTTACCAACCCCAATCTTTTGAAAACCTCACACATATAAAAGCGTCTGCTAAATGACTAAATAAATAAAATATAACGACACGTGACCGGGGTCTCTCTGACCTGTGTACTTATTGACGTTGACTTGTGACGCAACATCAGACAGCGCAATGATGCCTTTCTCGACGTCACTGGCGGCTTCGTCCATCTCTATGAGCGCGTGCGGACCCACGTTACCGCTGGCGTAGTTCGCCACGTAAATCCCGTAACGACCTGTTCCCTACAGCAGAGTAAATTCATTATAGTGCTAAAATAATTATATTATTTACTCAATAATTATTAAAAGGTTATTATAATATAAATATAATATAATATACAATTATTAAAATGGTTAATTGAATTACCTTTCTGTCGACACAAGCCACGGAGCGTCCCGCCATGCGATTGGCCACGCCTCTGCGCACGTTGACGTCATCGCCGAGCAGATCCTCGAAGCGACCGTTACGAAGCTTGAACAGTTTGTCAGCGTAAGTCGCCCGACCTTTAAAGAGTTTAGTTTGGATGTGTAAGCGAGTGTTTAGTTGTGTGGGTCTATGTGTGTTTTTCTGCGTACCTGAGAAGGCGTTGTTGGTGTTGAGGAAGTAGATCTCCTCTCTGCCGTCTCCGTCCACGTCGCAGGCCGTCACACCGATGGCGTTTCCCGGCGTGTCTCTCAGCGCGTAGTACGGAGAAGCGCGGTCATCCACCGCGATGTTCACCAGCTTGTTTTGGGTACGGTCGTACTTCAGAACCAGGTTTGGGCCGTTATACCTGACAGCGGACAAACAACGAAATCCTTAAAGGGCCATGAACTGACAAATCTAAATTCCCTTGATCTGTTGGCATGTGTGACCCTGGAGCACAAAACCAGTCATAAAGGTCAATTTTACGAAATTGAGATTTATACATCATCTGAAAGCTGAATAAATAATCTCTCCATGGATGTATGGTGTGTTAGGATCGTACTGAGATACAACTATTTGAAAATCTGGAATCCGAGGGTGCAAAAAAAATGCAAATATTAACAGGGCTCTCAAGTTATAGCTAAAGTTTGGAGTGAGATTAGGGGAGGGGCCACATAAAGGGGAGGGGTCACTCAAATGGGAGGGGCCATACACAGGGAGGAGTCACTCAAATGGGAGGGGCCATACAAAGGGAGGAGTCACTCAAATGGGAGGGGCCACATAACGGGGAGGGGTCACTCAAATGGGAGGGGCCATACAAAAGGAGGAGTCACTCAAATGGGAGGGGCCACATAACGGGGAGGAGTCACTCAAATGGGAGGGGCCACATAACGGGGAGGGATCACTCAAATGGGAGGGGCCACATAACGGGGAGGGGTCACTCAAATGGGAGGGGCCACATAACGGGGAGGGGTCACTCAAATGGGAGGGGCCATACAAAGGGAGGAGTCACTCAAATATTTGCGGCACACAAGTTTTGCTAGCAGTTAAATTGTACCTATTGTTCATAATTGACCAGCACAAATAGAAATGATAACATCTGATGAAAGACAATTAATTCTAATAAAATAAAAAAATATATGTTTTTAAAAATACAAATGTATCGAAAAGAAAAATACATTTAGCCTCTGGTGTTCATTTGGCATGTTTGGGGCCAAATTTCTTTGTATTTTTTATACTTTTTTTTAAATATATAAAACAATTAATTTGATTTGGATGAATTTGTCTGTATTTTACCAGATTTACCAAATGTTATTACTTTCCTTTCAGGAAGCCAAAGCTAAGCCTAACGCTTCTGGTTGCAAAACAGTTGGAAGATTTGTATTTATTTTTTTGACTGCATCAATAATACTTTTGCACGAATTTGGCTATATTCCAACGTTTGCTCTTACTATCTTTTAAGTGATTTCGTCCAGGAATCTTACAATCTAAAAAAAAAACAATAATGAAGAGCTTACGACACGCATCCATATTGCGGCAGAATCGCGTAATTTACCCGGAAACAACAACATCCTAATTTCTGATTGGCTGGTAGGTGGCATTTAACTCTGTATAACTCAAGTTATTAAGTATTAAGAAAATCTCCTTTAAAGTTGTCCAGATTAAGTTCTTAGCAATGCATATTACTAATCAAAAATTAAGTTTTAATATATTTACGGTAGAAAATTTACAAAATATCTTCATGGAACGTAATCTTTACTTAATATCCTAATGATTTTAGGCATAAAATAAAAATTATAATTTCGACCCATACAATGTATTTTTTGGCTATTACTACAAATATACCCCAGCGACTAAAGGTGCACTGTGTAATATTTAGGATGATCTATAGACAGAAATGCAATATAATATACATACCTACATTTTCAGAGGAGTATAAAGACCTTACATAATGAACCGTTATGTTTGTATTACCTTAGAATGAGTGATTTATATCTACATACACCGCGGGTCCCTTACATGGACGTCGTCACCATGTTTCTACGGCAGCCCTAAACGGACAAACTGAGTGCGTTTCATCACTATCTTGTTCTTGCATAAAAACACTGACACAAGGATGAACAACTAACAGTAATATTCACAATGACATCGGTTTATTTAATAATTAAGTCAATATAATTCCTTAATGTACGTTTGTAAAGAACCCTCATTGCTCTCTGCGGTCTCAGACGACGGCGTCTTAGCCCTGTGTCAGCCGCCGTAGCTTCTCTAAAGAGAGGGGTAGGGGGGGGGGACTGAGCCGTTGGTTGCAATTCACAACCTCAACCGCTAGATGCAGCTGAAATCTACACACTGCACCTTTAAGACTGGTTTTGTGGTCCAGGGTCACATATAAGAAGTCATTGTACTATAAAACATCCTGTATGTTTCAGAACTCAAAACGTTGTTGTCGGTCTAAAAAAGCTTCTATTGAAGGCAGTCTTAAACAATGTTCTACTCTATGATGTCATAGTGTGGCTAAGCTCCGCCTCCGCAGAAGAAGATCAACACCTGCCTGTTTAGCCCCGCCCACCGATTCATGCATGTAGTGTAAATAACGAGAGGCAAACGTGCAGGTCTACACCGAAACCAAACGATAAATACAATCAGATGCTGCGCAGTGCCAAGCTGTGTAAGAACAGTCTTTGCCTTCCTTCTGATCCCAACATTAAGAGTGGATGAACTTTATTTTTAATGAAGACCGCGTCAGTAAGAACTTGTTCACTTCATTTTACCTCGGATTCGTTTACAAACAAGGCATAATTCAACACAGGAGTTCCAGAAAGATTGATACTAAAAGATGACGCTGTGCTGAATATACCGGATGCGACAGTGATGTTGCAACACACAAGTGTGAGTAACTGTTTTCATCACGAGGTCACTATTGCTTTGTCTGTTAAACAGACTTTCAATATGTACAATTTATGCATTTTTGACCTAAATCACAGCAGCGTCCATCTGTGATGGAGTTAGTCTGTCAAACATACAAACTATTATCCAATCATAACTATCATA
Organism: Schizopygopsis pylzovi; assembly: GCA_027422435.1. Lineage (NCBI taxonomy): Eukaryota > Metazoa > Chordata > Actinopteri > Cypriniformes > Cyprinidae > Schizopygopsis > Schizopygopsis pylzovi. Next base: position 3,874,364 of record CM049822.1, on the reverse strand, counting down.
ACAGTGGGCGTTTACTTCTGAGTCTACAATCTGCCACAGAGCGTTCTGCTGAGAGGGGTTACGACAGGGCAGAAAATAGCCTATTACATATGAACGATGGTGTTTTTTATGACACAGACGACCGTGCCGAACACTTTGAGCAATAGAGGTGAAGGTAAATCAGTACGTGCCTGTGTGAACGAACAGACCGTGCAACCTTCATGACACAATAAATAATTCTCTCTTTTTTACCCCCAAATGCAGAGATTATCCCCTGCTAACAGCTGGAGCCACAACGATACGCACAATATGTAAATATTCACTATTACTTAAATGCTTTTCACCTGTTTCAACATCTCTAATATTTACACTCCGGCTGATGCTAGTGAACAAACAGACTTATTTACATACTGTATTTGTCACCTATATCTTATTGCTATCTTATAATAGAGCACTGCCTCAATCTCTGGTCTGTTTACACTCTGACTGATGCACGTGACAAATCCGAAAACACTGCTACCCCTACTCTGCCTGGGACGCGCTCCATAACGGATTAAAACAGCTGAATACAATATAAAGTAAGGTGGAAAATGGGCAAATAAGTATAGATTAGCACTGTCTGCGCTTGCGTGCATCAATCAGAGTGCAAACAGTAAAAGATGTTAAGGCACATGCGACGTGCGCTCCAGATTAAAAGAGAGGAATATAATATAATATAATAATGTAAAGCATTCGGCACGGTCGTGTGTGAGTGACACACCCCAAATTATAGTCCCGCCCCCTGATAATGATTGACAGGTTTCCGTGTAGACATCAGAAATTCAAATGCAATGTTTTGGCAGGTTATATGCTGACGCAGAGAGAGTGAAAAAAGCAGACGTGGTAATTAATATTGCTATTTAAATATGACAGGCTCCATAACTCGTAAGACATGGGAAATACAGTAGCAAATAAGGACTTCGCTTTTTCATTTGAAATCTGAGTGAAAATGCAAACAGTAATGTAAGATTAGCAATTGCATTTGAATTATGTCACAATTTATGCGTCCACATATGGAAAAAGCAAAAAAAATAACTTTGCCCTAAATATTATTCCATACATATTCCACACATACATATATATATATATAACAGATTGGCCAAATATTTTATGATTGCAAACACTACAAGCAACGGACATTACAATACAAATATTGTCATTAAATATTTGGCCAAATTGTTTTATTTATAAATAATTATGTTGGCATTTTCATCCAACTTCATTCAAAAAATGTCATACTTGTTGACAGATTTTTAAAAGTGAGTCAAAAAAGAGATGTTTCAAAATCATGGCTTAATTATTGATGTTGTATATGTATTAAGTGTAGCATTCATATATTCATAAATGTCATATATCTGCCTGTTTTATTTAATAATCACTGAGAAATCAGTCTATGCTGGAGTGTCTTTACCCGGCCACCACCACCTCCAGATCCCCATCTCCATCTACATCCGTCACCGCCATCCCATAATTCCGCTGGGTGGGGTTGTGAAGAGCATCAGGAGGCAGAACCGTATCCGTGGTGACGGAGAACATGGGCTGAGCTTGAGAGAGAGCTGACAGAGCCAAAGCGAGAAGACACGCCCCCCACATCCTCATCTCACCTGTCAATCAAACAGTGCTCAGCAGCATTCACGCTTTAGCTTCATAATCGTGCAGTTAAATGTTATGTGACAAGCATTTTTGACATTTCTTACACAGTATATGAATATGGAAATATAAATAAGATCATGTCATTATATTTAAATTCAACTGAAAAAAGAAAAGTTGGCAAGCATGCAAAACAGAAACAATGTTTTGCATTAAAGAAAACAAACGAAAGAGATTTCAGAGCAAACTAAAGCGACATGAATGGACAGAATAGTTCATGCATTTACATTTAGTCATTTAGCAGACGCTTTTATCCAAAGTCATCATCACCTCAATAGAGAGAACAGTTGTTTTAGCTTTGCAAGTAAATAATAATGTGTCATATCACCTGTCGTGCTGGCTGGGTTGGGTTATAGTGTATACTCACTCTCTCGGGCTTTCCAATGCGTGACTTGACTGTGAATGATGTGTGCTTCTGTTGTGTTCGCTCCTTACACAACTTCAGTTCAACCACCTTACACAAGCTTGTGTAAGCGACTGGCCAATCACTGTCGAGTATTCTAAATACCGTGTAGGTCTGACCAATCACAAGCCCGTGAGAGAAAAGAGGGCGGGAATCAGCATGCAGATATGTTACGTGCCAAATAAATAATTGATTTACTCAGTAAACTTAAAGTCATATTAATTGATCAAATATAATCGTGTTTGTTTGTATTGTTTATAACTAATATTAATTGTGGATAATTGTACTGTAGAATTTGTTGCTGAAAAACGTATCACAAGAACTGATAACTTATCATACTTGGCATTTATTTTTTAGTGATTCATTTAGTTATTTTCGCAGTTCGTTAATTAAATTATAAAACATTTATTATGCGTCGCTTTGGATAGCTGTCAACATCCGCTTCGCTCCTAAACTACACTCTTAAACTACAACTCCCATAACACGTCACGGCCATGACGTGCGTACGTCTCCAAACATCCGGTCGTGGTTTCACCGTTTCGGCGAACTGAAAAATACTGAGGCGTAAGTAAAAGTAAACTACGAATAATTTCCTCTACAAATGTCGATTTTCACTGCTTAACATACCATCCTACAATATTTTGATGTTACTATCAGCTCTCATTAGTTGTTTTGAAAAGATAATTCGGGCTCCTAAATTGTGTCACGGTCAGTGGATATTTGTTTACGTTATGAACGCTTACTATTTAAAAATAATTTCAAACTTTAGAATGCTACATTGCTGTCATTTGATTAGTCATTTATTATCTTTTAAATTAAAATTATTTTGCAATTCTCATCCAAATTTGTCTGGAAACGTACGTTTTAAATAACGAGTCATACACGGATGTTGTAAAATCACGACTTATATTATTTCTTATCTGTGTAAGACACCGGAAGTGAAAGAGCTAGTTTTGACCAATTACATTACACTGAAGGCATTTTACATGTACATGGATCCCTGTAACAGGATGGTGTTATGCCTCTCTAAAAACAGCTTTTGTCCTCTTTCCTCACACAGATCCCTATGGAGACTGAAGCAGCTCAGCCAGAAGAGGGGCCCAAAACGACCCAAACCAAAAAACCCGCCATGGAAATCAACATACCCAAGAAACACCAGGCCGAGAAGACGGAGAAGACTCAGGCAGGCGGTGACAAGAAATCCAGACCCCGGCCCCGCTACACCGACAAGGCCCGCAAGAACAAGAAGGATAAAGCCAAAGCCACAGAGACCCCAAACGGAGAGGAAAAACCGGAGGAGGGAGATAAAGAAAACCTAAACATGCACACAGAAAAAGAGGAGTCTAGAGATGATACGGACAATGTATCCAGAACAATGAACACACCAGAGGACACGGGTAGTGCACTAGAACATGATGGACTGCCAAAAGACGAGAGAGGAGGAGGAGGAGGATGAAGGGGAGAACTGGGATTCTTTGTTTAATGATGCTGGGGACTGTCTTGACCCACATTCAATGGAGGATGTAAGAGTTACGATTCAACCCCTTGTTTTTGAGTGAGCGGTCTCTTTAATGATGACCTGAGATGCAGGGTTTGATTCTTCTTCTGTTTCAGATGTCTCTTAAGGAGCGGCGCAAGAAGCCGTCTCTGCAGGAGGCGGAGCTGGACGAGGAGGTGGAGCTTCGGGACGATGAGCTGTCGCACATCGTGGAGATTTACGACTTCCCGTCTGATTTCAAGACGGAGGACTTGATCCGATCCTTCAGCTCGTTCCAGTGCGTGAAGCGCTCTCATTTCAGGCCAACAGCAGTTCAATAGCTTCGTCTTCTCAAATCAAAAGAATGCTTTAATTTAAAGAGATATATATATATTTTTTTACTTTTAGTTTTAAATAAGACATTTGCTTTTCCAGAGCAAAGGTCCAAAAGGAAAGCGATAATACTAGTTACAAATAAATTCCTCTAATAAAAACAGATCACAGTGATAATATCAGCAGGGTGTGAAAAAAAAAGTGAATTAATTAAATACAAAAATACTTCGATCACAAACCATAATATTTGGGTAAATCAATTTAAGAGTTACAGAGGTATAATGCAGCATAAATAAGTTATCTCATTCCTAAGTGATCTAACACAGGCTTCCATATTCTCCAAAATATATCTAGCTTATCATTACCAATAAATCGTAATTTCTCAATATGAATAATGCCCGCTAGCTCACTCAGCAACATGTCGAATGTTGGGACCATGTCAAGTTTCCACCTCTGAAGAATCAATCTCTTTGCAAGAACCATAAATACAGAAATACCCTGTCTTTCATATGAACTAACAGAAGGTACAGAAATCACCCCAAAAATGGCAATCATTGGATCTGGAACAATATCTTTTTTATACACTTTTGAAAGCAGGTCTAAAATATCTGTTCAGTACTTACGAAGGTTACAACATGTCCAAAATGAATGTAGAAGTGTACCTTGCGTTTATTGCATACCGGTGACACTTCAGGGAAAATGTTGTGCGATGTAGTTTTACACATATAAACTCTATGTAGAGATTTGAATTGAATTAAGTTGTGTCTAGTATTAATTGAACAATCATGTATATTCTGAAGGCATTCCTCCCATTGCGCATCCTCAAATTAAAGAGATATTTGACCTAAAAATAGACATTTGCTGAAAATGATGTAGATGAGTTTGTTTGTTCCTCAGAAGAGATTCGTAGAAATTCATCTCTACATCACTTGCTCACCAATAAATTTAAAAAAAGCTCCATAATTAGTGTGTTTTAACTTCAAACCATGCCCAAAATACAAGTCCACTATTCATAATAGAGCTTATTTTTGATCAAACTAAAAGCTTGAACATTGAAAGTGAAGAATTTACGGCATAAATATTTGTCAGATTATTATTTTTATATTCTATATAAAGCTAAAACACTAAAAAGGATTAGAAATGTTATGTTTACTTGCGTGTCATGCAACCATACAAATGCTAAAGTGGTGAATGATAGAAGAGGGGTTGTGTAGATATTTGATGTAAGTTCCCCCCCCTCACCCCCCCGTGTGTTACTGATCAGATGTGTGTTTTCAGGCAGAGGGGCTTGGTGTAGATATTTGATGTTTTTGAAGGGGAGAACTGGGATTCTTTGTTTAATGATGCTGGGGACTGTCTTGACCCACATTCAATGGAGGATGTAAGAGTTACGATTCAACCCCTTGTTTTTGAGTGAGCGGTCTCTTTAATGATGACCTGAGATGCAGGGTTTGATTCTTCTTCTGTTTCAGATGTCTCTTAAGGAGGGGCGCAAGAAGCCGTCTCTGCAGGAGGCGGAGCTGGACGAGGAGGTGGAGCTTCGGGACGACGAGCTGTCGCACATCGTGGAGATTTACGACTTCCCGTCTGATTTCAAGACGGAGGACTTGATCCGATCCTTCAGCTCGTTCCAGTGCGTGAAGCGCTCTCATTTCAGGCCAACAGCAGTTCAATAAATACATCGGAAATAGCTACGTCTTCTCAAATCTAAAGGCTGCATTCATTTAAAGAGATATTTGACCCAAAAATAGACATTTCCTGTTTGTAACTCAGAACAGACTCGTAGAAATTCATCTCTACATCACTTGCTCACTAATAAATTAAAAAAAGCTTCATAATTAGTGTGTTTTAACTTCAAACCATGCCCAAAATTAGAGCTGGGCGGTATACCGGTTCATACCGAATACCGGTGTTTATTTCTCTTACGATATGAATTTTTAAAATACCGCAATACCGGTGTCATTTAAATAACGTTTGAAACGCGACACTGTTAGAGAGGGGTCTCTTTTCACTATTGCATTTTGGCGAGGATACAGCCGTATGTGTTACTATGTGAAAGTTCCGAAACTGAAGCACTAGTAGAATGAGATGAGAGAGAAGTCATCCACAATATCCACATCGACTGCCACAAATATCCACCGTCCGCTGCATCAGCTCCCGCGTCTCTCACAAACTAAAGTTCTCCGTCGATACGACAGATTTCCGTCAATTGCAGGGTTCCCGCGTTCTTAAATTCACTTTTCATAACTTTAAGACCGTAAATACGCTTACATTCCTCAAATAGTGTTATAAATGTCTTGATTTTAGCCTGAATAGGTGTTAAATGAAGGAAAGACGAGGTGCATTCAGTCTGCTGAGGGGGATGTGATCAAAGCCTGGAGTGGATTAAAGCACGTTCCTCTCTCCAATCTAAGAGTTCTGTAATCACTCCGCTCCGGATCCACTCCGGGTTTTACATTCCCGCTCACGGAGAAACTGCTCCGAGTTCACTCCATTTAAACGTTATCAGGGATTACTGAGGGGAAAGAAACATGTAGGAAACATGTAGCGCACTGTTGTTGTTCTGCGGAACACCAAAAATCATCCCCGCCTCGGCAAACAACATAGTAACGCCACTCGCATCATTCACAGTCGGGTTCTTAGCAGAGAACACCGAGCAGAACTTGAATTTCGGCGCGGGATTGCGGCTATTAATAATAATTATACTCATTCCCGCAGGTTCTGACAGAATGCATCACATTTGCACGTGCTTTTGATTCTTGAGAACTCACTCATGCGCTCTTAATTTCTGTGCGCCCACAGATCGCGATCAGGAGACAGCTTTTAATAATTATAAGGGGAGTTTGCAAATGTGATATATTGATTTAATACAAAAGATCAATAAACAAGTACTGCATGATTTTGTTCTATTTCATCAACGAAAATAGTTCAAAATAAAGTAACAGCTGAGCCGTTGTGCATCACTAAAAGCAAATTTATATGTAAAACATTAATGTCCACATGAATCTATGAATGTAATTGCACTCATGCCACCTCTGAGCCTCATTAAACTTTTGTGTTCTTCTGTGCCAAATTATACAAATAATTGTTTTATTAATACTAATTTCATGATTGGTAACTTATTTGTCGTATTGTACTTATTATATTGTTTTAAATATAAAAAGCTTATAAACATACATTTTTGAATTTGAAGTAGATGTAAATTATGCCATTGCAAAGGTAAAAATAAAATACCCCTGTAAGTCACTTTAAGGAGTCAAACATCACCTCGTATTCGGAAGGCTAATTTTTTTTATCAGATTTTTTTTTCATTGATCAGAAGGTACTCATAAATGTTTTTAATTAGGAGGACAAGCGCTCCTAATTACAAGAAGAAAAACACAGCTCTTAAACTGTGTGTGTGAATGTAGCCGTATGGCTGTGGAATGGGGTTTGGCCGAGGAAATATTTTCAGTCAAAATATTTTCTTTTGCTTTAACCCCTGTATTTAGTGTGGACTTTTTCTACAATATTCACTCATCATGACACTAAAATATGGCATTCTAAGTCAATCTACTGCAGTTTTTCCTCAGTCAGTAGAAAATGTGGTTAACACCCGGTCATGCATGAAAAAAAAAATACCGTAATATACCGTGAAACCGGTATAATTTAGAAAAATACCGTGATATAAATTTTTGGTCATACCGCCCAGCTCTACCCAAAATACAAGTCCACTATTCATAATAGAGCTTATTTTTGATCAAACTAAAAGCTTGAACATTGAAAGTGAAGAATTTATGGCATAAATATTTGTCAGATTATTATTTTTATATCCTATATAAAGCTAAAACACTAAAAAGGATTAGAAATGTTATGTTTACTTGCGTGTCATGCAACCATAAAAATGCTAAAGTGTGGTGAAATGATTGAAATGATTAGATCTCAGAGGGGCTTGGTGTAGATATTTGATGTGTTTTAAGGGGTGTGTTACTGATCAGATGTGTGTTTTCAGGCAGAGGGGCTTGGTGTAGATATTTGATGTGTTTTAAGGGGTGTGTTACTGATCAGATGTGTGTTTTCAGGCAGAGGGGCTTTGACATCAAGTGGCTTGACGACACGCGTGTCCTCGGGTTGTTCTCCAGTCCCATCGCAGGTCAGTGTTTAACAGATGTTTTATGATGCCTGTACGATCGCTGGAATCAGCCGCTGGTTGTCTTGGAGCACAATAGCATGCCGGTTGTATCTTCTGTGATGTGTTTGAGGACCTGAAGCAGCAACTGAAGAGTAGAAATGACACGTTTTGAAGTGTTTCCATAATGAGGCATTATCAAACTGGTTTCTGAATTTTGATTTAGAGTTCACACTGCAGGTCTTAATGCTTTGCGCTGTTGCTCACATTGTCATTTATATGAGACTGTCACACGGCCCTGAAGTGACCCGTGTGCGCAGAAGAAGACGTGATGTTAGACGGTGTTTGTGGAAATAAAAACAGATGCTGCTCGTGTTTAGCTTAATGTGCAATCAGAGCCTAAATAACAAAGTGATATTATCGTCTATATAATGTGATTTTAATCTTCCCGCCTCCTCCGGCGCAGAATTGTGACCGGAGGAGGTAAAATTCGTATGAAATGTGACCGTTCAGACTGAAGTCGCATTGCAAAACATGGGATATGTCTCTGATTTAGGAGCACATATGAAAGTGGCCTGCGCCTGATTTAAATCTGGTTTGTGCTGTTCAGACTGTCATAAGAAAATCAGATATGGGTCTCATTTGGGCTAAAAATACCGTATTTGGGGCACTTTAGCCTGCAGTGTGAACTAAGTCTTAGAAACTGTCATCAGCATCACACACATTCAAAACATTGGTAATCCCAAACACGATAAACCTTGTGCTTTTATTGTGTGTGTAGCTCGTGATGCTCTGAGGATGAAGAACCCCATATTGAAGACCAGACCCCTCTCCAAATCCTCAAACGCCACTAAAGCCCAAGTGCGCAGCTGCTCCGGTACGCCCGCTCGCTCTCATTCACTCGTGTTTGATCTGTTCTGAGCCTGTGTTGTGCATCCATCAGAAATGAGCTCATAAACCCAGACTCGTGGAATATTTCCCTGTCTCTGTAGACTATCTGCTGCCGGCTAAAGAGCGTCCGGAGACGAGTGCGGCTCTGGCGCGCCGTCTGGTGATCGGCGCTCTGGGGGTGAAGAGTAACCAGACCAGAGAAGACCGAGAGGCGGAGAGGAACAAACTACAGCAGGCCAGAGGTGACGTAACCATTCAGATGCTTGTGTTGCTGGACGGGGAATATCAGGGGTTTATTTGATCCGTTCTCTCGTCAGAACTAAAGCGTTTGGCTGTGAGGCAGCGTGAAGACGCCTGGGAGGGCAAATGAAGAAGCAGGTTTGTGTGAACAGCAGTTCAGGTCTGAAGTGGTTTGTGTCTGGTTTTGGGGACGTCCAGCAGGACTACCGTCAAACCGGCACGGACTGAACCAAAGCCTCAAGAACCGGGTTCATCGCCTGAGAGTCAACTTCAACAGGGAGCTTTTATCACTTTATATCTTTCGATTGGTTTTGCTCTGTTAATGCTCATGATTGTTTTCAGTTTTAGAAAGGCCATTTTAATGTATTTCGTTGAATATTTATTTTCTTTTGGGAGACTAGAACAAACCGGATCACATGTCGGTGCTTCAGTAAAGAGAAAAGTCTCCTCTAAGAGCTGATGATGTCACTTTTGTATTTCTATATGAGTGAATCTCATAAAATCTGCCAACTCAAAATACATAGGAAAGATGGTTTTGCTTAAAAAAACATTATGTAGTACTTGTACTGCCATAAATTGCAGATTCTTGAATGAGAAATATAGTTACAGTGACTATTTTTATAAATCGTGATTAAGTTTTTCTTTTATGAATGACTAGAAGTCATTGTATTTAACGCCAGTCAAGTCTTCAGCAAACGACACATTCGGTAACCGTGACCACCCAAAGAGAAGATTGTCATTTTCCAAATGGATGTAGTTTATTAAACGATAATAATGATAAACGTCTTATTTCACTGTAACTTTATATATTTACTTACAAATCAAACTGGAGTTTTCATGGTTAACTACGAGCGGTTTCTCCGTTTTCACTCTTTCTACAGGTGCAGCGGGGGGGGTAAAAAACTAATTAAACTGAGAGACCGTAACGAACGCCTAAACGTTATCTATCAGTTTTTTATATACAGCAGCTGTTTTCTGTGGTATTAAACTTCTCATATGCCACTGTTATTAGTAATAATGCCAAATGTGACACTTACTAAATAATATAATCTATGAACGAATATAGAAAAGAGAATAAGTTGGGATTTTTTCTTTTCAATAACAACTTTTTGGGCACACATTACGGGGATAACGTGATTTGCATGCTATCATGTGTCGATGATAGAATAGATACGCATCAAAAATTGGCAATATTAAGAGGATTTAGCATTTCACATTAATGTAGGTCTGTTACATTATTATTATTATTATTAGATTACTTTTATTATTAAGTTACATGAAAGTACTGCCCCGCAATAATCACCACATGATGCGCTCTCAGGATTATTAAATAGGCTATTAGCTTACTCATTGAAAATGTTTTTAAACGGGTTTTATTAGTTTATACAATGAATTATAGGTCTATAACTTCACATTATTAACAGTGCAGTCATCAATGATAATTCAGAGCAGCTTTATTTCAGAAACAACCTTTTAACGTGAAATACGCTTCTTGTGTTTTTCACTTTAAGCCACAAGAGAGACATTAAGGGAATCATTTAAGACAGCTATATACCGTTATTAACATATGTTAGAGTAGATTCGTCTCTATTCGTCTGTTTTCACTTTCTCTGGTGGATTGACCTTCACCGTCTTGCTTGACCCCTCGCTCATAATATCAGGTATTTATAGGCCACATAAGGCGCTTTTTAATGCTTATTTTTCAATGGGGGGGGGGGTCTGTGTGAGGTTCATATCGTACGCTTATCAAAAAGATGATTCGTCAGTTTTTGTTAGTCCCACTCACAATGTTATGTAAGGATATGATAATAATTTGAAAATACCGGCGTGATTTATTGATCGTGAACTTCTGTACTAAGTGTGTATGGAGCATCATATTAGCATAGGTACAGTTTTATGTTTCAATCCACCTATTTTTATGCTCATTTTGGCGTATCGCATAACAAAAATAAAAGCATAAACGTTTTATCTGATGAGAAACGAATGTGCAAACACATTTACTGAATTAATTCCATTGATCTGCTAAACAGATGCGTCCTCTGTGGAAAGAAACATAAATATTAATAATAATATTACTGTTCTCTATACTGAGATACTGTCCACTATAACCACTCTAATTCTGAAAATAGAAACATATTAACACAATTTTAGTTTTTATTGCAGTAGTACATCATATTCATGTTTCCATTAAAGGTTTTTGCTATATATGTGATATATTTATAATAATTTGATGACCTTATTTTGAAAATGTCATTTTCCTCACCTCATGCATTGAAGGGTCAACTTCCTGTTTGATGTTTGCCCCGCCCCCCTATATGATGTCACACCAATGAATACATGCATGTACATTATGTAGTCTCATAGTAAGGACTCAGCAAAAAAAGTTATATTTTGTACTTATCAGGTGAGAAAATAAACTCAGTATAGTTATACAGTCCCATTTGAAATGAACATATCATGTTAATGCATGCTTTAAAAGTATTGTGGACCTTCCAGAAACTTTGCGCTGTGTTTTCTGTTTGCAATTTGACGCATTTTTCATAAGCTACACTTTGCACCGTGTTTTATGAAGGCCCACCACTTCAATATTTCTGGCCACGCCCCTGATTATTACTGTAAATATTGTGCCGTTAGCGTATCTCTCAAAGATTGTTCACTGAACTGACAGACACTTCTCTGATGTTGATGCAATCTGAATAAAATTATTCAAACCTTTCTCTAGAATATCATTCATGTGTTGTATGTGCAATTCTTTGCTTTTAACACGAGTTATGATTCATTGACACATGTAACGATATCGTTAAAATGACTTTCAGAACGGTCTTTTAATGAAACGATGAAGACATTGACAGCATGCGACACAACATCAGCCAAGACGTCATGTACCGGATCACGAGATCCACTGTCCTGCAGCGTTCAGCTCGAACCCTAGTCAAACACACCTGCGCGTGCTGATCGATGTCTTCAGGATCAATAATCTCAGGGTTGAGCTGAACAGGGCAGTGGATCTGGAGCGGACGCTTAATCAGGTTACAGGTTTCTGCACTGTATTAAGGTCCTAGATGTTATTTTCACAACTTTAAATAGACAAATACTCCACAACGGTTTTCTTTTTGTCAGAAGTTTTGATAGCTGAACGTTTGCCAGTAACATCAATAATGGGACAGTCTACAGTTAGCGGTGTATTCATGCATTCATCAGAAATATAGCACTACCCTGACTAAAATCTGTAGTTCTCGTAATGAACCTTTATAAAATACAGCTCTGTTCTGCACTGTCACCAATCACAGGTCTAATCATTTAGAGCAGAGAAGCCCAAACCACGAGAATACAAACATAGAACGCCATTGAAGCACATTTTCATTTAAACCCAGCTTAATATATATGCAGTGTTGGGGGGGTAACGCATTACAAGTAACGCGAGTTACGTAATATTACTTTTTCAAGTAACTAGTAAAGTAACGCATTACTTTTTAATCTACTAGAAAATATCTGAGTTACTTTTCTCCATTTATTGATGACAGTGCGCCGTGTGAACATGATCTTACTGTAGATATAATCTAGACTAAATATGAATGTGTATTAATTCATCACACTCACAAAAAACAGATTCAGTATTCATCAAAATGAATTAAAACAGTGAAATGCAAACTCAGAATATGACGCAAACCTGCAATAATTAAACATGTTAAACAACACAAATATATCTAATCTCATTTTATTAACCGATGTGTTTGCTGCTGACCTTTGATGATCAGTTCAATCATACTAATAACAAAAATTACTTTAGATAAACTAACAATTGTGCTTCGTTAGAAGATCTTCTCCTGTGTTCTTCTGTACAGACGTGATTTACTCGTCCTTCAGTCTGAGGTTTATTCATTACACTTTTTGTGTGAAAGGCTTTTATATTTACTATAAATATAACTTCTTGTATTAAAAACAAACAATCAAGCCCTGCTCATATTTAAAAAGTAACGCAAAAGTAATGTAACGCATTACTTTCCATAAAAAGTAACGTAATTAGTTACTATTTTAGGGAGTAACGCAATATTGTAATGCATTACTTTTAAAAGTAACTTTCCCCGACACTGAGTATATGGCATTGAAATGCAGAGAATAAGTAATTTGATAAAATGGAAAATTACACACAAAAAAACAAAAATAGTTGGACATTGTATTTACTTTAACACAACCTTTAATCAAGTTTGAGCAAAAGTAACGAAACAACTAAGACGGTCAACAAAAGCACTTGTAGACTGAACGGTGGTCATGTGATCAGATGAGGATTTTGTAATGTTTATTTTGTAGTTTTTAAAAACAAGCAGTAAAAAAAAAAGCATACAATTTATATTTTTATAACATCATGACTTCCAATAACTTGGGGAGGGAAGGGAGGAGAAAAAAAAAAAAGAAACCCTCATTTCACAGAGTGAGGAGCAACACATTGCTTGAGTTTCAGTACCAGAGCGCACACACACACGGGACATGTGACCCACAAACATACACACACACGCACTGAAACCGCATTAGAGATCACAGGAGAAAAAAAAAAAAATCACATTAAAAAAACTCACTACATGAATAGAAAGAAAAACACGTTAAACAATGGGAATGTTCAAATTAAAAGACTAAAAGCAAAAACAAGGCATAAAAAAAGACATGGTTACTCATCGAGTTTGAAACAGTAGTTGTTAACACCTGAAGATTTCCTCTACATGGATCCGTTCTCAAAAAATACTTAAAGAAACCATTAATGCAGAAACAGGTGCACACTCATGAGGAGGTCAGCAGAAGCATCCCTCTGCGTCTCCTGGCCACGAGTCACACGGATGCGAGGAAGAGGAGGGACGAGTTCGAGTTCAGTCCATCAGCGTTTGTGGATCCAGCAAAAACTAGGAGGAGAAACAACAAGTGTTTGCAGAAGCCGTGACATTTCATAAAGACCGAAATCCGGCCTCGGAGGAGGAGGAGGAGTCACAGAGCCTTTCAGCTGGACACGAGAAGGAAAGTAAATCAGGAGAAGTCCTTTAGTCAGAGAGGACGGTGTGAAGGAGCAGCTCAACAGCAGTCCCCTCACTGCGCCTGAGGAGAGACCAGAAAACACTGCGTATGGAAACAGCTCACTTTCTTGTGCCTCTAAACAGCTGGACATTAGGGATGCACCATATAGGGCCACCGTATCGGTATCGGCCGGATGAGAACATTTGGCCGATATCTTTAAGCTGATAAATAATGCATTATTTCCTTCAGAGACACTTCAGATGTGCGCGGTTCGCCACGATGGTTTTGAAATGCTTGAAATATGATTGAATCACTTTGAAAAGGACAATACACTCATGTGCAACATGTGCAGAGCAAGTCTGTCATAAAGGCTACATACAATTATAATAAGAACATTACTGTACTATTTTGATTCTTTACTCATGTAATGATGTCCAATGACTTGTTTGCATTATTTATGCATTTTATTTTATTTGTGAGACTTTATGGCGAAATTTGGTAATGAGTAAAAATGTTTTACTTGCTCCGTTCAAACTAGGCGGCTTATGTTGACGTGGCTTTTAATGAATAGACCTTTTTTTTTTTTAATCAGGCTCTCAAAAAGTATTAAAAAATTGGATATAGATTTACCGGCCAACATATCGGATTTCAAATGTAAATAATTATCAGTATCGGCCAAAATGTTCATATCGGTGCATCCCTACTGCACATCATACTTTGCAGATTTTCTTTCAGATCTATTGGTTAATGTGGACCGGAGACTTTAACACTCATGTTGATAATACAAAAGATGCGTTCGGACTCGTTTACAGACTTGAGTCGAGCAAACATCACTCATAGTTTTGATCATAAATGTCCCATGAAATCAAAATATATAAGTTTTTTGGGTGTTAGTATCAATGATAGTCTTAAGTGTGCTCCAAAACAGTGACAAGATATTAGCATTCAAAGCTTGCGGTTTGTCACTTTTGCCAAAACTAAATATTTTTTTGACGTCACATCCAATTTTCTGTCCAATCAAATGCTCTCTAGAACGCCAAGCCCCGCCCCCTACATAGACGCTGAAGCTGAGATCCGTCAAATGAAAGGTGGTGTATCTGTTATCAAACAAAGGAATAAAATATAAATCTCAATTTCACGAATGAAAAAAAACGTCATGTGTGTTTATGTCCTCGTTGAGACGCAGCGTGCGCTTCAGTGTGTGTGCTAAAGGAAAACGCGCGTCTCTGGCATCCATTCATACAGAGATGTGATCGCGTAATAATGCTCATCAGATCACGTAAATCAGTGGGAAATGAATAGAAATGATGATTCGGTGTAAAGAAACATGTATTATCAGCGCAGATCAGTGAAGGAGATTTTGACCAGCGGTGCCCAGATCAGCGCTACTGCAAACAGTAACAAGTACACTAACGTTACACAGACCTTTCTTGGCGGCGCGTTATTTGAGCGGACTCTGGTAACTGAATGATAGAGCGGAGCGTCACGCGGCGCAGTGATGAAGGTCGAGGGAGAGTAACCTGAACACTGCTGGACGGTGCGGCGAGATATTTTCGGCTGCCGAAAATTCAATGCATCCCTAGTAAAGGCACAAAACGATTCTTCGAGGCACATCATTATGCTATCTCTGGATACCATGCAACGCACATCCATGACATCGCATATCCGGCCTATGTAAAATCTGCTGCACCTTTTTTTCCGCATACTATTGTGTGTATAATGTGTACATAATGTAAAATGTGTACATACGGTGCATAACGTGTATTGATAACCAAGTATGTCTTAAATAGTACACGTGTGTACTGAGTATATGTATTCTGCACATTGTCTTCTGTACAGTCTGTAAGTCTGTACGGTCTATATGTGAATTGTTTCTGCACTGTCTGGAGCACGCTCTCAAGACAATGTGACGTGACAATAAAAGTGATTTGATTCAGATGTTTTGTATTCGAGTTACTCGAGGAATCGTTTCAGACCCATGTCAAATCTTCCGTTTATGTCTAAAACTGTGGGTAGTAAACTTATAAAAGCTTTGAGTTTATTTCGTTGAACACGAGGTACTTTACTACATGTGCTTTGTCACAGCTATAAACATCATCAAGATCTTCAACATCCTCATCGCTTTTTCTTACAATACAATGTAGATATAAATATAAATTCAATTTGAACTAAATTGGTTTATATTTATAATAGGCACTGAATTGAACGCTATATGCACAATTAATAACAGTACAGAGAGGTGTGTGTACCTGCTGGCCCTGCTGTGTGGCGCCCGGCTGTCCCGGGGCCTGTCCCGTCTGTCCGTAATAAGCAGCCTGCTGTCTGTAGTACTCGGCCCATGCGGCGCTGTAGTCCGTCTGTCCCGCCGCTGCGGGTCCAGGGGCTTGAGCTGCTGCTGCGGCGGGAGCAGCGCCTCCTCCTGCTGCACCTGAGAGAGACGAGAAGCATCAGCTGCAACTAGTGCTCGACCCATATTGGTTTATTTGACAGCCGAGGCCAAAATCTGCTTCTGTCCATATTCAATTTGCACAGACCGGACACTTTATAAGATCTCACAGCTGGACTCAACCAAGTCTGCAAGGTTTGTGTCATTACATGTTCATTAGTCCTTCAAAGATTTGTTTAAATGTTAAAAATGCGTATTTGCTGAATGCTGGCGGCAAACAGGAAAGTATTATGTTTGCCTTTCTATTACTAATAATATAAAAACAATACTTTTTAGTATACATCTTAATTCCTTTAACAGTTCTACCTGATTACATTTATGCATTTAGCAGACGCTTTTATCCAAAGTGACTTACAGTGCATTCAGGTTATACATTTTCATTAGTATGTGTGTTCCCTGGGAATCGAACCCACAACCTTTTGCGCTGCTGACGCAATGCTCTACCACTGAGCCACACAGGAACAGTTTGATAACCTGATTATTAGACCGATTTCAGATCGTATTAGACCGAACTGTTAAACGACGACAGCGAACAAGAGGGAGAATGTGAGCACTTGTTATATTTTGACGTCGCTGTCAAAATAAAAGTCCCTCCTCAAACACATCGGCCATCTTGTCAGCGATGCTTGAAAAATGCTGATATATCGGTCGACCACTAGCCAGCAGATTCAGTCACATGCATTTCTCTACTCCATCTGTCCGAGTTAAGAGGAATGAGTGCTAGTACCCATCTTTTTGTAGTACTCCTCCCAGGCCTTGGTGTAGTCGGGCTGGCCGGCTCCGGGAGCAGCTTGGCTCTGGTCAGCAGGAGCGGGAGCGGCCGGTTGGGCCGCAGGCGTCTGTCCGGGCATGGCGCCCCCTCCGGGCTGCTGGTAGTACTGTGCGTAATAAGCCGCCCACGCCGCGTTTTGATCCACCGCTGCTTTACCTGAGAGAAACAGACACATTCACTTCAGATACTTGAACCAAAGACACTTACAAAGATGAGCGGAGCTGGAATAAACTGGATTTATTTCAGCTAACAATTTCACAAAAGAGGCCAATTTTAAAATCACTGAAACGGTTTAAAACAGCTGCTTTGAAAATTCAGCATTCATAATAAAATACATTTCAATAGAAAATATATATATATTTTTTTTTTACAGTAACTGATTAAATGTTGTACCTGTATACCAATGGTAATATGTGTCAAACTGTTTTAATTAGTGCATTTTCTTTAGCTAGTATAATTTAGAAAACAAATCCATAACTTCAGGATGCTAATCTATTGCACATTTTACTTCTTATTTCTTTTTTTTACCTATATATATATATATATATATATACTCTTGTGTGGCGTTACTTTTATATAATTTAATTTTGACTTTATTGTTTATTTTTTATATATATATTTTCTTTTTTTTTATTCTTTGCACTGTCCACTGAGCGGACCTGATTTGAACTACATTTCACTTTTGATTATACCCTGTATAATTTATCATGTGACAAATAAAGAAACCTTGAACCTTGAACCTAATGTAACGTGGACACGAGAGCTTGAACAGACATGTGACTGTAGTAGCATAAGCTACTCATGTAGTTTCATTGTCCTATCAGGACTTAAACACAGAAACACTGAAAGCAACAATACATTCAGGCTATATATTTTTTGTCAGTATGTGTGATCCCTGGGAATTGAACCCATGACTTTTTGCGCTGCTAACGCAATGCTCTACCACTGAGCCACAGGAACACATCTACTCACTGGGATCTTGCGGCTGCCACTGTTGGTACGTGTTTCCCCAGCCCTGAGGATACTGACCGCCAGGAGGACCGCCGCTGAAAACAGAACGAGTGTGAGCATGTGCAAACAACATCAACCATTTCCCTGAAGCAGATTTGACATTAAAGCAGTACTGACTGTTGTGGTCCACCAGGGGGTCCGGGCTGGTACGGGTTCTGGTTGTAGGGGCCCATAGGTCCAGAGGGGCCAGGCCCACCCGGTCCGGGTCCAACAGGGCACAGGGGACCCTTCGAGGAGATTCAGACCACTTAACACCAGCGAACACGTCAAGATAAAGCACAAAAGCGGAGTTTATGGTACCTCGATCTTGTCCTCGATCAGCTGTTTGGCGTGGTCGATCTGCTGGGGAGATCCCCGGATGATAAACAGTTTGAAGTTGGGGTCGCCGTTGGGCGGCGGCTGGCGCGAGATCTCCACGAAGGCGCCCGTCTGCTGGTTGATGGCCTTCACGTTCTCGCCGCCTCGGCCGATCACCAGACCGCATTTGTGGGCGGGGATTGAAAAGGTCATCTCGCCGCCAGGAGGGCCCCAGTTACCCGGACCACGCCCCCTGCCACGCCCACCCGGAGACATGCCTCCACCCGGAGGACCGGAGGGACCCTGACGGACAGACCAGAGATTAACCAATGCAACCAAACACAGATGAATCCAGTCATATAACTGCAACTAGCTGTACAACACAATGTCAGTGAATTTGGCAAATTTAGGATAAATTAATCAAAATTAGGGCTGGGTTTTATGATTTCAATTTAGACATGCTTTTTAATTACTAAAAGTAAATTGCATCTTTAAAACTGAATCCAGAAAAATTAAGAAAAGATGCGAAGAGAGAAGCCACGAGCGAACCCAAGAGAGAGCGCGAGCAAGAGAGAGAGCCCAGAGAGAGAGAGAGAGAGCGCAGAGAGACGAGAGCGAGAGAGAGAGCGAGAGCGAGAGAGCGCGCGAGAGAGAGCGAGAGCGAGAGAGAGAGCGCGAGCGGCGAGAGAGAGAGCGCGAGCGGCGAGAGAGAGAGCGCGAGCGGCGAGAGAGAGCAGAGAGAGAGCGCGAGGAGAGAGGAGAGACGAGCGGCGAGAGAGAGAGGCGAGAGAGCGAGAGAGAGAGAGGCAGAGAGAGCGAGAGAGAGAGAGAGAGAGCGAGAGAGAGAGAGAGGAAGCGAGAGAGCAAGAGAGAGAGAGCGAGAGAGAGAGAGCGAAGAGAGAAGAGAGCGAGAGAGAGAGAGAGCAAGAGAGAGAGAGAGAGAGAGAGAGCTGACTCCAAGCATATTCAGATATATTGGGATGAATCTGAGCATCACTGACCCCTCCTCCTTCCTCTCGGTCTCTGATGCTCTGCAGAAGTTCGTTGATGATACTGGCGGCGTGTTCACAGCGGTCAGGAGGACCCATTATGTTAGCGATCTTATCTGGACCGGAACCGTCATCTACAGAGAAGAAATATGAAGTTATGCAACACAATATCATAAAACAGAGTTTAGTCAGAACCAGGTAGTCCAAACAAACCTGGTTTAAACTGTATCCTCACGCCGGCATCGTTCTGAATCTTCTTGATCATCTCTCCGCTTCGGCCAATCACAACGCCAACAGAGTGACGCGGAACAGGCACCTGTCCAATCAGCACGAGACGACATCACACTCACATTTCAAGTGGCAAACAAGCCGAAACGTAGACGATTAAACCAATCACGCACCTCGATTCCTCCTCCTCCCCCTCCTCCTCCTCCACCACCACCTCCTCGAGGGCCGAAGTCATTTCTGTCGAAGCCGCCATGATCCCGCTCTCGCAGAATCTCCTCCACCATTTCACGCGCTTGCTAGAGAGAGAACGAGACACGGACCCCGAGCGTCAAAACCTTAACCGGCTTGTTAAAGGTGCAACAGGTAAAGAGAAGACAAAATCAGGGATGGAAACAGGTGAAAGAGAACTGGAGAAAACGGCCACACCTGGACTTTGTAAGGATCTCCAATGATGCGCAAAGGTTTGTCCATGTTTGGTCCCTGAGACGCGTCCTGAATCAAAATCATCTTCACGCCAGCGCGCTCCTGAAACACAAACACGGTAATATGTAGGTCAAGAGAAGCTGTCGGTTAATGCGTGAAATTTATACATTTCAGGGAATACGTAGTCCAAAAACTATAAGCAGAAACAAATACAAGCTCATAGAAATTACTTGCATAATTATACCGGAAAACATACAATATAATACTGTAATAATAAGCACAAACTACCCATAATCCTCTAGATCAAGGCCTCTCTGCACTCACAGACATGCACAAGCTCTACCTGTAGCTGTTTAATGGTCTCTCCTCCTTTGCCGATGATAAGTCCTGCTTTTCCCGCCGGAACGATCATTTCCTGCATGTGGCCGCTCCCATTGGTCGACTCGTGGAAGGAGGGCGGTGCGCCCCGCCCCCGAGAGACGATGTCATCCAGCAGCATTTTAGCCTTCCTGCATGGACGGGTCAAAAGGTCAAAACACCACCAAACAGATCCACACCGCAGTTAAACATGAGAGTAAACACACATACTGGATGGCTTCAGGGGGGCCGGAGAGGGACACGATCCTGTCTGGAAGACCGCCGCTGTCTAAACACACAAAACACAACATGTTCCATCACACCTCATACAGCTAAACAACAGAGGGGCTGACTCTTCTGAAGCGGTGTGAGACTCACCTGGAGCAATCTGAACTTTACAGCCAGAGTCCTGCTGGATCTTATTGATCTGCTCTCCCCCCCGACCAATGACTGCACACACAAACACCATTCATGTAGAATTACCATCATAAACAGACTGTAGCATGTCAACCTATGGTGGAGGGCGAATCTCAAAAACATGTTCAGATTCACGGTTCAAACCTAACAGGGAGCGCAATATGAAAATAAAAAATGTATTGAGATTTTATTGATGACGATATTTTGTTGTGCTGATATATTAAAGACTACCGTGGAAAGCTGACTCCTAAAGTTTTTGATATTCTTCATATTCTGCGGTGATCAGTTCACAACAGTGATGCCAATTAATATTTTCAAACAAGTTTAAATTGACTTTACATTTAATGGCCATTGTTACCTACATTTTTCTAAAAGTGTGCATCATCTTTTGAGTCAAATTTTGCATTTAATCGGTCAATTAGAATAATAAGACATTTGGGCTGTTACCAATCAAATTAAATCAGTACTGACCAAATACATCTCTGCCATGCACACACACACACTTTTAACTAGGGTTGGTTATCGTTTCATATAGGTTATAGATTCAGATACATATGCTGGAATATGAGCATTTATTCCGTCATCACCCGGGTGCTGACGGCGCGCGTGAGACCTGAACAGCACACATTGATATCTGTGTTTAAACTAAACTCATGTAAGCTTTAAACATTTAAGAGCCAGAGGACGCGAGCTCACGCACGCAGTGAGAAGATTTGTGCATGCGCTCATCTGAAGCCTCAGGACACGCGCAAATATTAAAAGCTCTCTCTGAAGTATTGTTTGAATGGACAAATTCACAAAAATCATGTCTTGGTAAGTATCCTATAGCAGACAGAGCCGGCTGGACGTACAGCATCAGTGCATTCTCTTAAAGTGACAGCACTATTAATATCCATCAAACAGCAAAGAAATCACTCACTGCTCTTGATTGAATCGCTTTTGTAACTTTAATAAAGATTCTTTAATTTATACAGTCAAATAAGCAAAGCTGTTTTATATTTGCTTACTTTATTCAATTTCTGTACCTAAAAACTAATGCAACCTACCTTAAAAAAAAATGCACTGTTTATTTTATTTGTATCTTTACTATTGTATTAATTTGTGCTGTTGCTTGTAGAAAGATAATTCTTATTTTCTTTATTTGACAGTATAATTTTACCCCAAACACGCCGAACTGTACCCAAACCGTGATACAAACTGAACCGTTCCATATTAAAGTATTATATATACACATTATATTTTATTATGAAATGGTAATTAATACTGCAAATAAACTAACATTCAGATTCAACACTATATTTAATAGTTTAAACTATAACTTATTTACTTTCATAATTTTGTATTTATTAAACACACAATATATATTTAGATTAACCCACTATGAGTAAAAATTAAATCAAGCAATTAAAAACAATACATTTTTTTATTAAAAAAGTAAAGCATTTTGCATTCTTTTGGTTTTGGCAAGAAATATGACCTCGACTGTTGAAACCAACAAGGAAGCGTCTTAACCTGTAACTCATTGACTGGCCACGAGAGGCTGGACGCAAAAGAGTCAGTCCCATAGACCTCCAATGATAAAATGCCCAACTTTACAGCAGATTAAAGTATGTTTACAGCCTGCTACAAAAAACGGATTTGGTCTATATAGATGTTGCCCTTCATGACACCTGTGAGGGGGTGAATGTTTTTAGAACTCATCTGTTTAAATTATATTGAGCCTTAAAGTTCTGAATAATTAAGGGCGTGGCCATTTGAGTGACAGGTGGATTGCTGCTGCAGCTAGGCGGGCGTGGTTTCAACAACAAGCTCCACCCACGTCCCGCCTTTTTGCCCATTTTCGATAATCCAGGAGTGACGCATGGTGACGACTTCAAAACTGCTTTTCAGAAACCTACGGGTGACGTCTCGGACACTACGTCCATGTTTTTTTTACATTCTATGGTACAGACTAGGTGTGCGATATTGAAAAAAAATGATCTCGATATTTTTGTGGATTGTTTCGATAACGATAATTAGACGATATTTTATCGAGTGTTATTGTGCTGATATCTGACTACCGTGCACAGCTGCAGTTTATGATATTCTTCATATTCTGTGTGGTGTTCACATCAGTGATTAATCAATCTTTTCATTTAAGTTTAAATTAGATTTTTATCTTTTAATAAAGCCAATTTGTTTCTAAAAGTGTACATCTTTTGAGTCAAATTGTTACATTTAACCAGTCAATTAATATAATACACATTTAGGCTGCTCCCAAACAAATGAAACCAGTATCATCAACATGAATCTCTGCAGAAGCTGCATCTGAAGTGTTTAGATGTGTTCACACACTGTTTAATGCAGCTTAGAGGGACATGGAGTGCTTTAACCAGTTACAAATGCATCATTTGATGTTTTAAACATAAAACATTGAATACTGATATTTAAAATTATTTAAAAAACGAAAATACTTTAAATGTGAAATTCAAATCGCCAGCAGGTGGCAACACGTCACGTTTAACAAGTGAGTCGTTGTGACTGAACCGAATCATTTAAACGATTGAATCATTCAGGAACGAATCACTGAGACTGAACCGAATCATTTAAACGATTGAATCATTCAGGAACGAATCACTGAGACTGAACCGAATCATTTAAACGATTGAATCATTCAGGAACGAATCACTGAGACTGAACCGAATCATTTAAACGATTGAATCATTCAGGAACGAATCACTGAGACTGAACCAAATCATTTAAACGATTGAATCATTCAGGAACGAATCACTGAGACTGAATCGAATCATTTAAACGATTGAATCATTCAGGAACGAGTCACTGAGACTGAACCGAATCATTTAAACGATTGAATCATTCAGGAACGAATCACTGAGACTGAACCGAATCATTTAAACGATTGAATCATTCAGGAACGAGTCACTGAGACTGAACCGAATCATTTAAACGATTGAATCATTCAGGAACGAATCACTGTGATTGAACCGAATCATTTAAACGATTGAATCATTCAGGAACGAATCACTGAGACTGAACCGAATCATTTAAACGATTGAATCATTCAGGAACGAGTCACTGAGACTGAACCGAATCATTTAAACGATTGAATCATTCAGGAACGAATCACTGAGACTCAAAAATCACTGTAGCTGTTTGAAATTAATTTCGTCAGCGAAATGCTGCAAAAACAGGCAATATGGTGTCTAAAACGTAAGTCTCTTGATATTAACTTATTGTTTATTGAACTGTTGTATAAAATCAATATCACATTTGTAATCATGCTTATTTTTGGAGAAAAAACGTCACCCTTCCTGTGATTTTAATCACATGAAACGTAAATATATACATTTTCTGCCATATATCTTGAACTTTGCGATCATTCTTAATGCATGTTAATCGACTGAATCATGCAGTGAAAGAACACGCTCTAAATGCGCGCATGCACTGTTTAACCCCTTCATCACCACGCAGGATAATGTATGCGTGCTCTATGTAGGTGTTAGTTGGGTTTTTGCAAAATAGTCGATATTGTCAAATTGCACATCGTTAAAACAACAATTATGATATTATCGCAGACGATATATATCGCACACCCCTAGTACAGACCAGTGTATGATGGGTAATGTGAACTTACTGAGCCCAACCATGCCATCAGGGACTCTGTACTCCTCTGAGAGAGTCGAGGGACGTGCACTACAAAAAGACAGAAACAAACAACAGTCAGGAAGAGTACCAGCAGACACATGTGTTCAGTTCTTAGTAACTTGTGGCCGGAAACCCTTTTCAGAAAAGTTGTCATGAATTAATGTGATTGATAGACGTCTTTAGTCTCAGCTAGGGCTGCAACAAACAATTATTTTTATAATCGAACGATTAATCTTTAAATATTGCTGAGGCTTTCACACCGCTGTCAGTTTTTGTTGGGTTTAGTTCGTTATTGAGAGGAAAGCATGTAGCATATATTTACATATTCATCTAAACAAGCGCTGCCTTCTCTTGTGTGTATATGTGTACATAATGTAAAATGTGTACATACGGTGCATTACGTGTATTGATAACTAAGTATGTCTTTATAGTACACTGTGTGTACTGAGTATGTGTATTCTGCACATTGTCTTCTGTATAAGTCTGTACTGTCTATATGTGAATTGTTTCTGCACTGTCTGGAGCACGCTCAAGGATTTCACTCACCAAGACACACGTGCTGTGATAATGTGACAATAAAAGTGATTAGATTTGCCTCCAGGAGAGCTGAACTAGTCTTGCACTACAGCACCACGCTGGTCAAACCGCAGTATTGCAGGCTCTTGTATTAGGCCAGATGAGATCAAACGACTACTCCACAACAAAAATATTTGTAGACAATTGTTTATGGCCAACGTTGTTGATAAAGTCAACTAATCGTTGCAGCCCTAGTCTCAGCACATCTCACATTGATTTTTGAGTGGCCCTGCATTAAAGACACCATATTCACAAAATCACAAAAAGTGTTCCTGTGGCTCAGTGGTAGAGCATTGCGTTAGCAGCGCAAAAGGTTGTGGGTTCGATTCCCAGGGAACACACATACTGATAATAAATTATAGCCTGAATACACTTAAGTCGCTTTGGATAAAAGCATCTGCTAAATGCATAAATGTATTAAAGGGCTGCTCCAGCCCAAAATGAAAATAGTCATTAAATCACTTACATGTCGTTCCAAACCCGTAAGACCTCAGTTCGTCTTCGGAGCACAAATTAAGACGTTTTGTTTTAATACGAGAGCTTTAAGACCCTCCATAGACAGCTACGCACCTGTAATGTTCCCAGACCCAGAAACGTAGCAAGGACATCGGTAAAATCTTACGGGTTTGAAACGACATCCGGGTGAATACTTGGACATAACTTTAATTTTTGGTTGAACTATCACTTTAAGACGTCAGATGGAGTCAGTGGAAACCGAAACCAGCCTAATTATGCATGTAGTTATTCCTGCCTTCCCAAACATTCAGATCTGATCTAACGACTCGCTGAAGTTAGCGGCGGTAACGGCTCTGATCAGACGTCTTACCTCTGCTGGGAAAGGGCAGCCAGCTGGGCTCCGATAGCTGTGGATGAGAAAGGGATAAAATCACTTCTCTAAAAATACACAGACATGTGCTTCGAGTTGCTGAAGGTGTGTGCGTGTGTTTATAGGAGTAAAACTAATTTAATAAATAAAAAAGCCAAGATAGCCATACACAGGGCTGAAGCATTGTCTCTGTCAGATGCCATCTTCTTACATTCAGGCTGATCTGAGGGGAAAACACAAGAACAGCTCAAAAACAATCTGAGGAGAGTCAGACGGACAGATCCAGAGCGTGTCTCTCTGCCGCCGTACCTCCGTCCTCCAGCGATCGCTTCTGTGCCGCGAAGGAATAGCTCTCCGCTCCGCCGTTATTGCTCATGGGGGGACCCGTGACGTCTCCGCCGATCTTTGCTGCGATCTGCAAAACACAAGTTATGCATTTTACAAAATACATTTTTCCATTGCAATACATACACTACTGTTTAAAGCTCAAGGTCAGCAAGGCATGCTTTTTATTTTAGCGTCTCTTAATGAACCAAGGCTGTGTTTATTTGATCAAAAGCTGTACAAATCTAGTATTTTATTACAATTCATTATAACATAAAAAGTTATTTTTTCCTGTGATCAAAGCTGAATTTTCAGCATCATTACTCCAGTCTTCATTTAACCATTTAGCAGAAACTTTTCCAAATGAGCACAACACAAGCAATCAAAACCAATAAAATGCAAGTGCTGTGGCAAGTCTCACTGACCCTTCAGAAATTATTATAATATGCGGATATACTGCTCAAGAAATACTTCCTATTATCATTATTAGCATCACAATTTTCTTCATCAATGTTACACAGTACGAGATTCTACTCTTTTCTTGACAAACACTGTTGTTTTCCATTGTATTCTTTGAGGTAACTTCGGAAAACAAAACAAAGCTATCCTAAACCACTGCTGTAGCCTAGTAACTGCCACGATTCGAGTCTATAACGCTGTTTTTAGCATTACACAATGGTGCTAGCATGTTTCACAGAACATGTACCCCAATAATACCGTGGTGCTAGCATTGTGCGCGTTCAAATACACGGTATTACCATGGAACTATTTTTTAGGACGCCGAAGGGAAAAAGCTACGTTAATACGACGTTCGTGGACATGTAAAATGGTAGTAACGTTACCATGTTACTACGTGGACTAACGTTACCGTATAAGTCTACGGTACGCGAACATAATCGTTATTTACCATGCTAAATACCAAAGCAACGTGTCTTTACCATGTGCTAGCATTTTTCTACCAATGTAACGTTACCGTATTCGTTTGTAATGGTAAAATTTCACCATATATTGCTGTAGTTCGAAATCACACGCGAGCGCGGCTCGTGCTAACGGACGATTGTGGCGCACGCCGGCTCATGTGCCGCGGCCCGCGCGCTGACCCACAAACGCGGCCCGCAGTGCGGCTCTCTCACCTGCCGCGCGCGCTCTACCGCGTCGGCGAACGCGTCTTTCTTGATTCCACCGGCTCCGGGTTGCGGCACCGAGCTGTACTCAGACATGCTGTCCGTACGGCGGGAGAAGTGTGCGGGATACGGCGGGGAGCTTTAGGCCGGGCGAAGGTGCGCAGACGCGGGAAGACGAGCGAGACAAACGCATGGGAGGGACTAACGGCCTGCGGCTCTGAAAGCGGCCTCCTATAGGCGTTCTAAATGAGTGGCTGTTGCGAGGACCAATCAGACGGGAGCTAGAGGCGGGCGTTGCGTGAGCATTGGACTACTGAGCCAATGAGTGGAGACGGTTTTTAAGCAGAGCTGACCGACGCACAGGGCTTGCCAATCAGCGCTCAGAAACGCATCGAAATAGACCAATGAGGTTCAAGAAAACGCTGATTGACAATGATGGACGTTTGGATCAGCGTATAGGCTCTTTAGGACCGTTTAACCTTGCTGTTCACTGCATTTTTGTGGCATTTTAAAGGGTTAGTGAAAATACACGGTGCGTTCCAAACGGGATATATCGCTCTACGAAGGGCGCTTCGGAGTGAAACAATCATGGCCGCCATTTTGAAGGGTCGTTCCAAACCGAAGTGCTCAAAACTGGCCACTTCAAAGGAATGGACACTTAGGTGGCCCCCATGATCCTTTGCGCTGACTCTTTCCCTGATGACGCAGAAGGGCACTCCACGGTTGTTTGGTCTCACTCCGGAGGGTAAACCCTTTGTAGGGTATCATGAAAGTGGCTTGGCTTTTAGCTGCGTCCCTTGCAATAGTAACTTACACTCCACGGCTAACCACCAGCTCCAGGGAAGGTTATGATCTGAGTTAGAGAGCTCAAACTGAAATCGGACCAATCATATGTGAGCAAAGTGTCTGATGCAAAGAAGCCACGCCCCCAGTTTCTTCGTCTTCTTAGTTAATGGCGGATTGCAAACAACTTGTATGTGCATAGCGCCATCCACGGTACAAGAGTGTGTAACATGTCATTTAACAGTGCTCATGATCTTCTCATTAACCCTGTGTCATTAGGGATTTAACTAATGCTTTCCCCTCATCTTTCCCAAGTGGACTTGAACTGATATTTCTATTAGAAAAGCCTATATGTCTGCATTTCCATTCCCTTCACTCCCTCGTGTGCTGATACTGAACATCTAATCCACCTCTATGAATTATTAAACTCTAATCAAGTTCATTACGCCTTCTCTGACAGATGCCCCAAATTAAACCTCACTAGTACTAAAATAAATAAATTAATCTGGCTTTAATGAGTTATTTTATATGATTGATATTATTATTAATCCATTACACACATGCAAATGTAGTTTAACAGTTATTATAAAGCATTTATTTTAAATGCATGTTAATACAGGTCGTATGTAATATAAATAAGCTGTAGAATCAATGCTTTAAAAATGTCTGCGACCTTATATTTGAGTCTCTATCGCTGTATATTTCCAATTATATAAACTAACTGACTGCACTGATAGAGCAAGATCATTCCCTTTATTTGTGCTGTTTCATGAACAAGTACTTTTTTTATTATAAATGCATTTAAATTAATAATTCTTCGATCTCTTAACCTGTAACCAAGGCTTGTGATTGGCTGTTCAGCAGTGATGTCACACATTACTAAGAAAGCTGATGATCAGCATCATGGTACCAACAAAGCCAGATTGAATTAGTTAAACTCTGAATTAATTAAACTCTGAATTAGTTAATCTACCGTCATGGAACAGGCTCCTGGAGATATAACGATGATAAAGACCATCAACAAAGACTCTAATGTTTAATTAAATTTAATTGACATACATTCTCTTGCATGCATTCAGTGATAGACTTTAGTTTCATTTCAAAGAAAATACACGGAAGAACAGCAAAAATATATATAATGACCATACATGATTGCTGTGGTCACCAATATAAGAACAATAATACAATTAGCATAGAAAAGCACTAGAAATGACCCAAACGTGAAAATAAAAAATCACTTCCCACACTAGTTGTGGGTCAATTTTGCAGAATAGAAGTAAACATAACAAACATGTAGGTTTTATTTGAAACAGATGGCATAGTTGGTTTAGTAAATAACAGTTCTTTAAATAGCCAGTGTCTGTCACAGCTGAATAAGTGGGAGGGGCATTGTAGCTCTTGAGAGCATTTGATTGGATACGCTCCGTGAGTGCAGGATGACGTCATCATCAGTATTTTTGGTCCGGTTTCCAGAAGACTGGAATTTAAATGCATATATATATATTTGCTAAAAGTGTGTGTTGTGAACATGTAGTAGTGCAGTTGCATATGGACAGCCTAAAATAAACAAAAATCAATTTTGAGACCTGAACTTGTGTAGAATTTAGTGAGCAAACACTTGAATTCTATGGAAACCTGTGTGTGAAGACTCCGCGTTGGAATCTTTATTTTATTGTAACACATGCAAGTATTCTATCTGAATATATAAACTCAG
Source organism: Schizopygopsis pylzovi (assembly GCA_027422435.1). Lineage (NCBI taxonomy): Eukaryota > Metazoa > Chordata > Actinopteri > Cypriniformes > Cyprinidae > Schizopygopsis > Schizopygopsis pylzovi. The sequence continues at coordinate 3,844,308 of CM049822.1, read as the reverse complement.
CCAGCGATAAACACAGAGTACATTGACCTGTCTTTTTTGCTTAGAGTCAAAAATCACATAAACAAACACCCGTAAGGCGTTCTGCTCCAAACCGTAGGCTACAGTACCTCATGCATTGAGGATAACAGCTTTATGACCTCCAAGGCTGCGTCCCAATTCAGATACCTACACTACACACTGAGAGTACTTCTGAGTTTGTAGTACACCAGTGTTGGGTCTTTAATTGTGTTTTGATACCACTTATCTGCTGCTTGCTCGTTAGCATTAACAGCATTAAATTCATAACTTATGTTAAAATCACATACAGTACACTTAAAAACTGCCGGGGCAGCTTCTGCCTTGCATTGCTCCATACTGTTCTTTACCTGAAACAGTGGAAAGAAACCATCATAAGCTTTACACTGGGTTTGAAGGCAATGTTAGCTGGAAATAAACATGCATGGATGCATGCTTCGAAAAAATCCACCTTTGACGTATTATTGCGAAGGCCTTGTTCATGAAACACAATTCATGTCGGAGTAAATAAATTGTCATGAGATATCAATTTACACTAAGATGTGTTTCATGAGTGAGACCTAGCACTATTTAGGGTGGATATTATGCAAATTGGGACGCAGTGCAGGATTTAAGAATCAGTTAGAGGATTAGTTCACCCATAAACTGAACTCACCCTCAGGTTATCCGAGATGTAGATGAGTGTTTCTTCATCAGATTTGGAGACATATAGCATTACATCGCTTGCTCTGCAGTGAATGGGTGCCGTCAGAACGAGAGTCACATTAATAACACATCACAATAATCCACACCACTCCAGTTCAAGCTGTGTGTTTATAAGAACTGGACTGTAAACGCTTGCATATTTCTCTCCTGATTCAGACAAGACGACCTTTTCACTGCAGAAAGCCATGTTGTGGATAGAGGACGCATAGAGGATTTTATCTGGAAACAACAGTTTGAAAGTTAAAAATGCCTTAATTATTGATTTGTTTCTTACAAACACGCAGCTTTATGCTGCTCAATGCATTAATTATGGATTATTGAGATGTTTTTATCAGCTGTTTGGACTCATTCTGACGGCACCCATTCACTGCAGAGGAAGAGTAAGTGATGTAATGCTATATTTCTCCAAATCTGATGAAGAAACAAACTCTTTGCATCTGGGTTTCAGTCCAGTAGAAGAGGCGTATTACTGGACCACAGATTAAACGTGTTTCTCCAAACTGAGGCACTTGCAATTGTACTGTAAGTTCAGAGGGGGGGGGGGAGTTAGTTTATTGTCCATTCCCATTTGGAGTTCAGTAGTGTGCTCTGGGTTAAACACACACACACACACACACACACACACACACACACACACACACACAGTCTCCCACACACACACACACACACACACACACACACACAGTCTCCCACACGCACACACACACACACACACACACACACACACACACACACACACACACACACACACGACACAGACACAGACACACACACACACAGACACACACACACAGGCAGACACACACACACACACACACACACACACACACACACACACACACACACACACACACACACACACACAGTCTCCCACACACACACACACACAGACACACACAGACACACACACACGCACACACACACACACACACAGGCAGGCAGACACACACACAGGCAGACACACACACAGGCAGACACACACACACACACACACACACACACACACACACACACACACACACGCAAGCGTTGATTTTACCGCATCCAGAGGGCCGTACCCTGTATATCTGAATATCAGAGCCCTGTTGACAACATGAAGAGCACATCGTGAACCTCAGTAACTCAGGATTAGATTCTGCATATTCCAGTGTTTGGATTCAGTTCATCATTCGTCCTTTTTGGCTGAACATCACTCCAGTGATTTTATATATTGTAGGCTTAAATAAACCAGTCCAGTTGTACACACACATGACCTGTCTCTCTCTCTCTCTCTCTCTCTCTCTCAGGTTCCCACTCCCAGTACTTTCCTCATGTTTTCGTAGACGACGTATGAGATGCTGACCGCCGGGATGACCTTGAGGAAGTTTGGAGCGATGCCCCGATAGAGTCCCACCACCCCCTCCTGAGCCACGATACTCCTGAAGAGGGTCAGCATGGACAGCTGCGGAGCGCCCTTCACCGACGCTGAGGAACCAGAAGAGGACACGCTCTCTTAACTTCTTATGACACCATAAACCTGCAGAACTAGTGCTGTTTCAGTGTCAATAGTATTAATAGAGCTTTATTTATATTTAGAATGTTTTATTTTATGTCATTCTTATTAGTCTTTGTAAATATGTCTATATATTTTGGTTTTAATTATTTTAGTACTTGAAGTTTAACTGAACGAAATGAGAAATGTTGCCTTCGCAACTACACTGTAAAATTAATCAAAGTTATAATAAAACGAAGCTTATTGACGTATGTTTTACAATTTTTCAAAAAAATGTAATGCTTCATTTAGTGTAACTTGCCATTTATTTGTGATTGTAAAATGTACTAGTAATTTCTGAACGAAAGCTGTTTCTACACCAATTTGTTTTAGTGTAGTAAATATTATTTCTATTAATATTTATTTTATTTCAAGTAACGGTTTTTGTTTTCAGTTTTAGTTAAGGATATCAGCAACTTATCTGAATCTGGGGATATCACTTTAAAAACACTGGACAGAAATATATAGAAATGTGCATAAAAACATATGCGGTCAAATGAGGTGTATAGTTGTGCATTTATAAGACGGCATCGGGTGTTTGAATGCAAGATAACAGCGTTTTTATTGCATTTTGTCTGCACACTTTGAGCAACCCAATGACTATGTGGGGGGGGATAACCCATATGTTTGCAGTGACCTAATATTTTATTATTGATACTTTTTCACCAGTTTCCAATTAATTGACCATTTTGTTCTCAAATATTTTATGTGATAATCCATTTTTGCACATAAGTGTGTAGCTTGGGAAGGAAGCACAGCTCTTGTCTGAACCTGTGTGTGTCTCACCCTGCGCCTGCATGCGTGTTCGGATGAGGGCGAGCGGGTATGACGCCAGCTGACCGCAGGTGCTGGACACCGTGCCGCAGCCCACCAGCACCAGGACGCCCGGGCGGGCGAGCCCTCCGTGTGCCGCTGCAGCCAGGCGTTCTTCAGCGTCTGAGAGAGGAGACAGTGTGAGAGAGAGCCTGTGTGAAGGAATCATTCTCACACACAGACTCACACACACACTACGACACACTGACACACACACAGAAACATGCACACCACACACACTACGCACCACGCACGCACAGCACACACACACGCACGCACGCACACGCACAGACAGCACTCATCGCACCACCACGACACACACACCACACACACAGCACACACCACCACACACACACACACACACACACACACACACAGGAGAGACGCGACACACACACACACACACACACACACACACAGACCCGCACCCACACACCGGCACCACACACACACACACACAGCACACAAGACAGACCACACACACGCACACACGGACACACACACACAGCAGACACACACACACAGACGACAGACACACAACAGCAACACACACACACACACACACACACACACACACACACACACACACACACAGAGAGAACGCACACACACACACACACACACACACACACACACACCTCGTAGATGGCGAGGTCTATGCCGGCGTACGGGATGATGCCCAGCAAGTTGGGCAGGTATCCTTTAAAAAACGCCCAAACGCCCTCCTTCTGCAGGATCTGCTTAGCGCAGTCCGCCACACCAGAATACTGTCCTGTTTTACGAAGAGTAAGACGAGTCTTCAGCACCTACAGAACGACAGAAACAGAGAAAATCAACGTAGAGTCATGAAGACATGAAAACAATCACCGTTACCACAAAAAAAACGTGTTTTTGACATCGATAATGATCAGAAATGTTTCTTTAGCAGCAAATCAGCATGATTTCTGAAGGATCGTGTGACACTGAAAACTCAGCTTTGTTCACAGGAATAAACTACATACATTTTTTATTTATTGTAAAAATATTTTACTGTATTTTTGATCAAATAAATGCAGCCTTGGTGAACAGAAGAGGCATTTTTCAAAATGTACCGACACCAAAACTGATGGTGATTATTATGAATAAATGTGATTATTTATTAAAGATATATATATATATAGCACTGCTAATGCCAACATTTTTAAAGAGTTTATTTTACAGAAGTCCATAGTATTTCCAGGGCTCCACTTTAACCATTAACCGCAGCCATTCACAGCTCACTACTGAACGCAGAGCGCTTTCTTTAGAGCGCTTGAACTTTACGTGAGGCCTTTGGTAATGTGAGCGGACATGTAGACGCGCGTGTGTGTGTTATGACAGCGAGGCCTTGACATACAGTGACCTTGATGGTCAGGGTGTGCAGGAACCAGCTGTCGAGTAAGTGTGTGTGTGTGTGTGTTTACCTCCATAGGGTATATGAGCGTTTGAGCCGTAGCTCCAGCCAGTGATCCAGCGACGAATCTCTCATGAACTTTCAGGGATCCTCCCTCTTTACTGCCTCTCATCAAGAGTTTAATCTGCAGACACACACACAAGAGCAGGCTGAGTCGCTGTCCACATGTGCGGAGTGTAAAAGACAGCTGTACCTGTTCATAGGCCAGGAATTTGATGGCTGTCTCTGGTGCGATCTTCAGCACGTTGATGCCGTTCCCTCTCCACAGCGCAGTGAGACCGCCCTCCTTCACCATCGCACGCAGACCGCGCCACAGGTTACCCTTATCAGAGCTCTGGCCGTGCACCTGGCCATCATGATTCAGATTATTTTAATGCACAGCTTCAGTCTACATAAACACACCTAAACATAGTAACTAAAATATAGGACCTCCAGGGGTCAGTGTGGTGCTGACTGCCTGCTAGAGAAATTGAATAACCTAATGTAAAATAAAACAGCATAGTCTTCACTGGAAGAATTAAACTTCCTTTGTTTCTTATTAAAGCTACAAAAGTCCTTCAGCCAAGAGCAGAGAGTGATTTTGAATTTGTCTTTTGTTGTTTGATTATTAATATAAAGCACACAGTCTCAGCATGAATATAGCGCGCTGTCACTTTAAGAGCCGCACGGATCCAATTTACTGTTACACGAGTATTTTTATCCTCAACTGGCCCTGTCCCAAATGGCACCCTAAACCCTTGCGGTCTTCCTCTGAGTCCGCACGTTCGTGACGTAATGCCGCTTTGACTGTCGGGTAGAAGTCTGCTGCGAGCTCGCCCCAGTGCGGACTCGGCAGAAGTGCGGATCGAGGGCGCATAACGGCCGCAAAGGGTGCGTTCGCGAGCACCCTTCTGAACACTAAAATGAGGAATGGGACACCCTACGGTCTCGTGGACTTATCGGACACGCGGCGGCCATTGTAAGTCCGTAAGACCGCGAGTGCACATGCTGTTCTGAGAGTCCTGTCAGAATGACGTAATTCTGTACAGGCCCCTCCCACAATAGTTGATTGACAAGACTGTCTTATCTTAGCCCCGCCCCCCTGAGTGAGCTGAGCGTTGTGCAGGGAAGACAAGATGTCTCCGATTTAAGCGATTAAGGTGCTTTGTTGTTGGATGTAATAATAAACATAGCAGTCATCAGTAACTCCCGACATCTGAGCCGCTGAAGACGCAGAGGATTAACGTTACTTTCACTTTGAAGTGAATACGCCAATCCCTGATCTACATAAATGCATCTATATTTGCGTAAATCATTCGTGATCCAGCTTTATCTACAGAAGTAGTGAGTATAAGGGTTTTTATGAATCTTTGCAAATCGCCTTTCCTAATAATGTGCAAGTTAGCCAGTTTCGCGGCTGAAGTTTAGTATGCTCCATAGATATATATACCTAGATGCCTCATTATCGACCGTTTCTATGGGCCGAGATACGAAAGCCATCCGCCATTTTTAGAACGGTCTGTGAATCTTTGAGCGCAATGACTGTGTGCGTCTACAACAGCAAGATATACGCTTGAATATCTGAATATGCATTGATTATTCTGTGAATGCGAGATGGCTGATGCGTAAACGTATCTGGAGCGGTCGAATAGGGATCTACACATATCTATAGTGTGCTCGTCACTTCACGGAAGAGAGGGGCGGAGTCAGCAGAGCTCATTAGCATTTAAAGCAACATCGACTATAACAGCGTGCTGAAAACAGAGCTGATTTTGACAGAGTAAAGGTGTTTTTTACACTACCATTGAGACATTTTAACCAAAGTATATTATGGTATTTTCATTAAGACCCTAAAGAAGCATATCAACTTGTGTAAAATAGGCATCCGATGACCGTTTAAACGTGCATCAAAGGTCAGATGGTTTCATTGTTTGAAGACGGAGCGTGACTGATTCCAGACCAGCGCTGTCTCACCTGCAGAAAGACCTTGAGTCTGTCGAGCGGCGCGGTTCCTGTCCTGGACACCGATCCGGCCACGGCTCCTGCCATCAGCTGCCGCCACACGAACCCTGACTGCTTCTCCTTCTCCGAGAACTCGTCCGGAACCGTCAAAAGCTCTCCGATGTCCAACATCTACACAAACACACAACAGTGGAGTTACAGAAAGAAAGGAGCTACTCAATGTATAGCCATGACAACCTCAGTTTCTGCTTCTTACCACCGAGTGTTTCCAATACTGAGCGATTTCCTCCATGTTGTGCAGAGGGTTAAACAGGAAGTGATCTCGCCACTCGAACCAGTCGATGGTCATGGAATGGTCTTTATCCATACTGTACCAACACATTTCACAGGTCAGATAATCACACCTGAAAAGCACTTTACACACATGCTAAGTACAAAAAGACACACCTTTGCAGGATTTTGGCGGCCTGCTCCAGCGTGACGTCCACGCCGAGATTGTGTAACGACTGCTGGATCTCCCCGGCGTCCAGCTCACCTACAAAACACACAAGGTGTTAGTGTCCTGAAATATGAGATAATAGACCTTAAGACTGAATTAATGGAACTGATGCTAATGCTAATATGAGCTATAGATGCTAACAGTGATGTTGCAGTGCTAACATTAATGCCATAGCTGTTAACAACATTTATGTGATGCTATGGCGCTTATGAATCAACAACTGTATGGATGCTAAATGCTAATGCTAATATGAGGTATAGATGCTAACAGTGATGTAAAAGTGCTAACAGCAATATCATAGCTTCTGATGCTAATATGATGTTATAGATGTTACGAGTATTTAGGTACCAGTGTTAAAATTAAGATAGCCACTAAGAACGTTGCAATAGCATAGCTGCTAATGATACCATGAGTGTATATATGCTAACAGTTATGTAGCAGTGCTAACATTAATGTTATAGCTGGTAACAACATTAATGTGATATTACGATGCTTATGAATGAGTCAACAACTGTATGGATGCTAAATGCTAATATGAGGTATAGATGCTAACAGTGATGTAAAAGTGCTAACAGCAATATCATAGCTTCTGATACTAATATGATGTTATAGATGTTAAGAGTATTTAGATACCAGTGCTAAAAGGAAGATAGCCGCTAAGAGTGTTGCAATAGCATAGCTGCTAATGATACTATGAGGGTATATATGCTAATAGTTATGTAGCAGTGCTAACATTAACGTTATAGCTGTTATCAACATTAATGTCATGCTACGACGCTTATGAGTCAACAACTGTATGGATGCTAAATGCTAACGCTAATATGAGGTATAGATGCTAACAGTGATGTAACAGTGCTAACAGCAATATCATAGCTTCTGATGCTAATATGATGTTATAGATGTTACGAGTATTTAGGTACCAGTGTTAAAATTAAGATAGCCGCTAAGAACGTTGCAATAGCATAGCTGCTAATGATACCATGAGTGTATTTATGCTAACAGTTATGTAGCAGTGCTAACATTAATGTTATAGCTGGTAACAACATTAATGTGATACTACGATGCTTATGAATGAGTCAACAACTGTATGGATGCTAAATGCTAACGCTAATATGAGGTATAGATGCTAACAGTGATGTAAAAGTGCTAACAGCAATATCATAGCTTCTGATACTAATATGATGTTATAGATGTTAAGAGTATTTAGATACCAGTGCTAAAAGGAAGATAGCCGCTAAGAGTGTTGCAATAGCATAGCTGCTAATGATACTATGAGGGTATATATGCTAATAGTTATGTAGCAGTGCTAACATTAACGTTATAGCTGTTATCAACATTAATGTCATGCTACGACGCTTATGAGTCAACAACTGTATGGATGCTAAATGCTAACGCTAATATGAGGTATAGATGCTAACAGTGATGTAACAGTGCTAACAGCAATATCATAGCTTCTGATGCTAATATGATGTTATAGATGTTACGAGTATTTAGGTACCAGTGTTAAAATTAAGATAGCCGCTAAGAGTGTTGCAATAGCATAGCTGCTAATGATACTGTGAGGGTATTTATGCTAACAGTGATGTAGCAGTGCTAACATTAACGTTATAGCTGTTAACAACATTAATGTCATGCTACGACGCCTATGAGTCAACAGCTGTATGAGTCAACAGCTAAATGCTAATATGAGGTATAGATGCTAACAGTGATGTCAAAGTGCTAACAGCAATATCATAGCTTCTGATGCTAATATGATGTTATAGATGTTAAGAGTATTTAGGTACCAGTGTTAAAATGAAGATAGCCGCTAAGAGTGTTGCAATAGCATAGCTGCTAATGATACTGTGAGGGTATATATGCTAACAGTTATGTAGCAGTGCTAACATTAATGTTATAGCTGGTAACAACATTAATGTCATGCTACGACGCTTATGAGTCAACATCTGTATGGATGCTAAATGCTAATGCTAAATTGAAGGTAGACGCAATAGCAAAGCAGCTAATGATGCTGTGAGGATATAGATGATTACAGTGATGTAAAATCACAACTATTAATGCTAATATTAATTTATGTATGCTAATGTAGCATAGCTACTAATGGTACTGTGATGGTACGTTAACAGTGATATAAAATCACACATGCTAATGCTAATAATAAGGTTGTAGATGTCATGTAATGGGATAGATTGTAAGGTTATTATCAGGATATATTATTAGTTATCATATCTGTAACTTAAAGTAAAAATAAAATGAGAACATAAAACGATATATACTCTAACAGTGAATTAAGATTGATTCTGACCAGTGTTGCTATTAAATAAAACTGAAATATCACTGTAGTCAACTGAAATGAAATCTTGAAATATTAATAGATGCTGTAATATAATACACAGTGAATAATCCTAAAATAACACTGATTCTGATAATACTGTGACGTTGACAGAAACTAACCGTCATTGTTTCGGTCCAAGCTGCGAAACATGAGTCTAAGGCGCTTCTCATGTGAACGCAGATACTCGGTGAACTCTTCGAAATCCAGCTGACCGTCATGATTAACGTCTCCAGCTCGTACAACCTGCTGAATATAGGCATATACAGAGAGATGGCGGGAGAGAGGGATGCCGGGGATCATTAGGAAAGGTGGGGTGGGGTGCAAATGAAGGAGAAAAGCACATTAAAACCATGCAAAGCCACCAACATCGAACATGAGCAACCCTTAACCGTCACCCCCCAGTTTTTAACATACACATGAAAGTGCACGATCCAGACTTAAACTGTTATAATTCATCAAAACATTTCTTCTTTTTAAAGAAGACAATCAGCACATTATTGCCAAAGTGGAATTATTTTGCTGAAATATGAAAGTAGCGAAAGTTATAGAAGTTTAAAAATAACAGGTTTTTAATAAAAATTAAAGCCTTGTTTCTAAATAAGTTATGTTCCAAATTTGAAGTTGACATTTAAAAATTGGGGATACTGTGAGATTGTATTTAGGGCGTCATGCCACAAACAGCCACCGGGTGACATCCAAACTACATTAAAAAAAATGTTCATGCATTGTTGTGTCACCGATTTCAATATTACTCCCATCACAAAGAGACTCAGATGATATCATTTCATAAAGCGTGCACATGCTGAATGTAAACAATGCTGATTATGTTCTGGGCTATTCTCCAAAATGTCAGAAGAGTTGGTAACTCGGTGAGAAGAATTGTTTAATAAATTATGTTTGTATTGTTTTCTTTGCACATGAAAAGTATTTTTGTAGCTTCGTAAAATTACAGTTTAACCCTTAATGTCACATGAACTAATTAGGGATGGGTCACGATTATCGAATATTCGACTATTCTATTTAATTATAGAATATCGATTAGGTTGTGCGATTATTTTCTAAAGGTGTATCAGGGCTTGACAATAAAGACTGTCCGATGGCGTGAAGGACGCTCGGATTTGTCACTTACCAGATCGGGCCACTGCAGGTGGTCACTAAATTGTATCATTTGCATGCGTTTTTAAGCCTTGTTTGTTTAAAAATGTAAGCGATTAAAAAGCATTTGGGCGCGAAAGACAACTCCTTTCAGTACATGCGCGAACTGCACTGTCGGCACTCGGGCGCGGCACACATACACACACACACACACTATGTGTGAGCGCTAACCACGCCGGAGAACAGAACTTCCGATACGTTCAGCCTGATTGCGTGAACAATAGACCTTTTATAGACCTGTTAAACAATATATTGTGAGAGGGCCGTTTGCTACAGCGTCCCAAACAACTCAAAATAATAAACCAAAGTTAACAAAACTTTGCACGAGAGTGCTTCTCCGTCGCCTTCACGTGCTGTTTTCCATTAATGAAGCCGTGACGAGCTCCCTGCATTCAAATTATTCGTTTTTTGCTGAAATAATAATATTCCACCGGTTGATATATTATATTTATATGCAAAATATTTGTGTTGTTTTTCGTGTTAAATGTGAAGAATTACAGGTTGGATGCCACACTTATTATTATTTTTCTGGCAGAGTATACAGGTGTAATTTTAACTTTAACTTCAGGCAATGTAACATGATTTTATGATCGTAATTTTGACTTTATTCTTAAAATATTATGACGTTAATTATTTAGTTATTTATTTGAGAAAGATAAACTGATCAAACTTGCGCTGGCCGCTTGGTATTTATACAAACAAAAACTTGAATTTAACAAACAAAGGATGTTCCAATCATATTTCTAAATTAAATTAATAAAGAAATGAAACACAATAATGACCAATTTGCTATTAAAAACCAAAACTGAACTATTTAAATGGCTCAGCTAGAGAGAGAGAGAGAGAGAGAGAGACGGGCTCAGACTCAGGCGGAGAATTCTGAGAATATATTCTGCTCTATATTCGTTCCCTTGTTTCAATTCAAAGTTCACCGAACTAATTGTGAACAACACTCCCGTCTTCTTCCCGAGCATGTGAACATGTTCATTTAATATATTTGTATCTATGAAATAGGTTATTGTTATGAAGACAGACGTTAAAATTAATGTTCACATAATAAGTGCGTCATTCAGGCGGTTCACAATGTTTTAGCGCGTAATATGTTTTAAGAATGATATTCTGTTTAGCACGCAATATGTTTTACGCCTAATATTCATTGATGCATTAATCAGATTTAAGATTTTCTTTTTAATAATATGAATGTTCATGTTCATTTTTAAAAAAGAAATGTCCTAGCCTTATGAGCAGTTGATAATCGACGGAATGTTCTGTTAATAAATGCCGTCATTCGGTTATGTTATATTAATCTGTTCCAGCAATCATACTTTACAACCATTAATTTTCTTGGGTTAAGATAGACTATTCTCTAATTAACTAAACAGTTTGTTATCATACAGATTGAAAGCCTGGATGGTCTCTCTCCCCCTCTCTGTGTGTGTGTGTGTGTGTGTGTGTGTGTGTGTGTGTGTGTGTGTGTGTGTGCGCGCGCGCGTGCGTGTGTGTGTGCGCGTGGGTGGGCGGGTGCATGCGCGGGAGGGGTGCGATTTTCGAATAGTAATCGAATAATACCCAGCGATTATCGAATATTACATTTGCTTAAAATGCCCATCCCTAGAACTAATGTCCTTGCTACATTTCTGTGCGTTGATTGTGTTAATATCATTGCTGTCTATGGGAGAGAGCTTCATCAAAAATATATTAATTTGTGTTTTGAAGACTAACGAAGGTCTTACAGGTTTAAAACGACACGAGGATGAGTAATTAAAGACAGAATTTTAATTTTGGGTGAACTATGCCTTTAAGGGGTTAATAACTTGAATCTTAACACAGGTTAATTTCATTCAAAAATGCACTAATAAAATAAAATGTACAAACTGAGAAAGCCAAGCACACAAAACGGTAGCTTCACAATGTGTTTGATTCAATCATAGACACTTAATCACTATATTAGTGTGTTTAAATCCACATAATCGCTAGATTTACCCGTCAAATAATTGATGTTTAAATCATTCCGCTCTGAATTTCTGTACTTTGAGAGAGTTGTGCAAATAAACATGCATCTGGGTATGAATTGACTTCGTGTGAAGGTGTCACCACATGTTTTTTCAGCGTGTCTGAACGTGTTTGTCCTGAGCTGTGCAAACGTGGAGGATTTCGCTGCACATCTCAGGGGTTTACGATGAGATAAATCCTACATTCTGGTGCTTTATGGTGAGGAAATTATGAAAAAACTGACCCACACCGACTAAAATAATTCAGTTCAGCAGAACGTTTTAAATGAATCTACTGCTACTGTCACTTTAAATGCACACAAAGTGCTGCACTGTGAAACTCATTCAAACAGACATTATTCCCACAATCCTTGGTGTGTTACAGGACAAATCACGCTGTAACTATGCCAGTAATTCACTCATATAACTAGCTCATCCTCCTCTGCTGGCCGGCGTCTACAAAATACCCGTGTGTGTGTGTTGTGTTTATTTATGTGAGCCAGCAGTCACATGATATTTACTCTCACATGGATCCACTTCAAGAAGCTGACCTTTTGCACAGTGTGCAGCCTACGTGTGTGTTTCTGTGAGCCTAGTTTAGTACTTTCTTGCTAATATCATTCATCATAATGCATAATGCAAATACAAACACATGCATCGAAACCTTGAAAAGCAAACAAAACCAGCACTGATCAAGTTTCACAAATCAATAACACAAAACTGTCCCAGGCAAACAGATCAATCGTCTAATCACTACGCTGGACTATAAGCATGTATTACAGTATGTAAAACAGCAGTGTTTTCATGTCACTAGTCAAGAAACACTTTACAAGAACGTTACTTTTCGAATAAGTAAAGTAAGTAACTTTGTTTTTCCTCCTGTCCCCCGTCTGGAGAGAAATTGGGAGTGAGGCGCAGAGACAGAGGCACCTGAGGCTTATTTATTTCACTTTACAGTTGACAAATATTTAACATATGTTTTTTTTAATTAAAAATAAATAAGTAAGCCCAGCCCAGGTGACAAAAAAGCAATGCAAAAGTATAATGCATTACTTCCCAGAAAAAGTAATGCAATTAGTTCCTTTTTTATAGAGTGACACATTAAAAGTGACTTCCCCAAAACATTAGATGATAAAGATGTATTTATCTGTTTGATCATAACTTGGACTGGTTTCTCATCGTTTCCAAGGCCTTGGGTTTGACCTGCTGGCATTATATCACTAACTTCATTAATCGATTAGAGATGTACAGCATAGTGTAAAGAGTTTCTGCAAATGGCTAGACCGAGTATGAGTAAACAAGAGTGATGCTTGACTTCGCAAACACGCTAGTCTGCAGTAAACCCTTATTCAGATGCAGCTGGAGACTGATGCTGATTTAATGCCAGCGGGTGCTGATCCTGCTATTGACCTTGAGCTCGTTAACTATTAAGCTCATAAACTGGTTCATTAGTGCTCTAACCTGTCCTGTTCCTGACCTCGACATGGAGGCCTTCTCCTTCACAAGAATCCCGCTGTGCAGTCATACTTTTATCATATGAAGCATTGTGAGTTTGAGTATGTTAGCGAGTAAGCAGCTACATAACGGGTTAATGTCTAATCCGAGCTGAACATCAGGCGCCATCCCAACCAGCAACAAGTGACGTTTTGTTGTTTGCTTGTCTGCTTTATATTTCTGGAGCACTGTGTGTGCAGTCTATCCACAGTGAAATCTCAGCGGCCTGTTTATATGATCATATAGCCTATTACATATTGTACTTTCTACAGGGTTTATCCCATTTCATGTACTTCTGCACTATTCTTTATAGTGTAAGAGTGCGCTACAAGCGGCTACACGTCTTTGGAAACGTAATTTCCTTCAAATGTAAACTCTACAGAAATTGTTTCATTTAATATGACACTAATGTATGTACTTAGTGTAGCCAATCCACCTCATTTTTAAAGTACAAACTTGAATGTGCGCGTCTTCTGGTGCTTCCAGCCACTTCCAGTAACTTTAGCTGCACAAAAACACTGCGCTTGATGCTACAAAAAGATGCTCTCATATCAGTCTAATTTGTTATCTTAAACATAAACACACTGGTTTGTAGTTTAAATACCACTTAATGCACTGTGGAATTCTTAACTACAGCGCTAATGAACCAGGAAATAGCTGACAAATTTAACTATGTCCCAAATGACGCGCTATGAACTATGCACTTATGCATTATGTACTCAACCATGTAGTAAATAGATTTGATACGGTTATTTTGTCATTAATAATCAGAATCTGATCCCCCTTCCCTTCCACAAAGTAATTAATTGCACAGTTGAGTGCATGAAGAGACAGCGGTGGACACTGGGCATGCACACTGTTATTAAAGCGCAATTTGTGTCACACAACCAGTGTCGGGTGGGTAACGCATTACAAGTAACGAGAGTTACATAATAATATTACTTTTTTCCAAGTAACTAGTAAAGTAACGCATTACTTTTTCTGAGTTGTTTTCTCCATTTATTGACTGAGTGCGCCGTGTGAACATGATGTTACTGTAGATCTAATCTAGACTAAATATGAATGTGTATTAATTCATCCCACTCGCAAAAAACAGATTCAGTATTCATCAAAATGAATTAAAACAGTAAAATGCAAACTCAGAATATGACGCAAACCTGCAATAATTAAATATGTTAAACAACACAAATATATCTAATCTCATTTTATTAACCGATGTGTTTTCTGCTGACCTTTGATGATCAGTTCAACCATATTAATAATCAAAAATTACTTTAGATAAACTTTAGATAAATCAATTGTGCTTCGTTGTGTTTTATTGCTGAAGAGTGTTGAACTTCTCCTGTGTTCTTCTGTACAGACGTGATTTACTCGTCCTTCAGTCTGAGGATTATTCATTACACTTTTTGGTGTGAAAGGCTTTTACATTTGCTATAAATATAACTTCTTGTATTAAAAACAAACGATCAAACCCTGCTCATATTTAAAAAGTAACGCAAAAGTTATGTAATGCATTACTTTCCATAAAAAGTAACTAAGTAACGTAATTAGTTACTTTTTTTAGGGAGTAACGCAATATTGTAACGCATTACTTTTAAAAGTAACTTTCCCCGACACTGCACACAACAGTACTTGCTATGTTTGCATTATTGTAAGGGGTATGTGTAGACGTTATTAAACACAATCTAATAGGTAGAAAATTAAATTGCATTGTTAGTTTCCGGTCAGAGCTGTATCCCTTCTATCCATAATAACATGTCCAACAGTTCACACTTCTCGGTTATTTAAGTGCATCGTTACACACACTACTCACACTGTTACTACAAAGCGTCACAGAATAGTGCATGAGTACGCGATTTGGGACGCACCTTTGGGGAGGACAGCGTAAATACACAATGTACAGTTCATGGTTTGCGACGCTATTTCTTTCTTTCGACTTACGCGGAGTAGCCACGCCCACTGCGAAACCTCATTGGCCCGAATCGCACTCTGCATTCTTGAATATTAAGCGTTAGGCTCAATCTGATTGGCTGCCTCCGATCGCATCGCGTACTGCGGCATTTTCGCTTTCAGTGTTCAGATGATCACGTGACCTGAGGTGCAGGTTGTTATCTCCACGTTAAATCATAAACCTGTGAATTAACGAACTGTTATCTTGTACTATAAACACCCTCCCGTTATGACTGCATGCATTGGGCTTTTTCCGCACCTCCTCCACCGAGCTCAACGACATCCCCCGCGCGGCGAGTCCGACGCGCAGCTCGTTCACATCGATCCGTCCGTCCTTGTTCAGATCCAGCTGCGCGAAGAGCTCGGCCCAGAGCCGCTCGCGTTCAGGCTCGACCCCGCTGTCCTGGCACCGCGCCCGCCACATGATGCTCTCTCCACCGGTCAGCCTCGGAGAGACATCTCGATGAAAGCCCTCGCGAGCGAAGACGCGTTCTGCGGGCGTCCAAATAAGGAGCTGTTCGCTTCGCGTCCGGAGAGCTCGCGTTTCGCAGATGATGTCAAACAGCTGTTTTGCACGCGAACCAGGAAGCTTTCGCAATCATGCATTCAGTGCTTCCAAGATACCCAGGCGCTAGATGCTTCTTATCCACAAGCATTGCGACATTTTTCGGCGAGCTGATAACACCACGCTGTCCTTGAGCGTCAAAACACGAAGAGCGCGTGTGAAGCCCGAGGACTGCGGTGACTCACCGGTACAACAGCGGCTTCAGATTACACCCTCAGGAGGGGCTTCACATACTACTACTACTACATACATACTAGTAATCACATACTGGCCTGCATGGCTTATGAAGTCACTCTCTGAGGGTTCATGAAGAATTCATAAGGAGGAGGAGGTGCTTGGCAGCAGTATATGTATTAGAATATTTCGAATTGATCCGACAGATAAATAAGCCGCGCTCGACTTTAAGCAGCGCTGCATAGAATGTTCAGTGTATGACATCAAAGCACCGCGAGAGCGATAAGAGAGCCGGTGGTTCCTATGCGTTCCAAAGGCTCTCGCGGTGCTTTGATGTCATACACTGACCATTCTGTGCAGAATCAGAAGTGAGAGCAGAAGAACATGTGACCCTGGACCACAAAACCAGTCATACGTGACTGTTTTTTAAAAGTTGAGATTAATACATTATCCGAAAGCTGAATAAATAAGCTTTCCATTGATGTGTGGTTTGTTGTGATTGACATGATCTTTACTTAATATCCTAATGATTTTTGGCATACAAGAAAATGATAATTTTGAGCCATACAATGTATTTTTGGCTATTAGTACAAATACACCCCAGCGACTTAAGACTGGTGTTGTGCTCCAGAGTCATATCCAATAGCCAAGCTGAAAGAAACACATCTATGACAGATCCTGGTGCTTTTGTTACATTGTCCAAACGTATCATCCAGCTGGTCTATATCAGCTAAACTGCTAGAGGTAGACCATCTCGGTCAGTTTGGTTACACCTAGTAGACTTACACTTACACAAACCAGTCTGACCACCTCAGAGGGTTCATCCAAAAATGTACTTTCCCTCATGTCGTTCTGAATGCATTTGACTCTCTTTCCTCCGTGCAACTCAAAAGGAGAAGTTTAGATGCATGTCCATGCTCCATTTAATGTAAATGAATGGGGACTAATTCTATCACGCTCCAAAAAGAAGTCATTTGAGAGATTTCTGTGGCTCAGTGGTTAGAGCATTGTGTTAGCAGCGCAAAGGTCATGGGTTCAATTCCCAGGGAACACATACTGACAGTAAATGTATAGCCTGAATGCACTGTGTGTCGCTTTGGATAAAAGCGTCTGATAAATGCATAAATGTAAATGCAAAAACAGGAACAGACCCAAATGTAAGTTGTTTTCCTGACCTCATCTGCATTCGTGTATAATTCTGCATGAAGACACGTGGACATGTGCCAGTTGCTTGGACTACTTTTCAGTGCTTCTCTGACATCTTCAAAGCCCAACAGCGTCCATTTCCCCAGATTGCATTTATATTTAGTTTTCCAACAGGGTCTGAAACAGAAAATCACGCTAGTCTCCCATAATAATTGAAATGCATTTTCACTATCGCTACAATCAACAGTTATAGCTTAACAAAAGACTGCATGGAAACCAGCTATTCTGAAAACTGATGAACAGAACATGCTACGATCAGATAACCTACAATGCACACCTGTTGCTTCAGTCACTGTTCCCGGCACACATACACGCTTTCTGAAGAAAACCGCTGTCAGCTGCTGTCCACACCGACTGTATCGCATCAACACAATGCACTCAGCACTGAATGATTAGAGCTTGTGATGTGGACAGTCATTGTGTGGAGTGTCACCCAGCAGCTGTCTGTGTTGTTTCACGATCTCAGGATCAGATTAATGTCTCTATATAACAGCAGGACACAGACGGAGAGAGTCAGGCGGAGCTGGAGACATTTGGGCGGTTCTTTCAGACGTTGTGTGATGTGTAAGGGGCTGTCTGCCATCCCCTCCTCATGCCTGGAGAAGTGAGTATCAGCGCTTTAGAAGGACAGATGCTGGAGCATTGAGCTGTGAATGCATGTGAAACTGTGTGTTGATGTTTCAGGGCGAAGGGCATGAGGGTCAAACTGTCCCACCTGGCCGAAAAGCAGGATTGGGGTTACAAACACAGGTAACGCCAAGTGCACTCGTTTAAAGCTCAATAGACAAATTAAAAGGACAGTTCACCCAAAAATGAAAATTCTGTCATGATTTACTCACCCTCAAGTATTTCCAAACCTGTATGAATGTGTTTGTTCTGAACACAAAGGAAGATATTCTGAAGAAAGTGATAAACTGAGCAGTTCTGGGGCACCATTGACTATCATAGTATTGTTTTTCCTACTATAGAAGTCAATGGTGCCCCAAAACAGCCGGCTTACAAACTTTCTTCAGAATATCTTCCTGTGTGTTCAGAACAAACACATTCATACAGGTTTGGAAATACTTGAGGGAGAGTAAATAATGACAGAATTTTCATTTTTGGGTGAACTGTCCCTTTAAGATCGATCAACTGCATTTGTAGCATAATGTTGATAACCACAAAAATTATTTATACTGTCCCTCCTTTTCTTAAAAAAAAAAAATTTGGAGTGAAGGTCTGTACTAATAACTGTAATTAGATTGGCTCACCATAAAGCGGAGTTGATTCGGATTGGTTGTCAATGATTTTATCACTCATCAGCTAAAAAAAATCGTTTTGAAAGTGATTACACAGATATACACTTATGATTACAATATCATTCCTTTGTGGTTATCATTAAGGTGTTGTTGACTATTATTCTCACAGAACGATTATTTCAACTTAATGGTTTGAATCGTTACCGTAAGACCGTCAAAGTGAATGGGACCAATTTGTAAATGTTCAAATAATTTCCCAATAAGCCACACAATTAAAACTATGTGTGTTAACGTTGGTGTAAACTAATAGCATAGTAACATTTTTATTTTAGTTATATTCAGTTTGAAAGTTTTGTTTCCATGACAACGCAACTTGGTAAACAACAAAACGACCGTTAAGTCTAACGGCTGAATAATGCACAATTAAACTGATGTTAATTAAATACAATTATAAGCTTATATTTCCGTTTTAAGTGCCTCTCCAGGAGCGCGTCTAAGTTATGTTTTATGGTAATACATATCATGCCACAAATGCTATCGATTAAGTTTACCTTGTACTGAACCCTACGTAAGAAGCTGAACGTAATAAAGCGCAGCGACTGTTTTCTTCAGAGCGCACGAGCAGCAGCTGCCTCAGGACCTGGAGTCTCTGCTCAACAGCAAGCGTGAGATGGACTTTCTGAATGATTTGACTTTAATGAGCTGCCTTCTCCTCTCTAACCCGAGCTTCTGTGCGCAGCGGGCGTCCAGGCGTTCCGCTGGTTCCTGCGCTCCGAGTTCAGCGAGGAGAACCTGCAGTTCTGGCTGGCCTGTGAAGAGTACAAGAGCACATCCGGGTCCAGACTGGCGGCGAGAGCCCAGAGCATCTACAGCCAGTTCATCAACCCGGATGCTCCTCGGGAGGTGAGAGACCAACCTACTCTAGACTAGGGATGGGTCACGATTATCGAATATTCGACTATTCTATTTAATTATAGAATATCGATTAGGTTGTGCGATTATTTTCTAAAGGTGTACCAGGGCTTGACAATAAAGACTGTCCGATGGCGTGAAGGACGCTCGGATTTGTCACTTACCAGATCGGGCCACTGCAGGTGGTCACTAAATTGTATCATTTGCATGCGTTTTTAAGCCTTGTTTGTTTAAAAATGTAAGCGATTAAAAAGCATTTGGGCGCGAAAGACAACTCCTTTCAGTACATGCGCGAACTGCACTGTCGGCACTCGGGCGCAGCACACATACACACACACACACACTATGTGTGAGCGCTAACCACGCCGGAGAACGGAACTTCCGATACGTTCAGCCTGATTGCGTGAACAATAGACCTGTTAAACAATATATTGTGAGAGGGCCGTTTGCTACAGCGTCCCAAACAACTCAAAATAATAAACCAAAGTTAACAGAACGATGCACGAGAGCACTTCTCCGTCGCCTTCACGTCCTGTTTCACATTAATGAAGCCGTGACGAGCTCCCTGCATTCAAATTATTCGTTTTTTGCTGAAACAATAATATTCCACTGGTTGATATATTATATTTATATGCAAAATATTTGTGTTGTTTTTCGTGTTAAATGTGAAGAATTACAGGTTGGATGACACACTTATTATTATTATTTTTTTGGCAGAGTATACAGGTGTAATTTTAACTTTAACTTCAGGCAATGTAACATGATTTTATGATCGTAATTTTGACTTTATTCTTAAAATATTATGACGTTAATTATTTAGTTATTTATTTGAGAAGGATAAACTGATCAAACTTGCGCTGGCCGCTTGGTATTTAAAAAAAAATCATACTTGAATTTAACAAACAAAGGATGTTCCAATCATATTTCTAAATTAAATTAATAAAGAAAGGAAACAAAATAATGACCAATTTGCTATTAAAAACCAAAACTGAACTATTTAAATGGCTCAGCGAGAGAGAGAGAGAGAGAGAGAGAGAGAGAGAGAGAGAGAGAGAGAGAGAGAGCGAGACGGGCTCAGACTCAGGCGGAGAATTCTGAGAATATATTCTGCTCTATATTCGTTCCCTTGTTTCAATTCAAAGTTCACCGAACTAATTGTGAACAACACTCCTGTCTTCCCGAGCATGTGAACATGTTCATTTAATATATTTGTATCTATGAAATAGGTTATTGTTATGAAGACAGACGTTAAAATTAATGTTCCCATAATAAGTGCCGTCATTCAGGCGGTTCACAATATGTTTTAGGGCATAATATGTTTTAAGAATGATATTCTGTTTAGCGCGCAATATGTTTTACGCCTAATATTCATTGATGCATTAATCAGATTTAAGATTTTCTTTTTAATAATATGAATGTTCATGTTCATTTTTAAAATAGAAATGTCCTAGCGTTATGAGCAGTTGATAATCGACGGACTGTTCTGTTAATAAATGCCGTCATTCGGTTATGTTATATTAATCTGTTTCAGCAATCATACTTTACAACCATTAATTTTCTTGGGTTAAGATAGACTATTCTCTAATTAACTAAACAGTTTGTTATCATACAGATTGAAAGCCTGGATGGTCTCTCTCCCCCTCTCTCTCTCTGTGTGTGTGTGTGTGTGTGTGTGTGTGTGTGTGTGCGTGTGTGTGCGCACGCGTGCGTGTGTGTGTGTGTGTGCGCGTGGGTGGGCGGGTACATGCGCGGGAGGGGTGCGATTTTCGAATAGTAATCGAATAATACCCAGCGATTATCGAATATTACATTTGCTTAAAATGCCCATCCCTACTCTAGACCAGTGACATTTTAGAGGATGTGTTTCGTCATAAAACATATTGTAATGCAAAACATCTTTACGGTCCTAAAATAGGCTCGTTTTTCTAAAATGTGGTTGTCTCTTTCTCCTGGTTTTGAGGTGATGTTCTGACAGTCGTCTCTCTCATATCTGATGTGTTTCTCAGGTGAATCTGGACAGTGAGACCCGTGAGGTGTTGATGGGGCTGATGGAGGGTCCCACAGCGGACACGTTCGATGACGCTCAGCTACGCATCTTCTCCCTAATGGCCAAAGACTCCTTCCCTCGCTTCCTGCGCTCCTCTTTCAGCCAGCAGCCTCTCAAAGTCCTGTGAGACACACGTGTGTCTGAGCTCGAGCTCTATAGTTTAGTAGCATATATGCCTTTATAAACCTAATAAAGTTATTTGGGTCAACATGGAAGTGTTTTGCAGTCAATCAGAGATCTGGAAGCTGAAGGTCGCCAGACATTCGAGGCTGAAGAAAGAAAATAAGCGCGTTCTTGACCACAGGAAAACCGTCAGGGATTTTACACTCGCTGCCTACGGAAGTGCGCGAGAGCGGCTGCTTAACAGTGGACGAAGATAAACGTGACCCTGCAGCACAAAACCAGTCGTGAGAAGCAATAGCCAACAACACATTTTATGGGTCAAAATTATCAATTTTTGTTCTAATGTCAAAAATCATTAGGATATTAAGTAAAGATTATATTCCATGAAGATATTTTGTAAATTTCCTACCGTAAATATATCAAAATATAATTTTTGATTAGTAATATGCATTGCTAAGAACGTCATTTGGACAACTTTAAAGGTTATTTTCTTAATATTTAGATTTTTTTGCACCCTCAGATTCCAGATTTACAAATAGTGTCCGATCATAACAAACCATACATCAATGAAAAGATTATTTATTCAGCTCTCAGATGATGTATTAATCTCAACGTTATTTTTAAATGGACCCTTATGACTGGTTTTGTACTCCAGAGTCGCATATTTGCCCTTCCCTTCTGGTCTAGTGGTTAGGATTTGGCGCTCTCACCGCCACGGCCCGGGTTCGATTCCCGGTCAGGGAAAGTAATTGTTGGGGCAGTCGTGGCTCTAGTGGATAGAGCGTTGGACTTGTAACCCGAGGTTGTGGGTTCGAATCTTGGCTCCGGCAGGAATTGTCCACGACTGAAGTGAGACCCTTGAGCAAGGCACCGAACCCCCAACTGCTCCAGGTGTGTGTGTGTGTGTGTCCACTGCTCCAGGTGTGTGTGTGTGTGTGTGTCCACTGCTCCAGGTGTGTGTGTGTGTGTCCACTGCTCCAGGTGTGTGTGTGTGTGTGTCCACTGCTACAAGTGTGTGTGCACTTGGATGGGTTAAATACAGAGAACACATTTCACTGCTGGTTATACTCTGTATAATGGTGTATGTGACTAATAAAGCTCATCTGAGCTTAATCACATAATAAGAATATAAAAATGAAATCAACTAGATAAAAAAAAAAAACTGAGTGGTGCTTTCCCATGACAAAAAAATGTTCACATGAAGATTATGAAACCTATCAATACTTTCTCATTTTATTATATAAAATAAGCACAGTCTAAAAGATAATGGGCTGTTGTACACATGTAAGATCCCACACCAGGTTTCCTTTCCCTGTTAGTCCACAGAAAGTGGCAAGCATCGGTTTGTAATGTGCTCGCCGGTCATCAGCTGGACTTGTGCTGGTTCTGAAGGTTTCGCCGGTCTTCAGCTGGACTTGGAGGATCCAGCTGCTGGTTTTGAGGGTCCAGCTGTGTCGTTTCTCCCCGCGGGAGTCTTCAGCACGCTCAGTTTCTTGTGAAGGGACTTGCTGGCCCTCTGTGTGACCTCGTGTTCAATCCTGTTCCTGATGGCCACCTCCAAACCCTGCACCACAAACACAAACACACCAATCAAACGCTACTATCTGACACGGACCGCCTTCAAACGCGCACTGGACGCTTACATTCTTCAGTTGATGCTGCTGGACCACGCGAGCTTTCTTGGGAGCGATGAACCTTCCTGGAATAAAGAGGATCAGAAGACTGAGACACTGAACTGCGCATGCGCGTCGACCGCGTTAGATCTGCTGTTAATAATACATATATATATAACGCTGTTTCGGGTTCAGAACACTCAGCTGTTCAACAACACGATGATTTGTACCTCCTTTCCTGAGTCCTATCGGTTTGTGTGGTTGCTTTTTAGCTCCTCCGGGTCGCTGCGCTTTAAATTTCTGTTTGCCTTGCGCCATTTCCGCGGCCAGATCGCTACCGGAAACAGAAATACGATATAGAATAAAAGTCTCCCAAAAAGTTTAGGATGGAATTTAAAATAAAAGTATTTTCTGAATACCAAACAGTGTTTGTGTGTGCGTGTGATGTAATTATAAATACATTACTATTTAATTAATATGAATAAATAATGAATAATATGCTGAATTGTACTAATGAGTTATATTTACATTTGAAGAGTTTATTTGCAAAAACGGATAACGCCATTTTTATTAATTTTCATAAATAATGTATTTTTATTTTGTTTGTTGTCATGCTTTTGTTGTGTTTTATTGTGTTAGCTGTATTTTTTTAAATAATTATTTAATCAAAACAACCCAATTGCACTTTTATTGATATTAACTGGAATACAGGATACAATTAAATCTGTTTTGCTCTTTAGTGGTGCCCAGAGATGTTATGAAGAAGTAGCTAGGTAACTAGATTTGGAAACAGCCTGCAAGTAATATGCACAAACCAACAACACTATTTATGTTCACTGTGGCTTTATTAATGATAAAAAGTGTCACATTTTAAAAAGTCAAGCATGCCACAAGAGTTTCCCATCCATATATTTCTTTGCCGCAACGAGGGCCCTCGAAACTCACACACACTCTCACACACTCACACACACACACACACACACACACTCTCACACACACTCACACACACTCAGTCACACACACAGTCTCACACACACTCAGTCACTCACACACACACACAGTCAGTCAGTCAGTCACACACACACACATGCAGACATGCACACAGACAGACAGTCAGTCAGTCAGTCGGTAACACACACATACACACAGTCAGTCGGTAACACACACACACACACACACACACACACACACTCTCACACACACTCACACACTCAGTCACTCACACACACACACACACACACTCAGTCACACACACAGTCTCACACACACTCAGTCACTCACACAGTCAGTCAGTCAGTCA
>CM049822.1:3791772-3816772 GCA_027422435.1 Schizopygopsis pylzovi | reverse complement strand
AGAGAGAGAGAGGGCGAGAGGGTGAGAGGGGGAGAGGGAGAGGGAGAGAGAGAGAGGGAGAGGGAGAGGGGGAGAGGGAGAGAGAGGGCGAGAGGGCGGGAGAGGGAGAGAGAGAGAGAGAGAGAGAGGGCGAGAGGGCGGGAGAGAGACAAAGAGAGTGAGAGAGAGAGAGTGTGAGTGAGTGAGTGAGTGAGTGAGTGAGTGAGTGAGTGAGTGAGTGAGTGAGTGAGTGAGTGAGTGAGTGAGTGAGTGAGTGAGTGAGTGTGAGAGAGAGAGAGAGCGAGAGAGTGAGAGAGTGAGAGACAGAGAGCAAGCGAGCGAGCGAGCGAGAGAGAGACAAAGAGAGTGAGAGAGAGAGAGAGAGAGCGAGAGAGAGAGAGAGAGCGAGAGAGTAAGAGAGAGAGGGAGAGAGAGAGAGAGACCACGAGATCAGGTAACCAAGCACAGATCAGGATACAAAGACAAGTACGCAAATAATAGCACAAATATACTCATAGATTCATTACATGTCAAATAAATATTAAATCAATTAAAAATATACAAGTAGAAGAACTAAACTATATACTGTACATATATATAACTGTTCAGGACAAACAAAGGACTCGTGAACAGCTATCACTAAACTAACACAGCTGAGGATCATTCAGAGAACACAGTGTTAAGAATCAAGGGGGTGTAAACTTTTGAATTGAGTAATTTTTATTGAAAACTATTATTTTCTCTTGTGAACATCTTTTATG
Source organism: Schizopygopsis pylzovi (assembly GCA_027422435.1). NCBI lineage: Eukaryota > Metazoa > Chordata > Actinopteri > Cypriniformes > Cyprinidae > Schizopygopsis > Schizopygopsis pylzovi. The sequence continues at coordinate 3,816,032 of CM049822.1, read as the reverse complement.
TGAAATATCTTATTCAGGTCAGAACTAAAACAATAACATGCATTTTGTATGATCTCATGTACTTAACCTATGCATGTGAATAATTAAAGCTAATATAATTTAATTAAATCATAGCGTTTGTGAATTCAAAATTTTTGTTAGCAAGTAATTGCACAGGCGTACCTATTAAAGTGGCCGGTGAGTGTATAACACAAATATTTACATGCACACAGACACACACACACACACACACACACACACACACACACACACAGACACACAGACACACTCACCCATTCTGAGGTCCGCCGTCATTGATGACTCCCAGCCGCGCTAACTGTCTCTTCAGATGCAGCTTAAAGCTGGCGTTTATCCTGAGGAACAGCATCTACACACAATACACACCATGAGTTTACGGTCTCGGTTCACGCTGACGACTCATCACGTGTGGCGTCTCACCTGCGTCTGCTCCTCCGGTAAGAGTTCATGAATGGCCTCGTGCATTTTGGCCATCTGTTTACACACGTTACGCAAACACGCAGACGGCATCGGTGCCTTCACCTCATACTGCAGAGAACAAACACGCTTCAGCCGTGATAAACCACACAAACATCGCCGAGATCACAGAGGTGCAAACCCACCTTAGACAGAGCCCTCTCAAACATGCTGTCCATGATGGCCACTAGTTTAGCCCAGATCTCTGCGATGTGATCATTATAGTCCTGAAGAGAGAGAACACAGAGGTTTGGGAAACTCAAACAGCTGTTCGGCTAAGAACCGAGTGCTTTGTGGATGTACGCTTGTCTACCTTGGTGATGTGGCCGAAGTGTCTCAGTATGCTGTACTGTTTGGGCTGCAGTCTGGTCTCAAAGTGTGCTCGGATCACAGGGATGTAGTGAACCACCAGCTGAAGACAGCGAGACACCAGAGCTGAGGAGACACACAGACGCAGACCGAAACACACAGACAGAAACACACACACACACACACTACACACCACGAGGCACAAGTTTTCTTTCAAATTTGAGGTTGCGCTTTAGCAAATATCACTCCTGATGCGTCTGAGATGTGGTGATGTGTGTTTCTTACCCAGGTTTCTGGTAGTGATGGTTTTCAGACCGACTGCCTGCAGAGCTCCCGCCCCCAGCACCAGCTGACAGCTGCGGGAGTTGAAGTGCTGTCGCCACGGAAACAAAGCACAACCTGTCAATCAAGTGATGTCACCGGCTGAACGAACTGAACATCAGACACGCGCACGCACGCACACACACACACACGCACACACACAGACGCACACACACAGACACGCACGCACGTGCACACAGACACACGCGCACACACACACACACACACAGACACGCGCACACACACAGGCGCACACACACACAGACACACGCGCACACACACACACACACACACACATACACACACACACACACACACACACACACACACACACACAGACACGCACACAGACACGCACGCACATGCACGCACAGCACACACGTGCACACACACAACAAGACACACCGCACACACAGACACAGACACACGCACGCACACACTCACACACACACACGCACACACACAGACGCACACACACAGACACGCACGCACGTGCACACAGACACACGCGCACACACACACACAGACACGCGCACACACACACGCACACAGACACGCACGCACATGCACGCACAGACACACGTGCACACACACACACAGACACACGCGCACACACAGACACAGACACACGCACGCACGCACTCACACACACACACATGCGCGCACGCACACGCACAGACAGACAGACAGACAGACACAAAGACATACACGCGCACGCACACACACACACACACACACCACACACACCTTGAGCAGGTCGGCGAGGCGTGTGAGGATGTCGGTGGTGATGGAGGGAATGTCGTTCACACACTGGCAGTACTCCAGAAACATCCGGATCAGCAGCAGCACCGTCCTGTCAGAGCACACAAAGGTTAAAGGTCACAATAGGGGCTAGAGAGAGCTAGCGGTGAAATGAAGCTCCAGCGCTGAAGACTCACCCGACCACAGCATACTTCTCCCCATCGACACACAGAAACTCACCGGGCTTCCGGTCCTCGGACCCTGAGACACAATACATTCACTACAGGCAAATAACCCAGAACAATACACTGCAATCAAAGGACACAGCCTCGCAGCTATAAGATCAGCACAACACAAGAGGAGGAATATTAGTATTTCATAAAAATAAAAAAAACATATTATTATTATTGTATATAATAATAATAGCTCATTATTGTACAGTAAAATTAAAAATTATTATAAAATAACAAAAAGATTATTGTTGTTATAGTTAATAAAGATAATCATGAATAATAATAATCAGAACAATCATTTTTATTATTATCGGTAATATTATTATTATTGTTAAAGAAATCTGTACAAATATGGAAAAATACGAAAAATTGAATTACTTGTACTAAACAGACTTGAATAATAAAATACGTAGTGATCGCAAAAGAACGTGAACCACCCCATAAAGTTTATCAAATAATAATATTTTATAATTATTTTATTAAATATTTATACATTATCATTTATTTAATAATTTATTCATATTGAAATCCACACAAATATGGAAAAAACACATTGTTGAAAATACCAGTATATAATATTATTAAAAATATATATTTTTAATTTATTATATTATTATTATTGTATGGTGTAATAATTATTTATTAAAAACCGAAGACAGAAATCAGTATAAATAAGGAAACACCAGATGCCTGAAAATACATGTTTTAAAGCCAAATAAACCAGAGAAAGAATCTGCGACAGTGACGCGGGTTTATTACCAGCGGGTTTGCGCTCAGGCAGCGCGATGCGTCCGTCAGCGATGGAGTCCACCAGGTCCTGAAACTCAGCCGGGACCTCGGCCTGCTTCCAGCGCTCGTTATCCAGCAGCAGACTGCACACACAGAAGCAGCAGTGACTCACTGAGTTCTGACAGCTCTGAGCTCTCCTTCACCGACAGCAGCCGTACCTGAGTTTAGTCTTGCGCTCCTCGTGGAAGCGCTGCACGAAGCGGTAGGCCTGACTCTGCAGCGCCCCCCTCAGGCTCACGCTGCGCCGGCCACACAGCTCCTCTGTGTCTGAGACGAACGACTCCACCGCCTGACTCAAACACACGAACTCTGACGAGCTCAGGCGCTCCAGAGAGCCATCCTGCACACACACACACGCACAGACACACGTGCACAGACAGACACACACACACACACACACACAACACACACACACAGGCGCACGCACACGTGCACACACACGCATGCAGACACAGACACACACACAGGCGCACGCACGCAGACACACATACAGACACACGCGCACACATGCATGCAGACACACGTGCACAGACACGCAGACAGACAGACCCACACACGCATGCAGACACAGACACACACACAGGCGCACGCATGCAGACACACATACAGACACATGCGCACGCATGCGCACACATGCATGCAGACACACGTGCACAGACACGCAGACAGACAGACCCACACACGCATGCAGACAGACACACACACAGGCGCACGCAGACACAGACAGGCAGACAGACACATGCGCACGCAGACAGACGCAGATACACAGACACGCACGCAGACGCAGACACAGACACAGACACGCATACACACGCACACAGACAGACACACACACGTGCACAGACACGCAGACAGACAGACCCACACATGCATGCAGACACACACACAGGCGCACGCAGACACAGACAGGCAGACAGACACATGCGCACACAGACAGACGCAGATACACAGACACGCACGCAGACGCAGACACAGACACAGACACGCATACACACGCACACAGACAGACACACACACGTGCACAGACACGCAGACAGACAGACCCACACATGCATGCAGACACACACACAGGCGCACGCAGACACAGACAGGCAGACAGACACATGCGCACGCAGACAGACGCAGACACAGACACAGACACGCACACGCACGCACACACACACGCACGCAGACAGACACACACACACACACACACACGCAGACAGACACACGTGCACAGACACGCAGACAGACAGACCCACACACGCATGCAGACACAGACACACACACAGGCGCACGCAGACACAGACAGGCAGACAGACACATGCGCACGCAGACAGACGCAGATACACAGACACGCACGCAGACGCAGACACGCACACACACACGCACGCAGACAGACACACACACACACACACACACACACACACAGACACACGTGCACAGACACGCAGACAGACAGACCCACACACGCATGCAGACAGACACAGGCGCACACAGACACAAACAGGCAGACAGACACATGCGCACGCAGTCAGACGCAGATACACAGACATGCACACGCACAGACACGCACACGCACGCACACACACACACACGCACACACACACACACACACACCAACAGCCGTCAGCGTTACGTAACTCAGACAGGGCGAGGTGGAAGGAGTTTGGAGGTAGATCTGAAAGCAGCAATCAGATACAGTGATCAAACCGGTTCAGGTGTGTGTGTGAGTGTGTTTACCTTGGCTCGTGTCATGAGCACTCTGATGCAGCGGTCGTGAATGACGTCTGAGGCCGTGTACAGCAGCTCCTGAACGCTATTGGCCACCCGACCCAACTCCAGATCAGACGGCATCACGTCCTCACTGCTGCCACAGGGATGGGACACATTGGTCTTTAAATCTGAGCCTTATTCACACTGTTACATAAAGACTCTTTAAGTGTAAAGTAAGTTAAGCAGTGTAACTCACATCGCAGCAGCGCCCCCTATGGGCAGGGAGGAGGTAGTGTTGGAGTTGTGTTCCCTGCTGGAGGAAGATTCGGTGGTTGCGGAGGCCGAGTCGCTCCCGCAGGCGTCTGTGTGTGTTTGCGTTCTCGTCTGCGCATGTGCTGCCGCGTTACTGCGCTGCTCCGCTTCATTCAGTGCATCGCTGATGAACAGCCCCTCGTGCGTGAGGTACGCCAGCTCCGCCTCTCCGCCTCCAGGCTCCTCCTCCTCTTCGTCCTCATTGGTCCTGCCGTCAGAATGATTGATTGCAGTGGAAACGTCTGCTAGCCGACTCCTCTGGCTGCCGTCCAGCACCTCCAGCACCATGCTGCGGATGACGCCGAGCGTAGCCTGAAACAAACAGCGGTGAGTCTGCGCTGTGCAGACATGCAGGCTTACAGGCCACCCTCCAGAGGAGCTTCATCGTGCTTCTCAATGCTAATGCTGCTTTCTAAACGCGTCTTTAACAGGGTCGTTATCGAAAAAAAAATTACTAAAAAATATTACAAATACTTTGCTTACTAAAATAACATTTATAGTACATAATAAATGTGAAACGGGGAATTCAACTGAAATAAAAACAAGTTTTAGTACTAAAATGAAATTAAAAAAATATATTTATAATATGTAACCCAAATTAAAATGACAATGAAATTGAAAATATAAAAATTAAATCTAAATATTAGACTGAACAAAATTTTTTTAATGATTTATTGGCAACTAATTGAAGGTTCAAGTTAAAATGACTAAAACTAATAAAAAATATATATTTTAAAAAACTTATAAAAAAAAAAAAATGAAAAAAGCACAAAATGAAGAAAACTTCAAAATAAAAACAAAAGTATCAAAATAAAAAATAAATATTAGACGAAAAACTTAACCATGAACTTACAAAAAACTAAAATTACAAATGTTGCTTATGCTACAAAATTATTAAAACGAAAAAACTAACAAATTAAAGCTAAATAGAAATATTAAATATACAAAAACCTAAAACAAATACTAAAAGGACATAAAAATACTAAAACAAAAACATAAAAATAGGTTTATTAAAATCATTATTAAATACTACAGCATGCTAAACACTAAAATAACAGACCCTTACATGCTATTAATGCAGTAATCTTTATTACATTTATCATAACTGTTATGAAGCGACTGCATTTTCTATTAGCAAGACAACGCAGTGAATCTAAACTGACTCAACAGATATTTGACTATTGTTTACACTGAAGTTAAGAAACAAACAGTGATTTATTTTCAGATTAATAAGAGCAGGAACGTCTATTTTGATGTCGTGTTGACCGAGCTGCTCAAGAAGTGGTTTAAGACACATACTGTGTGTTTTTTCGCTGAATATCTTGAAGAATATAGACGGTTTGATCGTGCTCACGCGCCCGGACCGAAGGTAACTTCCGGTCTGTGTTTGTATATCGGGCTGTTAGTGGCGCCGGCTACAAACACAGTTAAAGTGATGAGTAATGAAGTTGTGCTCAGGTTGTTGTGTTGTGGGATGTGTTTCACATACATGCATTTATTTGTGGACGACCCGACACGATATCAAAACTTTTCCAAAAGGCTGTGTTGAATAAACATGAGCACGTAATGCACGTTTAGGCGCAGGTGTTTTTATATCACTGTAGTTTCTGAAGGAACACTGTCTTTAGAAATGTTTTCATTTCATCTTGTATGTTATATGTCTGATAAAGCAGCGTTTGTAAGCTCAGTGTACAGCCGTTACCGGGCGCAAACCTCTAACGTTAACGTTATTTCTCCCGCTTTTAAGCGTCTCCTGCGGGCGGAGAGTTGATTAGCATTTTTAATAAGTCCATCCAAGTAGTTATCGCTGCATCTCAGTCCGTCTGATTTACGAAGCAAACATATTTAGCTTGTTATAATCTACTCCAGAGGGACTGTTGTTATTGATGCTATTTGGATGTGTACCGGAAGTTAAGTTAGGGCCGCAAACACACGCTGTAACGTTTGTTTATGTTGTTGAAACCATCTATAAGTCACGTTACCTTGATCCTCTTGAGGAACAGGATGAAGTGTTCAAAAATATCCAGCAGCAGATCGAACCACTGATGAAACGTCATCAAGCGCATCTGCTCATGAAACCTGCGTTACACACACACACACACACACACACACACACACACACACACACACACACAGACACAGACACAGACACAGACACAGACACACACACAGACACACACACAGACACACACACACACACACACACACACACAGTCAGCTGTGATAAACAGAGCGGTCATGTTTACACTGAATACATACGTTCATAACTCACTTGACAGCGTCTGCATCGATCTCACTGATCTGCGACACGGACTTCACAACACACTGCAGGGAAGAGAGAGAGAGAGACAGTCATTTCTGCTCTGATCTCCGTCTCGTGTGTCGGGCATGTGCCGTACCTGTCGAACGACGTTCTTGGCGGCGCGCACCATCTCCTCGCTGTAGATGTCCAGGAAATCCAGCTTCCGCTGTCTCAACAGCCCAAAGACCAGAGACTGCAAGCGATCCTGTGATGAACACACACACATTAAATCATCACACGCAACACATGCTGCAGAGATCGTCTTGATTTAATTTCCAATGAGTCAGGTTTCTGAAAAACATATATAATTTGGTCTTTTCATTTGCAATGAAAAGCAATACGGCGGTATTTTGCTGGTAAGGTTTATTGCATTTAACCCAGCTTTCCAGACACCACAACGCATGAGAAGATCTCACACTGGAACCACACATCGACCCTGGCCCACATCAACACGATCCTGGCGATTTACACCAGCACAGCACACGAACAGATGGACAGGCTAACCGCTCACCACTTCACACACACACTCACACCTTACTCACAACACAGTACACACTGACATTCACACAATCTGCACCAATGTCAGTGACACACACAACAACACTGGAGCAGTGGGCACACACACACACACACACACACACACTGGAGGTTGAAACTTGACACACACACACACCTGAGCAGTGGATACACACACACACACACACACCTGGAGCAGTGGACCACACACACAACACCTGGAGAGTGGAACTACACACACACACACACCTGGAGCAGTGGACACACACACACACACAACTGGAGCAGTGGACACACACACACACACACACACACACACACACACACACTGGAGCAGTGGACATCACACACACACACACACACACCTGGAGCAGTGGACACACACACACACACACCTGGAGCAGTGGACACACACACAAGTTGATATGACTTCTGTCCTTTATTTTCTCCATTTGAAAACATTCTTTTGCTTATTGTTAATATCAGTGTTGCTGATGATGCTTTTTATAAATAAAATGTTTATATTGTTGTAATTTGAAGATAAAATTTTACATGAAAATGTTAATTTTCAACAGTTGCTTGTTGTTGTTAAGACGACTGAAAGTGAAGAATGGACGTCACTCTGTTATTTATGTACTTTATAACAGTAAATAAATATCGGTTCTGCCTATCGGTTATCGGGTACATAAACGTACAAATAATCGGTATCGGTTATAAAAACTCAATATCGGTCGATCACTAATCATCACCCGCACACAACACATGCAGCAGAGATGGTCTTGATTTGATTTCCAGTGAGTCAGGCTTCCCGATCACCGTCTGTGGTTTGGTACTTTCAGTAAGGAAATGAAAAGCAAGCGGCGGTTTGTTTTGCTGGTCGGCGTGAGCTCTGGAGCGTGACCGAGCTCTCCTGACGCTGTGACCTGTATGAGAAGATCTCACACTGTAACCTCAAACCAACCCTGGCCCACATCAACACGATCCTGACCTGATTTACCCAGCGCAGGCACACGAGCAGATGTACAGAGCTAACCGCTGCTGTGGGCTGCTTCAGGCGATGTTCAACTAACACATTTACTCTCAAGTTCAGCTTCAGGTTTGAGATCTGCACCAATGTCATGTGACAAAAACAAACAAGTGTCATGTGACAAAAACAAACAAGTGTCATGTGACAAAAACAAACAAGTGTCATGTGACAAAAACAAACAAGTGTCATGTGACAAAAACAAACAAGTGTCATGTGACAAAAACAAACAAGCGCTCATTTATTTCTCACTTATTTTGTGTTCAAATGCTAAATTGTGACCCTCTCTGTGAAAACCCAGCTAAAGTCTTTTTTTTGTGATTGGCTGTTTTCTACAAAACAAAAATTCTTCATATGCTAAAGAACAGTGTGAAAATATAACCGTTAATATTGACTGAGTAAGTTCATGCCAAAGATTGAAATCATAGTGAAATGAATGTATCAAACTGTAAAGCTCGTTATCTCATAATTAGATTTTGAGACTGGATTTCACAGAGAGGGTCACAACTGTTTGAAACTTTAGATTCAGAAAGAATGCGTTAAATGTATCAAAATCAATTAAAAACAGTTATAATGCTACAAAATACTTTAATAAATAAATGCTTGTTTTTAGAACTTTCTAATCATTAAAGAATTCCAAAAGTTTAAGTTTTCAAGGTTTCCACTAAAAGCAGCACAATTGCTTTCAACTGATATTAATAATAAATGTTTCATGCGCAGCATATTGTTATGATTTCTGAAGATCATGTGACACCGAAGACTGGAGTAATGATGCTGAAAATACCGCTTTATCATCTGAAGAATAAATTACATCAAAACTGCTATTTTAAATTATAATAATATTCCTATTTTTGATTAAATAAATGCAGTATTGGTGAGCAGATAATAAAACAAAATTAAATCTCACTGATCTCAAATTAAACTTGAAATAAGATTCTTGCAGTCTATCTTTGATAAATGCTGTTTAAGAGGAAGTTGTGTGCTGTGAGAGTTACAGCAGAGCTCGTTTATTTCAGAAGATCAAGGCACGTTTGATTCCTGGTGACACGTGAACGAGGTCTGACCTTCTCCAGGACCTGACTGTCCTCCTCGAAGCCTCGATTGAGATCGCTCTGAGCGTACGTGCAGAAATCGGCCACCATCATCTTATCGATCAACCTCTCCATCTCACAGAGCTGAGAACCCAAATGTCTGCGGACACACATAGCAGGAGATGAGCGGCATGCATTGCACCTTCCTGTTCTTCTAGGTGCATCTCAATTAATTAGAGTGTTGTGGAAAAGTTAATTTAGTGTTAATGATTGTCTTCTGGACAACTGTCAGATCAGCATGATTGTGTAGCCAAACTGAGAGAGCATTTTGAAGACTCAGGAAACCTTTGCAGGTGTTTTGAGTTGATTAGCATGTCACCATATTCTAATTAGTTGAGTGGGTTTTTGTTAAATGTGAGCCAAAATCATCACAATTAAAAGAACCAAAGACTTAAACTACTTCAGTCTGTGTGCATTGAATTTATTTAACACACGAGTTTCACAATTTGAGTTGAATTACTGAAATAAATGAACTTTTCCAGCACATTCTAATTGATTGAGATGCACCTGTGTGTGTGTGGTTATCGTGTGTGTGTGTGTGTGTGTGTGTGTGTGTGTGTGTCGTGCGCACCTGAAGCTGTGGATCCCCTGCAGCTCCTGCTGCAGCACTTCTTTGGTGGTGGCGATGAGCTCCAGCGCTCCCACGAACTCTGAGGTGGAGAGGAGCAGCTGCACCGTGGGCTGCGTCTGGTGCACGGCGGCCATCAGCTTGAGTTTGTTGTGTAGTTTAATGCAGTTGTTGTAGGTCAGGGCGTCTCGCAGCGATCGCAGCGGCCCGCGGCACATCACGCGGTCGATGGCGGCGGTGCGCGCGCGGAGCTCGGCCACGGCGTCCGCTGTTTCTCGCAGGCGGTCCTGGAGCTCGTGCTGCGACGACATGGCGTGGAAGAAGGCCTCGGAGCGGAGCGAGATCTGCCGAGCGATGCTCACCTCCACCACGTCCAGATAGTGACTCAGCTGCACACAGACGGGACAGACTCTCGCTTCACTTGTGTGCTTGTGCTGCGTCTGATTGCTTTGGTCACTTACTTATGTTAGGTCTTAATTATAGCACTCTTATCTTATCTTGAATGTTTCGCCTACTTGAAAAACAACTAAATACATATTTATGTCATTGAGAAATGCTTCACTTGTTAATATATATATATATATAAAATATTGTATTAAAATCAAATTTTGAAATTAGCATATTGGCATTAACCCCCCAAAATAGGTATTGCCAATTATTAATGCCAATATGCTAATTTCAAAATTTGATTTTAATACAATATTTTTTATATATATATATATATATTAACAAGTGAAGCATTTCTCAAATTATAGTAAATACTTATACCGTATTTACTATAATTTGTTTAACTACATATCATTTTTAATTAAGTAATTTATTTTATTATTAAGGGTTTATTTTTATTTTTTATAAATATACATTTTTTTTTTTTTTTTTTTGAAAGATGTTACGCTTTTTGAAAACTTTGTAAAAAATCAATAAAGATATGTTATAAAAAAAAAATAAAATAAAAATTCAAACCGTAAAAAAAAATCTGTAAATTACAAAATTATAATAATAAAATACTAATATTTGTATTAAAAATAAATATTTTGTTAGTAGTATTTTTTTAATATAATAATAAAAAAAATTTTGTTATTTGAAATAAAATAAAATTGACCTGAAATATATATTTTTTTAGTAATTTCTCATTTTAATTTATTTAAATGTATATAATAAAATAACTCAAAGTAAAAAATATATATAAAATCCATACGGGAATATTAAAATGAAAACTAATAGAGACTCAACTACACACAGAAAGACGTTTGTCACATGTAGAGCTCATTATTATTATTATGGGATGTTCAGCCAGACTGTTTACTTTGTGTTATTGTTTGATTGTTGATTTGCTAAATTATTTGTTGTTTAATTATTTAATTATAGGACTGTTTATGTATCTTGAAGTTTAGGGCTTCTTGAAAAACTAGAAGAAATATTTAAAATACCTAATTTGTTCATATTTATATTGAAAAATAAGTATATTACAATTAAGTTTTAAAATTAGAATATTGGCATATTTTATAAAAAATAAATAAATAAACAAATAATAAATATTATTTAGATTAAAATAATACATATTTAATTATTTGACTATAACAGAAAAATTATAAAATAAATTGTTACATAAAATAACTTTATTTCAGATTGTTATCAAAGTTATTGTTTTCATTTTTGCAATAAATGAACTACAACTGAAATAAAAGTTAATAAAAACTATAGGCTAATTTAAATAAACTAATAAAAAATTACAAAACCACAACAAAATAAACATTCTTTTTATTAAGAAACTATAATATATTGTAATCTTATTGCTAGTGATGACTTATGGTACCCAAGAATGAGAGATTGGCACCTTTTCCTGCAGTAACCGTGACGATGCAACATCTCGGCTGGGCTTGCCCCCGGCGACGCTGAAGTGAGCCACGGCAACACGGCGTTAAACGTGGCCGGATCGTTCAGCCCAAACTCAGGCTTCATGAAGATCTGAGACGAAGAGAGAAGAGAGAGGCATGAGAGCAACAGGGGTTAAAGCAGATCTATCACTGAAGCAGGTCTCTCTTCTGCATTTACTTGAACAAGAAATACAGTAAAACAGTCAGCTTTCTATGTGAATATATGTTAAAGTCATGTATTCCTGTGATACTCCAGTCTTCAGTGTCACATGATCTTCAGAAATCACTCTAATATGCTGCTCAAGAAACATTTCTGATTATTATCAATGCTGAAAACAGTATATTTTTGTGGAAACTGTGATGCATTTAATTGTCAGGTTAAAAAAACAGCATTGATTTGAAACGGAAATCTTATACATGTCTTTACAGCCACTTCTGATCAATAACACGATGAATTTCTTCGATCTTTAAGTGAATAAGACACTGAACGTGAAGCTGAACGTGGTTTAAAGCTCGAGTTCTTCTCACCTTGGGCACCTGCTCCAGTTCAGCTCTGGCTTTATCTGCAAGACAAACACAATACAGCTATAAGTGCATGTTTGTATGCTGCACACGGCTTCGTTATCGTTCAAAGTCAACGGTACCGTGGTTATTGGTGATGGTGGGCACTGCCAGGTCGTCTTTGCTCAGGCACATGTTCTTACAGCGCTCGTGAATCTTCTCCCTCTGAGACACACACAAACAGACAGCGTGAGAACCAGCGGACGACTAAAAGCAGAGTCACGTCAGCGTCACACAGTCTGCCCGAGTGCTCACGAGTGTGAGAGATGAACACAACAGACCCTCGGTGTCTATTAACACACGGTTATTACCATCAGCCCTAGACACGGCCACAGAGCTGCTTTCACAGGCACCTATTTCAGTCTGTGTGTGTGTGTGTGTGTGTGTGTGTGTGTCCACTGCTCCAGGTGTGTGTGTGTGTGTGTGTGTCCACTGCTCCAGGTGTGTGTGTGTGTGTGTCTGTGTCCACTGCTCCAGGTGTGTGTGTGTTGTGTGTGTGTCCACTGCTCCAGTGTGTGTGTGTGTGTGTGTCCACTGCTCCAGGTGGGTGTGTGTGTGTGTGTGTCCTGTCCAGTGTGTGTGTGGTCTGTGTGTGTGTGTGTGTGTGTGTGTCCACTGCTCCAGGTGTGTGTGTGTGTGTCCACTGTTCCAGGTGTGTGTGTGTGTGTGTGTGTGTGTCCACTGCTCCAGGTGTGTGTGTGTGTCCACTGCTCCAGGTGTGTGTGTGTGTGTGTGTGTGTGTGTGTGTCCACTGCTCCAGGTGTGTGTGTCTGTGTGTGCGTGTCCACTGCTCCAGGTGTGTGTGTGTGTGTGTGTCCACTGCTCCAGGTGTGTGTGTGTGTGTGTGTGCTGTCGTGTGTGTGTGTGTGTGTCCACTGCTCCATGGTGTGTGTGTGTGTGTGTGTGTGTGTGTGTCCACTGCTCCAGGTGTGTGTGTGTGTGTGTGTGTGTGTGTCCACTGCTCCAGGTGTGTGTGTGTGTGTGTGGTGTCCACTGCTCCAGGTGTGTGTGTCTGTGTGTGCATGTCCACTGCTCCAGTGTGTGTGTGTGTGTGTGTGTGTGTCCACTGCTCCAGGTGTGTGTTGTGTGTGGTGTGTGTCCACTGCTCCAGTGTGTGTGTGTGTGTGTGTGTGTGTGTGTCGTGTCCACTGCTCCAGTGTGTGTGTGTGTGTGTGTGTGTGTCCACTGCTCCAGTGTGTGTGTGTGTGTGTGGTGCCACTGCTCCAGGTGTGTGTGTCTGTGTGTGCATGTCCACTGCTCCAGGTGTGTGTGTGTGTGTGTGTTCGGCTTATTCTAGCATCATGCTTACATTAGTATGCATTAATATTAGATATCTACTACTTTTACATTAGTTTAACTTTTAGTCATTTTACAAGCTTTTTACCTTTTTATTAACTGATTATTTTATTTAGCTTCGCTTTATTTAATTTTAATTTCAATTTTAGTAATTTCAGTCCTTCAACTGACTTAAGTTAGTTACCACGGAAACTATTTTAATTTTATTCAATATGTGTGCGTGCTATATGTTGGCAATGATTATTGGTGGCATTATTTATATAATATTATTGAAAATATTACTACTTATACTATTATGGTATTTATTAATATTTTCAACTAGATCTTATTTTAATATTTTCCATTTTTATTTTTGTAATTTTATGTCCCCCACACACACACTTTTATTAGTATATATGTGTGATATATATATATATATATATATATATTTAATATTAATTAAATAAAACACATTTTATGTATATACATATATATGTATTTATTTATTTTTCATTTAATTTTAGTACTTTAAATTATTTCAGTCATTTACCAAAGCAAATAACTGTTATTAGTATTTGTGTGCAGCATGTGTTGTTGTGTTTAGACAGCATTATTAAAGTAATATTTCTATACTATTATAGTATTTTATATACTTTTAAATGAGCTTGATTTTTTTATAATTTCAGCTTTTATTTTAATTTTTGTAATTGTAAGCACTTTTGTCATTTATCTTAGATTTATATAGTTCTACTTACCTTTAATATAAATTTTTTTTTACTTGAAATTAGTTTTTTTTCAGTACCAAGGAAACTCTAATTCTAATTTGATACAATGTAATTTTATTTCGGTATCTAATTATCCTTTAACTTTTTTAATTGTAAGATCTTCGTATTTAGATAATCAAACCTGATGTGCATATTTCCAGTGAATAAAACCCTGGTGTTTATCAGAGCACCATCACGAGCGTGTTTATGCAGACGGAGCCGGGGCCCGTTCAGAAGGCAGCGTGTGAATTATTGAGACGTCACCTGAGCCGTCTCCTGCAGGTAGGAGCTGAAGTGTTCTCGGCTGATGCTGGGCAGGTAGAAGGAGGGCATGACGTCCGTCTCGGTGAAGTCCAGGCCCCACGTCTTGGTGAAGAAGTCCGACTCTCTCTTGGCCAGCCTGGGGTCGTTCAGGGCCGCGGGGAGGTTCACTTTAGAGTTATACACAGTCCAGCGGTGCTGGTCAGCTACAACAGACGGCCCGTGACAGAGAGCACGGCCCTCGGCTGTACAGAGCACGACTCGTTTACTATTACTGTACAACGCCGTTACTTCAGCTTAAAATAGAATACATGATACCTCAAATACAAGCAGGCAAAAATGATCATTTACTACAACCAAAACTAGTCAAATCCTTTTGCCTTGACTAATAAAATAAGCTTAACGAAGTACTAAAATCAAATAAACTGGCATTGATGGTTTTCGGACTCACTAAAGTCAACAAAAACATTAAAAATGCATTTATGACTTATTTTATTCCAGCTAGTTGCAAGGCAATAGTTCCCATTTTCATTTAGTTTGCTTTGAATACTAAAAGAACAGAAAATAGACATATATAAAATAAACAAATATGCATATTTCAAAATAAAATGATATTAAAACCACAAGAAAGTCAATAAAACTTAAACTGGAATTAAACTTCAAAATATGAACAAAAAGCTATAGTATATATAATATAGTAATCAATTATACTATAATAGCACTGCAGTTATACAGATCAATGACAGAACTTCTCCTAAAGCGTGTGAAGGCAGGTGTCTCACCGCTGGGCTCTTTAGGGCAGACGTCCGGTAAGGACCGCGCCGTCCGGTAGTGTCTAGGGGCCATCGATGGGTCCCTGGGCTTCCTGAAGGGCCCATCACTGGACTGAGCGATCGGAGACGAGCCCTGATTGGAGGACATCCCTCACGTACGAGGCTCACTGGAAGGAGAGAACAAGAACACACATCAACTTCCTTCAAATCAACTTCCTGCCAGCACAGGAAGTACCGGTGCTTTAGAGGAAAAGCTCTAAACTGATGTCGGATTGGTTTAAACAGCTATTAAACGTTTCAGTTGAATGATGGAAAACAGGTTTGAACATGACAAAACTCAAAATTCCCCTTGACGCAGTGGTGTTATTAATATAATCAGCACAATATCTGTTCCGCCCACACCGAGCACAAAAGCAAGCGAGTCAGAGTGAAAACCGTTAGAGGAAGATGAAATGAGACGCACCCTGTAGCAGTTTAATCAGACGTTCAGAGCAGGTTTCACCCCCGAGCGAGCCTGGACGAGAGATCTGCTCGACACACGTCTGCTCTCCAATCATTCAGAGCGTGAACGGAAACGGCGTCAGAGCCCACGCTGCTCAAATCCCCCATGAGTGAGTCCCACAGACACAACATCCCTCACAGACACAGAAGCACTAAACCATGCCTCGAGCAAAGGACAGTAATACCTTGCTTTTATGGGTTATATTTCAACTGGGTGTGTTTGCACGATTCAACTGATTTTTGTTTTTTGCCATTGTGACAGTATCTTTAAGATAACTGAGCACATTTAAAAAAAAATTAAAGTTAATTTATAAATGTATAAAAACAGCACAACTAAACAAACTGCAGTATTTTGTGGCCAGAACCTAATTTAGATTAAAAAATAAATACATATACATATAGTTGAAGTCAAAAGTTTACACACACTTGCAGAATCTGCTAAATGTTGATCAAGTAAGAGGATCATACAAAATACATGCTATTGTTTATTTAGTTCTGACCTGAATAATATTACACATAAAAGATAGTTGAATTTATAAAAATGACCCTGTTCAAAAGTTTACACACACTTGACTTCTAACACTGTTGTTCTCTGAATGATCCTCAGCTGTGTGTGTGTGTGTGTGTGTGTGTGTGTGTGTGTGTGTGTGTGTGTGTGTGTGTGTGTGTGTGTGTGTGTGTGTGTGTGTGTGTGTGTGTGTGTTTAGTGATAGTTGTTCATGAGTCTCTTGTTTGTCCTGAACAGTTCAACTGTCTGCTGTTCTTCAGAAAAATACTTCAGCTCACACAAAATATTAGATTTTCCAGCATTTCTGTGTATTTGAACCCTTTCCAACAGTGACTGTATGATTATGAAATCCATCTTTTCACAGCGAAGACAACCGAGAGACTCATAACATCTATTACAGAAGATTCAAACACTCACCGATGCTCCAGAAGGAGAAACATGCATTAAGAGCCGGGGCGTGAAAACTTTTGAACAGAATGAAGATGTATATATTTTTCTTATTTTGCCTAAACATCATATTTTTTCATTTAGTACTGCCCTTCAGAAGCTCCAGAAGATAGTTACATGTTTTCCAGAAGACAAATTAAGTTAAATTCACCATTGGTGAGTGTTTGAATCTTCTGTAATAGTTGTTATGAGTCTCTCAGTTGTCCTCGCTGTGAAAAGATGGATCTCACAATCATACAGTCACTGCTGGAAAGGGTTCAAATACACAGAAATGCTGGAAAACCAAATACTTTGTGTGAGCTGAAGTATTTTTCTGAAGAACAGCAGACAGTTGAACTGTTCAGAACAAACAAGAGACTCATGAACAACTATCACTAAACACACACACACACACACACACACACACACACACACACACACACACACACACACACACAGCTGAGGATCATTCAGAGAACAACAGTGTTAAGAATCAAGTGTGTGTAAACTTTTGAGTCATTTTTATAAATTCAACTATCTTTTATGTGTAATATTATTCAGGTCAGAACTAAATAAACAATAACATGCATTTTGTATGATCCTCTTACTTGATCAACATTTAGCAGATTCTGAAAGTGTGTGTAAACTTTTGACTTCAATATATATATATATTTATATAAACAATTTCCTAAAATATTTTCCTAAAATATCAAATTAAGTTCTATCCAAAAACATTGAATTAAATATAATTTTGAGTTAAATGTCACTTGGACATGTTTGCAGGGTTGGGATGTTTTTTATCATAACGGACCACGTTTTCTGCAGTCGAACTGCAGTATTTCTTGGAAATAATTTAAAATTTTATTAAGGTTTATTTTATCTCATTGAGTTATGAATTTTGGGTCAAATGTTAACTGGAAATGATTGCAAGATTCAACTGATTAATGGTAATCAAATTCCACTCCACAAATACATAAAATACAATACTTAATATAGAAATTCATCACTGTTTTTGGCATTGTGACGGTATATATATATATATATATATATTATACACACATATACATGTGTGTGACCTATATATATATATATATATATATATTTAAATGTCTTTAGCCTGAATTAACAGGGATTCTAGCACGAAACCAAGAAATGTCCAAATAATTCAATGCCAGTGCACTGAATGTGTCCAAATGCCCTCAATACTAAATACTGAATAATGAATGATGTTTAATGTATGAGACAGGACACATGACAGATGAAGTGCAGCAGTCAGCTGATCAAATCACACATCAATCAAACAACTATTAACTAAGTTATAAATATAGTTTTATAGACGCGTCTTTACCCAGAACCCTATCAATGACAGCTCAACCTCACCGTGTCTCTTATTTTAAGACGCTTTATGCTATTTCACAGATGTATGATTATATATACATCATAATTAATCATAAAATCATCTGTTATGATCACCTCAGCGCTAATAACTCCGTCGCATTCGCTTGAACGGACACTCAGACGTGTCATTTCTGCTGTTTTACTGCAGATTCAGCAGTTTGGTGTGTTGTGTTTGTTATTGTGCGCTGTTAGCCTGCGCGCTAATCATAATAAACATCCGCTTCCGCTCCGTTAAAGCGCCTCGCGCGCTCACAAACACGCAGCGCCTCTCGAGTACCTGTTAGATGAAGTAAAGCAGCTCCTGGAGATCATAATAATATCGTCAGATCCCACTCACATCCTCACTGACGGATCAGATCACTCATCTGCGGTCCGCCGGCCGCAGCCCCATAATGCACTGCGCGCGGAACACCGATACTTCCGCTTTACACTTGTAAGAACAGTCTTTCGATTTATTGTTTGTAATAAAAAAGTAGCCATACTTTTATATTAGCCAAAAATGCGCGACATTGGCGATTCTTTGATATTAGACACTTTTCATACTGAGCTTATAATTATTGTATTATTTTATTATTTATCCTCGGAAAATTACATGTAACGTACATTCATATATGTACTTTTTAAAAATAAAATACCTTCTTTTTCTATTTCCAAGAAAGATATCGACAAATATTTCAATTCTTTAAAAAGCTCATAACTTATTTTTGTTCTTTGTTGTTTTTTTGTCTTTTATTCATTCATTTTTGTGCTGATGTAGTTCTGTTCATTCGTGCAGCTTTTCTCTTTTATTTTTATTTATTTTCTATATTAAAATATAAATAGGTGAAATATGAGCTATTAACATTATTCGTTATGAAGAAAATGCAACAACAGTAATACAGTTTTCATCTGATAGAATATAATATAATATACTTTAGTCCATTTAATGAATAACCCTCTTAAGATATTTATTTTATTTATTATCATTATGTTCTTTGTTGCTAAATAAATACATACAGTAACTTGTTCTGATTACTTTTTATTAATATCTTTCGTTCATCGCCTTTTGTCACATTTTATTAATTATTCTCATTCATTCATACATTTTTTATGTATTTTAATTCATTAATTCAGTTCTTTTTCTCTATATTATGTCTTTCTGATCATATACAATTTTAAATAGGTGGAAGACGTGCTCAGTGTTTATTGAAATATATCTATAACTTTATTCTTTAAGAATGATACAAAAACATTTCTGAGAAAATGCAACAACAATACAGCTTTAATACTATATACATGATATAATAACTCATTGTTGATGAACATCATTGGTATGCTGGAGGTGTTTGAAACAAGCACAGGTGAAAGTGAATGGATTCAGAAACAGGTTCACACACCCACTGAAGAGTATTGTGCAGAGTCCTCACACAGCATTGTTTGTATGGCGTTTACACTACTGAACATACAGTCAGACAGAGACCAGGGGCTTGTGTGGCAGCACGTATGAGTCTTAAACACACACAGGTCGAGTCCGAAATCACCCTCATTCACTGTCCCTGCACTAGTCCACTCGTGTCCACACCAGCGAGTGCATCGGCTATCCTGACATGAGCCTACCTCGGCTTACTGCGCATGCGCGCATCAACATCGCGTCCTTATTCTCTCGCCGAACAACAATAGAATCTGCATTACTGTAAGGGTAGGTTTAGGGTTAGTGTAGACGTTAATATAACACATTCTAATAGGTTAAAAAAATATTTATTGTTGGTTTCCGGTGTCCTGACATTTTTTCCTACCCGTCAGATTTTCCTACCTCGGCTTACTGCGCATGCGCATTTTTACGCCGAACAACAATATTTAATGTATCTGCATTACTGTAAGGGTATGTTTAGGGTTGGTGTAGACGTTATTATAACACAATCTAATAGGTTAAAAAAAGATTTATTGTTGGTTTCCGGTGTCGTGAATTTTTTTCCTACCCGTCAGAATTTCCTACCTCGGCTTACTGCGCATGCGCATTTTTACGCCGAACTACAATATTTAATGTATCTGCATTACTGTAAGGGTATGTTTAGGGTTGGTGTAGACGTTATTATAACACAATCTAATAGGTAAAAAAAATATTTATTGTTGGTTTCCGGTGTCCTGACATTTTTTCCTACCCGTCAGATTTTCCTACCTCGGCTTACTGCGCATGCGCATTGTTACGCCGAACAACAATATTTAATGTATCTGCATTACTGTAAGGGTATGTTTAGGGTTGGTGTAGACTTTAATAAAACACAATCTAATAGGTAAAAAAAAATGTATTGTTGGTTTCCGATACTAGATGTATCCCTTCTATCCACAACCGCGAATATAACACGTGATTACTGTATGTGCATTACTGTAAGTGTAGGGTTTAGGGTTGTGGTAGGTTTACACATTACTAAACACAATTTAACAGGTAGTATTTTTCGTTGTCGAATTGTATACCCACTGTTTTAAAAGAAAGTAGCACAATCTGACAGAACACCGGCTGCTTCAGTAGAAAGATGAAAGGATTAATCTGGAACTCCGTCACGGAAATTATGTACAAGCCCTAATTAAATAACCGAATAATCAATTTACAATGGATTTACACCTGTGAGGATTCCGCGGCGGACGCCATCTTAAGGCGATTCCTTCGGCGAGCGACGCGCACAGTGCATTATGGGTATTCTCTAGCTCTTTCAGACGAGTCCAATCAGTTATATTCAAAATGGTCCTCGCGCTTCCTCACCTTATAACGGCTGCAGGCGGGTGTTTCTCAACAGTCCAAAAGAAGTCTGATAAAACACATCCATCCATAATAAAACATGCCTCACACGGCTCCAGGGGTGAATAAAGACCTCCTGTAGCGAATCCATGCGTGTTTGTAAGAACAATATCCATATTTACAACGTTAGAAACACTTTTTAGTGCTGCCAAATGATTAATCGCATCCAAAATAAACGTTTTGTTTATGTAATATGTGTATATGTATTATGTATATACATATATACTTTAGTTTTTAGCTTTATTTGTTCTCTCACTGTCACGCTTCAGTGTTTGTCAGCTTTATTCACCCCTGGAGCCGTGTGAGGCATGTTTTATTACGGACACGCACACTTTATTGGACTTCTTTTGGACTGCTGCCATTATAAACCTCGGAAGAGCAATGGTCGTTTTTAATATGAGACACTGGACCACAAAACCAGTTATAAGGGTCAATTTGTTGAAACAGAGATGTATACATCATCTGAAAGCTGAATAACTAAGCTTTCCATAGATGTATGGTTTGTTAGGGCAATATTTGATCGAAATACAACTATTTAACAATCTAAGATTAATAAATATTAAGAAAATCACCTTTAAAGTTGTCCATATGAAGTTCTTAGCAATGCATATTAATTACTAAAGTTTTGATATATTTACAGTAGGACAATTCCTAAATATCTTCATGGAACATGATCTTTAATTAATATCCTAATGATTTTTGGCATACAAGAAAAATGATAATTTTGACCCATACAAAGTATTGTTGGCTATTGCTACAAATACACCTGTGCTGCTTATGACAGGTTTTGTGCTCCACATATAACTCTGATTGTATTCGTCTGAGAGAAGAAAGTCACCTAGGATGCCTCAAGAGTCAGTAAAGCATGGTCTAATTTTCATCTTTGGGTAGACTAACCCTTCACGGGTGTCGTTGGTGATTGTGGACTCAGTCCAGCGGCTGAAAGATGAGCCGGACGCTCTTGCTGTGGCGGGCGAGCGGACGTATGCAGAAGGGGCAGGCGGGGCAGAGGCTGTGGGCGCCGTTAGGCAGCAGCAGTCTGCTCCAGAAGGCAGCGGTGCTCTCCGAGCACACGTGTCCGCAGGGGCTGAAGGCGTGCGTGGGGGGCGCGGCGTCCAGGTAGAAGGCCGACTCGCGGCCCAGCTTCAGCGGCACGTACAGGCCCCGGGAGCGGCACAGCGGGCACTCGCGCTCGCCCTGCTCCAGCTCCTCTCCGCTCTGGGACCCGTCCTCCTCGGAGGAGCCCCTCCAGCCGTGCTGTCCGTGCACGTGGCCGCAGGTCAGGTAGGCCCAGGGCTGGTGGTCCGGGCCGGAGGAGCGCTCCAGGCTGGGGAAGGCCAGGGTGTGCAGGCCCACGGGACACTGGGGCCGCGCCGCGTTCAGATCCCACCGCAGCACCTCCAGGTGTTTGGGGGTCGGTGTGCGGGACAGACCCTCCGCCGAACGCCACAGCAGGGTCGCGCCGCACAGGTCGATTAAAGTGCCGTCCACCAGCTCGTGACACTCGTTCTCCACCTACAGAGAGAGAGAGACCCAACACGCTTCGTGGTTACTGGGACTGATCACTTCACTCTTACTTATGCTTATTGATTTCAATAAACTCTGCATTAAACCTCAGCATTTTTGTGTGATTTTGGCAACAAAATGTGTTTTTTTAAATAAAATAAATGGTCTCAAAATGATGGTCAAAACAATATTATTTCATATTATTTATTTATTTATTATTATTATTATTTATTTATTATATTATTATATATTATTATAATTTAAAATAAATGCCAACAGAATTTTGTTTTGGTTGAAAATCACATTACAATAATTAAAAATAAATGCTCACTTATGTTCTATATAAAAATAAAAATAATTATTTATATGCATTTTTTCATTTGATATATTTACAAAATTATTTTAAAATATAAAATTTAGGCAACTTTTGTTTTAATGGTCAAAATATATGAAGAATATTTATTGAATATTGGAGCAAAATATTATTTATATAGATATAGACAATATTTATATATCTATATTATATCTATATTAATAATATAATATATTTATATAGATTTTATGTAATACATATATTTATATATATATATTAAATGTATATATATAAAATATATACATATTTTATTATGTATATGTAAATATATATTTTAAATAAAAAAAATATTATAGAAATAGAAAATTACTATTGCTCATACATACTAACTTCAACAAATCTAACTATCAAAATCAAAAGTTTGCTTTATGAATCATGTAAAAAATTATATATAAAATATATATTATTTAAAAATCAGGTGTGTGTGTGTGTGTGCGTGATTTTTTTTCAAAAGATTTTATATATGATTTAAAAAAATATATTTGAGATATTCACTAAATTTATTTTTAAATGGAATATGTTATCCATTGGGAAGGCTTTACATCATTTCTAAATAAATACAGAATTAATTTGATAAAATAAACATTTTATAATTCTATTAATATTTGTATATTTTATAAATCCACTAAAATTATTTAAAACAGAAAACGTTTATTATCCATTAACAACAAGGGCAGCATTTGGAAATGACACAATGGAAAACAGCCACTTCTGCTCATCATCGAAGCAGGATAATCATAAGAGTCAGATATTGAGTGATTAATGCGTCTGATATAACCATCTACAGGTAGTTTCTTTCACTCCAGTTCTCAAAAGTTCAATCGGCACTGACTCTAAGCGTCCAGTAGATGACGCTCTCCTCCGTCTCAAACACGAGTCAGTAATG
>CM049822.1:3784272-3786772 GCA_027422435.1 Schizopygopsis pylzovi | reverse complement strand
CGTTCGTCTACTTCGTTCACCGATTCATTCGTTCGTCTACTTCATTCACCGATTCATTCGTTCGTCTACTTCATTCACCGATTCATTCGTTCGTCTACTTCATTCAACGATTCATTCGTTCGTCTACTTCATTCAACGATTCATTCGTTCGTCTACTTCGTTCACCGATTCATTCGTTCGTCTACTTCGTTCACCGAATCATTCGTTCGTCTACTTCGTTCACCGATTCATTCGTTCGTCTACTTCATTCACTGATTCATTCGTTCGTCTACTTCATTCACCGATTCATTCGTTCGTCTACTTCATTCACCGATTCATTCGTTCGTCTACTTCATTCACCGACGCATTCGTTCGTCTACTTCATTCACCGATTCATTCGTTCGTCTACTTCATTCACTAAATCACTCACTTATTCACAGATATACTGACCGCAAACTTTCGAACGGCAGTGTAGTTAATGAATTAGTTCATTGACTCACTCACTTGTTCATGTCCAGTCTCTCCAAGATGAGTGATAGTGGACAGATGAACACATGAAAGCATCGTGGAGTGGATGGATGAGGGATGGATGCGTATGAAAGACTGTTAGAGAGGAGAGAGAGAGAGTGTGTTTGACCCACCCCCAGGAAGATGCTTTTGGACGAGTCGAAGCCGGCGGCGTAGATGCGCGCGGTGTAGGGCGGCGCTCTCTGACACACGATCCGACACGCGAATCGCGATATAGTGCTCTGAGACGACAGCGTGTCGCTTTTGCCGTGACAACCAGGCACCGTGTCCATCACCACGAAATCAATGGGGCTTTCAGTGGACCGGCCGATCTGCAAAAGAAAGAGGGTCCTGCAATGATTAAGGGGAAACTGTGTGACACACGGAGTAAAAACAGATCGACATGAATGAAGAAATGAAGAACTTTCAGTGTTTACAGAGAGTTTATATTGCACCACTAACTGTGCAGTTTATTCATATGCACTTTCTGCGTAAAGTAGCAATGCAACAAAATGTAAACAATTGGAAATACATTTTTGGTTTTTGGAGGGCATTGATAAAATCCATTTATCTCTATTTTTGATACACCGAGATTTTTTAGTCTGAGCCGTTTTTAGTTGATTCTGTCCATTTTATCACACAATTCAATCAATGAATGTGGTTTTGATGCTCTGTAACGTAGCTTGACCGGTCACTGTACTGCCTCATTTCAAGTTCCACACGAAGAGATCATCTCTTCTTCTTTAATACTAGATATAGTACAAAATAAACATGAATGAACATCAGAAGGTGTTGAGATTTCAACTTATTGTAATGTATCAATCGCTCAATCGGTGTTTCAACCTCGGAAAGATGTCAGTAAAACAGCTTGTAAACATATTTACCTCAAGAAAGCCATTCAATGTCCATAAATTCATCAGATAAAAAAACAACAACACATGCATGATTACATTATTATATTTTACTTAACCTTTTGTCTTCAATATTTGATGTCACGAAAACAAGTTTTTAATGACAGATACCAATTAAATGTTTATATTGCAAAAACGAATTGGAGTAGAAACATAATTATATAATTAAGAAGTTGATATAAAAACATCTTTATGTGCAATCTAAAGGTGTATGTAGAACTGTTTTTATTTGAGTGTTTATTATTAAATCAATGTGATTAATTGATTATTAAATCAACTTTATTTTCGGTTTCAGCTAATTTTGGTTTTGCATTTGGTTGCGTCACTGGTTTAAAGGATGCAAACCAGATCCAAGTACAAATGCAGCCACTAAATCTGTTCACAACTCAAACACACAGTTACCTGAAGAAACAAACACACCTGAAACATGTCGGTGGTGCTGTCGTGTGTGTACTCCACGACTACCGTCTGCGCCCTGGACAGCGTATACGACACACTGTGCTGGTTTTTGTTGCTGATGGCCTGCAGAAACACCATAAAGCTTATCAAAAGCATGCCGGGGCATAATATTTGCATCAGTCAAATCAGCTTACAGTTCATTTATCATATTCAGACATGCAAGTGTAACAGATGACAATGAAATGCGAGGGTGAAGTCACTCTGGATAAATGTGTGGCATGCTACACATGCTTTAGATGCACCGGCGGCGAAGAATGATAAGAAAACCAGCTCACGTAAATGAGCTTTTAAAGACATATAAAATGATTATGGGCGTGTACCTTGGCGGTCTGTGGACTGCATGTGCTGTGGACGGTGCTGGGTTTGACTCCACTGGCTCTGGGTCTCTTAAACAGAGCGAAACGACTCCTTCTTCTGCCCCGGTCTCCGTTCGGGAGGGAGCCGTTGTAGCTGTGGAGACAAAACGTTAGTACACAATGCTGCATTAGTGAGTTTGCTAACCCCAAATGTAAATATGGTTATTCGTACCCGAGGACGATGAGCTCTCCGTATTTGATGGGTATGGAAGAGCTCAGCAGCTCCTGATCAGGCGCCAACATCACTTTGGTCTTCAGCTCAAACACTTGCTTCCCTTCTTGATCTTT
>CM049822.1:3776772-3779272 GCA_027422435.1 Schizopygopsis pylzovi | reverse complement strand
TTAACAACAGCTTTAAAAAAACACTTAAACATAAAACATAAAAAAATACATAATTTGATAGCATTTTTAGTTGTGTTTTTCATTAATTTTAGGCGAACAAACGGACAATAATTTCTAATTGAATCTAAATGAAGTATTCGATATAAAACAACTTTATATAGTTTGATTGATTTTACTACACGGCTATCTTTTCCTGACAGTGTTTTCACGTTATTGCGATTGCTATTGATAGATGACTAGTGTGTTAAGTCACAAATGTCACCCTTTATAGTCGACAAGAAGCTTAGTGGAATGTAAGTGTTCTTTTAGAACTCATGTTTAATGCTTCGAGACCTCAGCGAAGTCGAGACTCGTGAGGAGCACGAGGTCACCGACATGATAACACAGCGATGCCATGAAGAACTAGGTTTGGCTCCACAAAGAACCCTTTAATAGTCGAAAGAAGCTTCAGTGGAATGTAAGGTTCTTTTAGAACCACGCGTTATGTTGAAGCCGCGCGCGCGGTCGAGTCCGTGGAGGAGCACGAGGACACATGAAACATGATAACTCACATTATACTGCAGCAGTATTCATATCTGAGAACACCCCGAGCGATCATTACAAATATACTGATCAATCAGTGACGGGTTAACGACAACCAAATGCCTGCTCACAACAAAGAAACGATACAAAACTGCACATGTGAAATTAATAAACACGACGCAGAAACAATAGAGCAGACTCTAGATGTAAATATGAGAATATGCTGAACCCTCTGAAACTAATTTTTCAGTTGAATCATAGGTTAATCACATATAATTAGCTATTTATTTCTTAGATAACAAGTTTTAGAATTTATTTTGATTTGGTAAATTAATTTCTGTTCAACTTCTTGCAAACGTTTGCATAATAGATATAAACCAAAATGTGCCCGGGCTGCCTTACAGTTGTTTTCATTTCCATTCACTAAAGGTAACATCTTACCTCTAATAAGACTGTTTAGTGTGCCTTCCAAACTAAAGAAACTCCAGCTGGACTGACTCAGGGCCTGTCGGATATAAGTGGATAAAATGCCCAAAACAATCATGTAAGGAGTGAGGCAGGATGTCTCCAGCAGTCTCCGAGCACTGACAGCTCTCCAGAATAACTCCGCGTCTGTCTGCGAGGCGTGAGAGATGACGTCACAGAGCGCGCCGCGAGGGGCTGTGGGTAATGAAGTCCGCTCGTTAGTCCTTAACTATCACCCCTGTGGCCGTTATAACCGCTAAAAAGCGTTGTTTGTGGCCTTCGTGAATAATAATAAGAATGACATTACATAAATAACATTACACAAGGCTAGTAATTCCACACATTTAACATTTAAATTAACAGTACAGAACAGAAAGGGATATATAATAACAGCGCGGAAGATGCTATAATGTACTAGAATGTGAACATACTGGAGAATAGAATAGAATAGAATAGAATGGTAAGGCCCGGGAATGTGTCATTTAATAACATAAGAAAGAAAATCAGTTGTATAACAGAATAGAACAGAATATAATAGAACAGAACAGAATAGAATAGAATAGAACAGAATTGAATATAATAGAACAGAATAGAATAGAATGTGGCTGAAATTAGACTTGATAAGAAGAAGTAGACTAGACTAGACTAGAACGGAACAGAATAGAATAGAATATAATTTGGTATATAATAGCACACGACATAATAGATTGTTCAATTCAATTCAATTCAAGTTTATTTGTATAGCGCTTTTAAAAATTACAATCGTTGCAAAGCAGCTTTACATTAAAAAAAGTTTCTACAATATATTTATATATTGTAGAAACTTAATATATTTAACTTATGGCAGAATTTTATTGTATAGAATATAATTATATTGTATAGAATAGAATAGAGTATAAATTAGACTTGATTAGAAGAAACAGACTACACTGGAATAGAATAGAATAGAAATTAGACTCAATTAGAAGAAACAGACCAGACTAGACTAGAACATAACAGAATGTGGCATATAATAGCATACGATATAATGAAAGTGTAACAGACTAGATCAAAAATAGCAATACAGAATAGAATAGAATAGAAAGGTAATAGAAAGGAATGTCATTTAATAACATAAGAAAGAAAATCAGTAGTATAACAGAAAAAAAGAGAACAGAACAAAATATCATAGAAAAGAACAGAATACAATGTGGCTTAAATTAGACTTGATTCGAAGAAGTAGACCAGACCAGACCAGACCACACCAGACTAGACTAGACTAGAACAGACCAGACCAGACCAGACCAGACTAGACTAGACTAGACTAGACTAGACTAGAACAGACCAGACCAGACCAGACCAGACCAGACCAGACTAGACTAGACTAGACTAGACTAGACTAGAACAGACCAGACCAGACCAGACCAGACCAGACCAGAACAGACCAGACCAGACCAGACCAGACCAGACCAGACCAGACTAGACTAGAACAGACTAGACTAGACTAGACCAGACCAGACCAGACCAGACCAGA
>CM049822.1:3746772-3766772 GCA_027422435.1 Schizopygopsis pylzovi | reverse complement strand
CTGCTCTCTCTCTCTCTGGGGCAGTTTTAGCTGATTTAACTCTATGATGTTTGTTCCTGC
The DNA here is from genome assembly GCA_027422435.1 of Schizopygopsis pylzovi. Taxonomy (NCBI): domain Eukaryota; kingdom Metazoa; phylum Chordata; class Actinopteri; order Cypriniformes; family Cyprinidae; genus Schizopygopsis; species Schizopygopsis pylzovi. The sequence continues at coordinate 3,766,712 of CM049822.1, read as the reverse complement.
TCTCTCTCTCTCTGGGGCAGTTTTAGCTGATTTTAACTCTATGATGTCTGTTCCTGCTCTCTCTCTCTCTCTGGGGCAGTTTTAGCTGATTTAACTCTATGTTGACTGTTCCTGCTCTCTCTCTCTCTCTCTCTCTCTCTCTCTGGGGCAGTTTTAGCTGATTTTAACTCCATGTTGACTGCTCTCTCTCTCTCTCTGGGGCAGTTTTAGCTGATTTTAACTCTATGTTGACTGTTCATGCTCTCTCTCTCTCTCTGGGGCAGTTTTAGCTGATTTAACTCTATGTTGACTGTTCATGCTCTCTCTCTCTCTCTGGGGCAGTTTTAGCTGATTTAACTCTATGTTGACTGTTCATGCTCTCTCTCTCTCTCTCTCTCTCTGGGGCAGTTTTAGCTGATTTAACTCTATGTTGACTGTTCATGCTCTCTCTCTCTCTCTCTCTCTGGGGCAGTTTTAGCTGATTTAACTCTATGTTGACTGCTCATGCTCTCTCTCTCTCTCTCTCTCTCTCTCTCTCTCTGGGGCAGTTTTAGCTGATTTAACTCTATGTTGACTGCTCATGCTCTCTCTCTCTCACTCTCTCTGGGGCAGTTTTAGCTGATTTAACTCTATGTTGACTGTTCATGCTCTCTCTCTCTGGGGCAGTTTTAGCTGATTTAACTCTATGTTGACTGCTCATGCTCTCTCTCTCTCACTCTCTCTGGGGCAGTTTTAGCTGATTTAACTCTATGTTGACTGTTCATGCTCTCTCTCTCTCTCTGGGGCAGTTTTAGCTGATTTAACTCCATGTTGACTGCTCATGCTCTCTCTCTCTCTCTCTCTCTCTCTGGGGCAGTTTTAGCTGATTTTAACTCCATGTTGACTGTTCCTGCTCTCTCTCTCTCTCTCTCTGGGGCAGTTTTAGCTGATTTAACTCTATGTTGACTGTTCATGCTCTCTCTCTCTGGGGCAGTTTTAGCTGATTTAACTCTATGTTGACTGTTCATGCTCTCTCTCTCTGGGGCAGTTTTAGCTGATTTAACTCTATGTTGACTGTTCCTGCTCTCTCTCTCTCTCTCTCTGGGGCAGTTTTAGCTGATTTAACTCTATGTTGACTGTTCCTGCTCTCTCTCTCTCTGGGGCAGTTTTAGCTGATTTAACTCTATGATGTCTGTTCCTGCTCTCTCTCTCTCTGGGGCAGTTTTAGCTGATTTTAACTCTATGATGTCTGTTCCTGCTCTCTCTCTCTCTGGGGCAGTTTTAGCTGATTTAACTCTATGTTGACTGTTCATGCTCTCTCTCTGGGGCAGTTTTAGCTGATTTAACTCTATGTTGACTGTTCCTGCTCTCTCTCTCTCTCTCTGGGGCAGTTTTAGCTGATTTTAACTCCATGTTGACTGCTCTCTCTCTCTCTCTGGGGCAGTTTTAGCTGATTTTAACTCTATGTTGACTGTTCATGCTCTCTCTCTCTCTCTGGGGCAGTTTTAGCTGATTTAACTCTATGTTGACTGTTCATGCTCTCTCTCTCTCTCTGGGGCAGTTTTAGCTGATTTAACTCTATGTTGACTGTTCATGCTCTCTCTCTCTCTCTCTCTGGGGCAGTTTTAGCTGATTTAACTCTATGTTGACTGTTCATGCTCTCTCTCTCTGGGGCAGTTTTAGCTGATTTAACTCTATGTTGACTGTTCATGCTCTCTCTCTCTCTCTCTCTCTCTGGGGCAGTTTTAGCTGATTTAACTCTATGTTGACTGCTCATGCTCTCTCTCTCTCTCTCTCTCTGGGGCAGTTTTAGCTGATTTTAACTCTATGATGACTGTTCATGCTCTCTCTCTCTCTCTGGGGCAGTTTTAGCTGATTTAACTCTATGTTGACTGCTCATGCTCTCTCTCTCTCTCTCTCTCTGGGGCAGTTTTAGCTGATTTAACTCTATGTTGACTGTTCATGCTCTCTCTCTCTCTCTGGGGCAGTTTTAGCTGATTTAACTCCATGTTGACTGCTCATGCTCTCTCTCTCTCTCTCTGGGGCAGTTTTAGCTGATTTTAACTCTATGATGTCTGTTCCTGCTCTCTCTCTCTCTGGGGCAGTTTTAGCTGATTTTAACTCTATGTTGACTGTTCATGCTCTCTCTCTCTCTCTGGGGTAGTTTTAGCTCTCTCTGGGGCAGTTTTAGCTGATTTAACTCTATGTTGACTGTTCATGCTCTCTCTCTCTCTCTGGGGCAGTTTTAGCTGATTTAACTCTATGTTGACTGTTCCTGCTCTCTCTCTCTCTCTCTCTGGGGCAGTTTTAGCTGATTTTAACTCTATGATGTCTGTTCCTGCTCTCTCTCTCTCTGGGGCAGTTTTAGCTGATTTTAACTCTATGATGTCTGTTCCTGCTCTCTCTCTCTCTGGGGCAGTTTTAGCTGATTTTAACTCTATGTTGACTGTTCATGCTCTCTCTCTCTCTCTGGGGCAGTTTTAGCTCTCTCTCTGGGGCAGTTTTAGCTGATTTAACTCTATGTTGACTGTTCATGCTCTCTCTCTCTCTCTCTCTCTCTGGGGCAGTTTTAGCTGATTTAACTCTATGTTGACTGTTCCTGCTCTCTCTCTCTCTCTCTCTGGGGCAGTTTTAGCTGATTTTAACTCTATGATGTCTGTTCCTGCTCTCTCTCTCTCTGGGGCAGTTTTAGCTGATTTAACTCTATGTTGACTGTTCATGCTCTCTCTCTCTCTCTCTCTCTCTGGGGCAGTTTTAGCTGATTTAACTCTATGTTGACTGTTCCTGCTCTCTCTCTCTCTCTCTCTGGGGCAGTTTTAGCTGATTTTAACTCTATGATGTCTGTTCCTGCTCTCTCTCTCTCTGGGGTAGTTTTAGCTGATTTTAACTCTATGATGTCTGTTCCTGCTCTCTCTCTCTCTGGGGCAGTTTTAGCTGATTTTAACTCTATGATGTCTGTTCCTGCTCTCTCTCTCTCTGGGGCAGTTTTAGCTGATTTTAACTCTATGATGTCTGTTCCTGCTCTCTCTCTCTCTCTCTCTGGGGCAGTTTTAGCTGATTTTAACTCTATGATGTCTGTTCCTGCTCTCTCTCTCTCTGGGGCAGTTTTAGCTGATTTTAACTCTATGATGTCTGTTCCTGCTCTCTCTCTCTCTGGGGCAGTTTTAGCTGATTTTAACTCTATGTTGACTGTTCCTGCTCTCTCTCTCTCTCTCTCTGGGGCAGTTTTAGCTGATTTTAACTCTATGTTGACTGTTCCTGCTCTCTCTCTCTCTCTCTCTGGGGCAGTTTTAGCTGATTTTAACTCCATGTTGACTGCTCTCTCTCTCTCTCTGGGGCAGTTTTGACATCAGTCTGACGTGCGGCTGCGGGGACGTCGCTCTGGATATGTGTGTGCGGTTCGAAGACCGGGAGATTTTGCGAAACGCATGTGTGTCTGATAGCTGGGGCGAGGAGGAGAGGTCAATACCCTACTTCCCCTTCATCGCAGAGCAGCCTTTAAGGGTCAGTGTCTTCACCTGAATTCAACAGAATCACGGCATGTTTTTTTAGGGATGCGTATTTGCAAAACTGAATGTTTGGCTGTCTACTAAATAGTTGACTTGTTGGTATTAATGAAGGCTTGTTAACCCTATAAACATATGAAATAATAATCAGAAAAAGTGGTAACACTTTAGTATAGGGGCAGTTCTAACTATTAACTAGTTGCTTATTAGCATGCCTATTATTAAAATATTGGCTGTTTATTAATACGTATAAAGCACATATTCAGCATGACCGTATTCTACATCCCTAATCCTACCAATACCTAAACTTAACAACTACCTTACTAACTATTAATAAACAGCAAATTAGAAGTTTATTGAGGCAAAGATTGTAGTTAATGGTTTGTTGATAGAGAGAATTGGACCTTAAAATAAAGCGTGACTGAATAAAATAAAAAAAGTTAAAAGTTTAAATTGAATATAATATTTGATACATCAGGCTTCTATGGATCATATAGTATGATATAGTGTGAATATGAAGGAACAAGGTCCAAACTAAGGAAAATTGTGCAATTTGGTGCAGTTCCTGATGTTTATATGGACAAAACGTAAGATCAAATTCTGATAGCTTGTAATGTAAATCAATGAGATCTTTATAACAGATACAAAAATTTTGATAAACATCTTTGTCACTCTATATCTCCCAATAATGTGTCTTAATAAGATGATATTTAAATGCATAGATTTATGCTCTAAACATATCACGCAATGCATTACAATGTTGATTGAGAGACCTTCCTCAAAAGCCTGATGATCAAATATGAGACTGATTTTTCTAAAACAAATCTGTATAATTAAGTAAAGCTAAGTTGCTTCAATCCAGTGAGAGTTCATCTTGAAATATTACTAACAATATAAAAGTCATTCTCATGTTTACTTTATAAAATCGGTAAAGATTTCACAGCAAATAGACAAGTGAAGCACAAACTGAAGAGGTGCGTTTATAATTGTACTAAAACTCATTTTATTTGCTAAAAAAGTCTGTCTGTCAATCAGACGATAGAAGTTATGTCGTAGATTGTGTGCAACAGCCTGGTTTTGATCATGTTTATCATTTATAGACCTTTGTGTACCAAATACGATACAGTGGGCTTTATAGGGTTAATTGAAGCTGGTTTAGGCTCATGCCAACATCATGGGTTCAGTTCCCAGCAAATGCATGAACTGATCAAAGGTAGAACTTGAATGCAAAGTTAATGCATAAATGTCAATATGTTGAGCGACTGATGAATATGCAAAGACGAGTAAATAAGTGTTTAAAACTCATTTTACACACAAAACAGCAGGAGCATGAACACATGCACACTGAAGCTGTTGGCGTCTGCAGCCTCCTCTGAGTTTTCTCTCTTGTTGCTCGTCCAGGTTGAGATTCATTGCGAGCACCCGCGCTTCCGCGTGTTCGTGGACGGCCATCAGCTCTTTGACTTCTACCATCGCGTGACGCCGCTGACGGCCATCGACACCATACAGATCAGCGGCAGTCTGACCATCACCAAGCTCAACTGACGTCCAGCTTCCCAGCTGAGCATTAAAGACTGTGATGCCGAAGGAGAATACACAGCTCGTGCATTTTCATGCGTATAAGGAGCATTTGGTGCTATGAGCATCACGATCGTCAGTAGCATTTTAGCGCAAGTCAACATGAAATGCCATTCGCATCCAATTTAGGTTGTTTTTCTGAGTGCAACGGGATATTCAAATAGAAAAAAACGTAGGGTGGGGCTTGATGTGTTTTTGTAGTGCAACCCATAAGTTTGCATCATTTGTCAAAAACTCAATTTATGATTTTGGATTATTGCAGAAAAGTGTGTGATTTTGACACATTTTGTCCATTATTATAATCAATTTCGAATCCTAAACACAATCACGAAAAGTAAAAACTAAATGTAAATGAACCACGACGAGATCATGTGACTTCAAAAAAAAAAAAATCCTGAAAGTTTGAGTTATACATTAGTGTGCAAGAGCACGATTATAAGCACAATGAAAGCTACACGTGAAACATAAAACGTGAAAATATTGTGAGCTTGTGTTCACCACCGAGCTTATTTCAGGTATTTAACTAAAAACCCTTTGAGAAAACCTCTGGACTCTGGACACTTATTTCATCGTTTTGGACGACAGACATCAGGAGAGGAATTTCAGAGGAAGCACAACTTATGAAGACAAAATAGTAAACATACCAATAAGTCAATGGGACCAGAAGCATGCCTTCAGAAAGCAAAAAGAGTGCGTTTGGATTTCATGTCGACTCTCTGGCATTAAAGAGAGTGCTGAACTAACAGCGTTTAACATTGTACAGCGTCAGTGAAAGCGATATATGAGCGCGTAACTGTAACTCTCCAGCTGATGTACTCCGGTGAGGTTTATTATTCCCTGAATATGAGTATATGAGTATATAACATAAACAGGGTGATTTGAGAGTTGCATCTGTCTTACATCTTTCATTGTAATTCCACTTAAACATACTTCAGACCAATGCATTTTATGTTTAGCTGCGTTAACGAGACGGCGTGATGAGCCGCTAAACTTAATTTAGGTGCTTTCGTTACTATAGACCAGCATTAAATCAGGGAGAAAACCATTGCATTCCAGTGCTTTCTGTGTATTTATTGTCTCTGAGCACACAGTGTGTCACGTCAAGATCTTGACTGTACACACATTGTTCCTAATTAATAAAGGCTTCTAATTAATGATATTGTATGGTCAGTGATGGCGGTTTCAGCATTTGCATGAACTAGGTGCTTGTAGAAAAACACACTAAAGTTAGGTAATATTTAGTGAATACAGAAAGATATTTCATACATGCATTTGACTGGTGTGCTAAATAAAGATAGATATGCTAGATATATATATATTATATATCTATACAATAGATATATAAGAGATAAACTAAACAAATAATACAATACAGTTTATAGTGAGTCGAAATAACTCATTGTAACAATATAAACATAATATTTTTCTAATTATATTTTGCTAATTTTAATAATATTAATTTTTACAGTATAAATTGGGTCTTTAGGCAGTGTAGAAAGGTAGATAAAAAAAAAAACAATTATAACACAATTTTTAAATATTAAAATAATACATAAATAGCTTAAGGTAAATAATAAATAGTAGATTAAAATAAATAGATGTTAAAATTACATTACTATTAATAAATAAACAATGCCTAGAACAGTAAAGTACTATGCTGAGTAGAAAACAAACGATGTAACTTAAGACTCAATATATTTTACACATATTTATAATGTTATCTTTTCACTGTAGAAATTGGGTCTTTAGGCTAAGCAGTGTAAAAATAAAGAAATAAATACAAAAATAAAAAGTATGATAATCAATACATTTAATATTAATTAAAACTATTCATAACTATTAATTATAAATGATTCATTAATAAGAAATTAATTATTAAATAACATACTAAATTAAATAAATAATACATTATTCTTAATTCTTTTTAAAATGACCTTAAATAAACATAGTGCAGTACTATAGTGAAAAAAATTAAAATAATATTTGACACATATGTATAATATCTCTGTTCCGAGTAGAAACGGTGTTTTTGCTCGCACGAGGATGATCATATTTGAGGGTCCATGAGTGAGTTGAGAGAGCAGCCTCACCCAATCAGCACGAGAGCCCAGCTGTGCCACACTGGTGCATGCTGGGTAATACTCGGGAAAAGACTGAGCAGGATCCACAGCTCACACACACACACACACTCTCACACACAGAGAGACAGAGGGATCTGAGCGGATCTCCCGTGACGCCGGTGCGCGGGATGCGCTCGTGAGGATGGGACACTTCACTCCGGTCTCGTGAGGTAAGACGATGACTGACAGCTGCGCGACAGCTAGCCGTTAGCACCGATGCTAGTGTTAGCCTGCTAGCATCGCCCGTCTTAATCTATGGGTTCTGATGCTAGACTGAGCTGGTATGCTAACAGGCTGAGTTTGCTCTTCTGAATCTCTTGTGGGACAATAACACGACTCGTATGGTAACTTAACGTCATTGTTTAGACCGAAGCAGCTCATTTAGACTGATTTAAACACCGTGATGTCATGCTGTCAGGTGTTATTAGACTGCTGTGATCAAGCTAACGGCTAACAGCTAGCCGTAATGTAAACATCTCCAAAACCGATTTGATTCTGTCCGAAAGCCGTAATGTCAGTTTAATCCAGATTTAATCTCGGATCATCATAGTTTAGGCTACACTAACCTCCTCGTCAGGTTTATAAAGTTATGAAGAGTAGTGTGATCAGTTTATGTGCTGAAGGCCTGATGTTTCTTAACAGCTGTGATGAATGGATTTAATAACTTTACTCCTAAAGTGTGTCTTATGCACTTAAATACTGTCACTTAGTTTAGAAACTATATTAGTTATATTGCTACATTTCAGTCTTGATATGTGTCCTATGAATATACAATTATAATTATAGATATTTATATATGTAGTGTGTCCTAATAAGAGTATCTCTGTCAATCTGATTAAATGCATGTACATTTTTAATTCGCAATAATATAAACTAGAGGAGTAAATAATTAAGTGGGGCATTTGTTATTGTTTTGTGTCCGTGCTAGATTATAGAAATCTGTAGTTAAAATGATAAACTGTAGTTTAGAACAATTTACTTTGTTTCTGTTTTTAAAAGTACCAGTTTCATAATAATCATAAAATGAATGCCCGGTTATGATTATTTATATCAGTTATTTACAAAATGTAATAAAAGTTGAGTATCACTGTCAATCCCATCAAATCCATGAAGCTGGTTATTGCGTGATATAGTTTTAATTTACAATAATATAAACCAGAGGAGTCAATAATTCGTTTGTAAATCTGGCGATGCTTTCTGATAGCGACATTGTTTTGTGTCGTGTGCTATAAGATGTCTATCAGACGTAGGCCACTGAAGTGCTGTGGATGTAAACTGAGGTTTGGCAAAGATCTGACACACCTTTTGAGCAAACAGCTCTGACGAAGCTCCCAGAGCGATACAATACAGCATTTAAAAGCCCTGTTTGTGCTTTTGCTCTCCTTTGTAAGCTACTGCATCCGTGTGCTTTATTCCCGCTTAAGTCACCACTTAGCACTTAATTAGCGTCTGATTTGAAGACCGTCTCTTGTTAAATTGGTTTGAGGTAGACAACAAGAACCTGTTCCTGTAAACATGCCCTTGAGCACTATTGTAATGAGCGCTGCCAACAGAGGGCGATTGCTTAGCGGTGTTACGATGGGGATCAGAAAATAAGCACACGTCTAATTCATGTCAAGATTTATTGATGTTGTCTCCTCAAAACCGGCTTGTGAGCTACACAAACGGCGTGTGATGATTTACTCACTAGTTCAATATCTAGGGCTTAAAGCACTATATGTAGAGCAATAGGAAGGTGTTGCTTGTCTTTGCAAACACCAGTAATTAGATGTAGGACGATGCTGATGTACTAACACGAGGCTTGAGTTCGTTAAAGAGCAAGCATGAGTGATAATGCAGCTGTTATGATTAAAACATGCAGCGTTGCAGGAGAGCTGATCTTCTGTTGCTGTGTCAGAAATCATTTCCAAATGACTTTTTGTGTTTCACATTAAATCTAATTATGGTAATGGACTAATCCTGAGAGCATTCGGACACTTTAATGATATTAGTAGCTGTCCAACAGTCATGTTACATGCATTGTAGTGCTGCGCGATTCGGGGGTGATATTATTTTTTTTTATCATTTAAAAAATTGTGATAAAAAACAATTGTGACTATATATATCAATATGACTGTAATATTTGTATAATTATTATTACTAAATAAAAATATTTAAACAATAATAACTTACTATTGTAATATCATATATTGATATCATATATAAAATTGACTTTAATTTTATTTGTCTAATTTTACAGTATAGCTATAGCTTTATTTTGGTGTAAAAACACAGCAAGACCTTAAAACTCATTTTTAAGCACTTTTATCGATAGGCACTTCTCATTATAAAATAGGAAGATGATTGGTGCATGTTATCTTATGCGACAGCCTAGATTTAGATGTGGATTAGCATTTACTGTGAACCAGATCATGTTTTACTGGTGTAAATGAACACAGTGCCACACGTTACTCTGAAACACGCAGCAGGCTATGTGTATTCTATTAAATTCATATTTTGCATTGCACTTTGATAATTGCACCCATCCATGCATTTTTTATTTTATTAATCGTGCATGCATTGTATTTATTTTGCCTGAAAAAGAAAACGTTTTCTCAAACCGTCAAACTCTTTTGTAAAAACCAATGTCTAATTGGAAAATATTGATATGTAGAATTAGATGAAAGGCCCTGAGAATAAATTACCCTCCATTTGTACTTTAATGTTTTGTTAGTCGTATTCCTGAATGCTAATCTGTGCATTGCATTGCTTTGCAGCAGGTGTGAGCTCTCGGCTGTGTTTCTGCTCAAGGCCCCATGGAGCCTGACGTGATACACATGTACTCCTCCTCTCCGCCCCCGATGCAGGACGGCGTCGAGGACGAGGACGACGAATTCAGCGACTTCACCGGCGTCCCGAACAGCACCAGCTTCTCGGAGTTCGACACGCTCACCACCTTCAACCAGTCTCGGGCTTTGAACGCCACATCGCCGCCGGAGCTGCTGAGCAACGGAAGGATCGTGGGACTGTCCGCTCAACCCGCCGGGTCTGCGAAAGCTAACGGCGTGACGCCTGGCTCTGGCCAACCCCCCAAGCCCAACGGTAGAACGGTAGAGGAACTCAAAAAGCTCAGCGAGCACCAAGCTCACGTCACATCCCTGGAGTTCGCAACGGGGTCTCGGACTGAAAGCGACGCCATTGGCTGCAATGGCACAGTTGAAGTGCTAACGAACGGGTTTGCGACGTTAGACCAAGGTCTAAGCCCGCCTACGCCACACAAAACCATCGAGTTAGATATCAGTCCAGATGATTTTGCAGATTTCTCTGCCTTTTCAAACGCTGAACGCAACCAGCCTTCAGACACAGTCTGGAAACATTCAAATCAAGTGTGCGTACCGCCACAGAATGATGCTAGCGACAGTGTTGACGAGCGAGGAGCTAGTTTAGAAGACGATAGCAGGGACTCAAGAAACACAGGGTTTGGATGCTTTTCGGAAATCTCTGAAAGTCTCAGCAACGGTGACTGGGGTTTCCATGAAGGGTCGGATTTAGATCGAAGGGAGCTGGAAGCTGAGACTACTGAAGTCGTTAGCACAACGCTAGCCCTTAACGGTGTCTCTTTTAGCGAAACCGACGGGAACAGGGTGTCGCCCGACTCTACTGAGGATAAGTCTTGTGGCGAACAATCAGATGAGAAAGGCTCCGAGAATGAGACTTTAGAGACGGAGACGGAGACGTCCTTTGGTCGGCCGCTATCGACAGACGCGCTCGAAGAATTTGGCGACTTCAGCACGACGGGATCCGTACCCTCGCCTCCGCTTCAGGAGGAGACGGCCAGTCCGGCCGACCACAGCCAGCTGGCCGAGGACGACGAGGAGGATTTTGGAGATTTCGGGGACTTTGGAGATGCCAGCGCGACTGGATTTGCTGATTTTGACCAGCAGGAGGTCTCTCAGCCCGAGCCGGACCCGAGTCCCCCGGTGGAGGTCGACGATGATGACTTTGGCGATTTTGACATATCAAAAGAATCGACAGACTTAGTGGGTGAGGAGGCAACGACGTTTGCGGATTTTCCTGGAAGTGACAGTTTCGCGGATTTTAGCTCTGCGCAGGTGGGCGATAATGAAGGATGGCAGGCTTTCTCTGAGCCGGATCAGGGCCAGAATGGAGGGGAGTCGTGGGCAACGTTTGGGCAGGAACAGAATGCAGCGGCTACAGAACAAAACGGAGATGATTGGCAGGAAAGCCAGCCAGTTACGGCGCCCCCTACTGCTGCGGAGGACCACAAAGGTTGTACAATGGTAAGTCTGATTCCTTAAAAATACTAGTTTGATGTTTATAGTTTTACTTTGCCCCATTCTATTCTTCGTGTTGTTGTCCTGACAGTAACTGGCAGGAAATTAAATCAGATTGAGGAATGAACCCGGACAGGGTTGTTTACTCTGTGTACACGATTGATTAAGCGCAAACAGAGCCTTTATAACGTCTCTATTTCATTCATTCACTGTGCCAGTTATTAGGTCAATACTAATAACTACACACTATTTCTGTCAAATTAAATATTGTTTTCTATCTCTGATAAGCATAAAGATACATAAACACTAGGCTTTTTGAACTGAGCAATTTTTTTATCAGTACCTTTCAGTAATAAATGAAATGTAATAAGTACGCTACCATTCAACAAATCTAAAAATCTCTTCTGCTCACCAAGGCTGCATTTATTTGATCAAAAATACTGTAAAATGTGTGATATTGTGTAGTATTATTACAATATAAAAACTTTTCTATTTAGACAAATGTCATTTATTTCTGTGATCAAAGCTGAATTTTTAGCATCATTACTTCAGTGTCACATGATCCTTCAGAAATCATACTAATTTGCTGCTCAAGAAGCATTTCTCATCATTATCAGTTTCATATATTTGTGAAAACCGTGATAATTTAGTTCAAGATTATTTGAAGAACAGAAAATTAAAAAGACCACATTTATCTTTTGTAACATTATAAAAGCCTTCTGATGCTCTCTCTGTTCACTATTTTCCTCTGTCTTTCTGTGTTTTATTAAGTCTGCATTGGTCAGGCGTTTGGAGAAGATTTTCCAGGCCAGTTTCGAGCCGGTTGTCGCCCCTCAGGTAGAGGAAGAGGTGACCACGCTCAACAGCTTCCTCAAACCTCCTGACGCATCACAACATGAAGACGCTGACAGAGGGACGACCAATGGGTGAGGAGCTAAGTGCTGCTGGTGGCCAGTTACCTCAATTACGTCATCTTTGTTGTGCTGTGGTCAATGAAACGCTCTCGGTCTCCTCCTGCGGGTTTTGTAGGGCACTGCGGGACGTGTGGCAGCAGCTGCAGGATGTTAATAACTCCTACGGCCTCCGGTACCAATGGGGCGGCTCTCATACCAATAAAGTGCTGCTCTGCTCGCTTGGTATCGACACCAGAAACATAGTGAGTTTGGTTATGTGATTTGGCCAAGAAGCTGTATTCTTCCTCTTTAACTTTCCTCTTCTCTTTCTCCTCAGCTGTTCACGGGCCATAAAAAGCAGCCTGTGATTGTGCCAATGTATGCTGCCAGTCTGGTGAGTGAAGCCCTGCAGGCGAGCTGTGTCTGTGTGTGTGAGAAAGATGGACGCTGGTTTATATTAGACGTCCTCTAAAGCTCATATGTGTTTAATCAATTATCTTTGACGACTGTCGGTCTGCAGGGGATGCTGGAACCCACGAAAGAGTCGGCGAAGCCCGTCTCCGCCGCTGAAATGATCGCCTCAATAGCACAATCTCCTTCAGTCGCCCCAGAGCTGAACACCTGTCCACCTGATACCGCCCAGGTGAGCCTTCACCTGCTAGAATAGTACACGTTACACACCTCTCTATATAAGGTTGAATATATAGTATATCTAACTTTATTTGCATACATACTTGAATTAAGCACTATATATACTACATAGTAAATCTCAACTGCTGGATTGCTTGTATCATTGCAAAATATAAATTTGACTTATTTACCAAAGGCCAGTTAATGATTATTATAAATGTAAATGAAATATGATGCATCTAAATATTTGCCACTAATGCTTGAATGCTTTTGTGAGTTATAAATTGTCAAAATTGAACCGTAGCAAGACCACATTTAATCTATGCAAATAAAATGTCATATATAATAATTGGAGAAAAAAATAAAAACAAGAATGATGGAGGTAAATAGACTACTATGGTCATTTAAGATGCCAGTCTGATGAAGTGATGGATAATTAAGCTATTATTTGAAGCACTTTTTGTGAGAGAAAGATGTCAAAACTTAAACTTTAGAACAGCGTTTCTATAGGAAGCTTTTTTTGTACATGATTTTGTGACAAAGCATCCCAAATCAGTAGTTACCACAGTTTATAACAGAACTTTTCTAAGGGAAATAACTGGGCGACAATCATTAATGAAATAATAAACCAAGTCCTGCACATAAAAGAGAAAGAAAACGTGATTGTCACACAAACTAAAACAATTTTCATTTAAGATTTTTAATTATAATTTTTTGCATTACTTTGTAAAATGTGATATCTGGTGTCTTTTTCTGTCGTCAGGAGTCTCTTCCTCCCGTTCAGTTTGACTGGAGCAGTAGTGGCCTTACAAACCCTCTGGACGGTAAGACCGATCAGTCGTTTCTTGATGAGGAACGTCGCAGAGAAACAAGCTTTTCTCATTCTCAAAAATATGGAAACGTGCCTCGTGTGGCGAAAACTTCACGCTTGTACAGTCTCCACGTTTAGGTTGATGTGCATGTGTAGGCCTGTCGCGATAGTCGATATATCAACTTATCGCACGATATATGGATATGAGCGCGATCATTTTTGGTGCCGCGATATATTGCGACTGATCATTTTTTTTATAATTAAAAATAATGATTATATACATTTTTACATAAAAATGAATATCACCAACATTTTAGTCGATCGCGCTACCTCTGTCATCTCGTCTGCTCTCTGTGGCGGAGGCGGGGCTTAGGCAGCGTCTCCCCCACACACACGCACACAGAGCGGACAGCGACGGGTGAAGAGAAGGCGTGAACCCACTGCGTTATAAAGTGTTTCGTGACAACTACAGCCAGTTAGGAAGAACAAGTCCCAATGGACTTGGTTTCAAAGCCGCAATCTTCAGCTCCGGTGTGGAAACATTTTGGCTTTAAGCCGAATGAGAGAGGAGAGCCAATTAACGTGAACGAGCCGGTATGTCGACTTTGTTTAAAAACAGTGGCAACGAAAAGAGGCAACACAACTAACCTAAAATCTCACTTAAAACATAACCATCCCACCCAGTTTTTCAATCTGGGAACAACAACCGCAGCTGGAGCTGGAGAGGGGTCTTCCAGACAGTTATCTGTTACAGATGCCTTTTCCCGACAGTGTAAATATAAACGTGACAGCGCGAAACGGCGCACACTCACAGATAGCGTAACTCGCTATATAGCCAAAGAGATGCAGCCATTAAACACGGTCGAAAAACCAGCTTTTAAAAATATGCTGCAAACTTTTTTATTCTTAAGAATAAAATGTTCTTTGTTCTTTGAAAGAGTGCACTTGCATTATTATGCTATTATATTGTCATACTGTAATTATATAATCAGTGAAATAAAATTTTCTTAAAATGACAATAATATCGTTTATCGCAATTAATTTTGGTGCAATATATCGCACAACAAAAAGTAGTTATCGTGACAGCCCTATGCATGTGCTCTTCATGCTTCTCGCTAACAGAACCCAGCACTAATCCAGTCATGTAGTTGCATCGCTAATCCAGACCTGAGCATATGTCAACTTCTGCTTTCCTGTGTTCTCTTTCTCTCTGTCCATAACCTTTCTCTCCTCTTTCACCATCCCTCGTTCTGAAGCGAGTGGAGGCTCCTCTCTTCTCAACCTCGATTTTTTCGGTCCTGTGGACGAGTCTCCCTCCAGCACGGCCACCTCCATACCAGGTTTGCTGAAACATTTCCAGTTTAACACCAAAGCTTCTTGATTTCTGCTCTATTTGCATCTATATCTTTAACCGTCCGTTCAAACGACCGTTGTTGCATGCATGCATACGCTGGTGTATCACAAGTGTGCTGATTTGCGTGTGCAGGCGTGGACCCGGAGCTGTACGAGTTGACCCAAGCGAAGCTGGACGTCAGCGGAGGCAGCAGTAGAGTCGTGGATGCGTTTGCTCGCCTCATGTCGACCGTGGAGAAGACCAGCACCTCCACCAGGTCAGTGAACTTCTCACATTCACAGTACTGCTGCTGGGCCACCAGGAGGAGCCACACGACAGATCCGGATAAGCTCAGAACAGCAGGTCTTCTTTAGGCATGGACTCATTATTTGATCCGACGGTCAAAAGTTAGGTGTTTTTACACAGAATTGAATAAAAATGCAACAACTGGATGAAGGTCATGTGATGCCTATGCTACTTTCTGCTGTTTGAAACCTTTATTAGTACATACTGCATACTTCTATCGTGCTGCTCATATTTGACATTTTTTAAGTGTGGTACTAGTTTTATTAGTTAATTTAATGATTGGCGTTCAGATATTGTCCTTATAAAAATATGGTTATTTTGCATTTTTGTTTAAACTTTTCTAAGTCTGATCAAACAAAAAGTCAAGAAAGGAATGTTATAAATTGTGGTAGCTACTGATTTAGGATGTTTTGTCACTAAAGTAATGCAAAAAGCAATAGAAAATGTTTATGTACTGAAGCTATCTGATGTTTTTTGGTCGTATGTGATTGTTTGCTCTGATATCTTTCTTTGATCTGTCTGATCTTTTTTCTCGTCTCTCTGATGTTCCTCTCTGATCTGTCTGATCTCTCTTTTAAATCGGTCTGATCTCTGTCTCTTGATCACTTGTTCTGGCTGTCTCTCTTTCTCTGATCTGCCTAATCTCTTTATGATCTGAACAGTCTGATCGCTGTCTATTCTTTTTCTTCGATTCTGTCTTTATCTCTTGTTCTGATCTCTATTCTGTCTGATCTCTGTCTATTCTGTCTTATATATGTCTGATCCATCTATTCTGGCTGATCTCTTTCTCTGATCTGTCTGATCTCTTTCTAGTCTGTCTTATATCTTATGCTGATCTGTCTGATCCGTCTATTCTGTCTGATCTCTTATTCTGATCTCTATTCTGTCTGATCTCTGTCTATTTTGTCTGATCTCTTATTCTGATCTCTATTCTGTCTGATCTCTGTCTATTCTGTCTGATCTCTGTCTATTCTGTCTGATCTCTTATTCTGATCTCTATTCTGTCTGATCTCTGTCTATTTTGTCTGATCTCTATTCTGTCTGATCTCTTATTCTGATCTCTATTCTGTCTGATCAATGTCTATTCTGTCTGATCAATGTCTATTCTGTCTGATATCTTATTCTGATCTCTATTCTGTCTGATCAATGTATATTCTGTCTGATCTCTTATTCTGATCTCTATTCTGTCTGATCAATGTCTATTCTGTCTGATCTCTGTCTATTCTGTCTGATCAATGTCTATTCTGTCTGATATCGTTCTCTGATCTGTCTGATCAATGTCTATTCTGTCTGATCTCTGTCTATTCTGTCTGATCTCTGTCTATTCTGTCTGATCTCTTATTCTGATCTCTATTCTGTCTGATCTGTCTATTCTGTCTGATCTGTCTATTCTGATCTCTATTCTGTCTGATCTCTGTCTATTCTGTCTGATCTATGTCTATTCTGTCTGATATCTTATTCTGATCTCTATTCTGTCTGATCAATGTATATTCTGTCTGATCTCTTATTCTGATCTCTATTCTGTCTGATCAATGTATATTCTGTCTGATCTCTTATTCTGATCTCTATTCTGTCTGATCAATGTCTATTCTGTCTGATCTCTGTCTATTCTGTCTGATCAATGTCTATTCTGTCTGATATCGTTCTCTGATCTGTCTGATCAATGTCTATTCTGTCTGATCTCTGTCTATTCTGTCTGATCTCTGTCTATTCTGTCTGATCTCTTATTCTGATCTCTATTCTGTCTGATCTGTCTATTCTGTCTGATCTGTCTATTCTGATCTCTATTCTGTCTGATCTCTGTCTATTCTGTCTGATCTATGTCTATTCTGTCTGATCAATGTCTATTCTGTCTGATCAATGTCTATTCTGTCTGATCAATGTCTATTCTGTCTGATCTGTCTATTCTGTCTGATATCGTTCTCTGATCTGTCTGATCTATGTCTATTCTGTCTGATCTGTCTATTCTGATCTCTATTCTGTCTGATCTCTGTCTATTCTGTCTGATTTATGTCTATTCTGTCTGATCTATGTCTATTCTGTCTGATCTATGTCTATTCTGTCTGATCAATGTCTATTCTGTCTGATCTGTCTATTCTGTCTGATATCGTTCTCTGATCTGTCTGATCTATGTCTATTCTGTCTGATCTATGTCTATTCTGTCTGATCTCTGTCTATTCTGTCTGATCTATGTCTATTCTGTCTGATCTATGTCTATTCTGTCTGATCAATGTCTATTCTGTCTGATCTATGTCTATTCTGTCTGATATCGTTCTCTGATCTGTCTGATCTATGTCTATTCTGTCTGATCTATGTCTATTCTGTCTGATATCGTTCTCTGATCTGTCTGATCTATGTCTATTCTGTCTGATCTATGTCTATTCTGTCTGATATCGTTCTCTGATCTGTCTGATCTATGTCTATTCTGTCTGATCTCTTTGATCTCTTTCTCTCTGATGTGATCTCTGTTTTAAATGTTTCTCTCTCTCAGCAGAAAGCCTGTGCAGAAGGAGGAGAATCTGAGTGAAGAGGCTCTGCGAGTGATCTCCGGTCTGCCGGATCTGTCGTTCATGCAGGCTAAAGTCCTCATGTTCCCCTCCACGCTGACTCCTCTCCTCCCTTCCTCCTCGCCCGACTGACGCGGCCTTCTCCGCCGCGCCGTTTCACCTCTCTTTCTCTGTGTAGCGCTCTCCAGCTTCCACCAAACTGACCGTAATGATTTTAATTTCATCCTTTTGGTTTTCTAGCTCCTGTTTGTCATGTTCCTGGGCGTTTTTAAGTTCAAAAACATTGTCTGCGTAAGAGAGAGCGAGTGGATGAGAGAATCGACTAATGAGCGATCGCTTTAGAGGAGAAAAGCTAGATCATTTTATTTGTAGAACGAGAGTAGGAAAAGAGTTTGTGTTTATATTAGAGCCAATCTGTATATAATCAGGGATGATTTCCTTTCCAGTATTCTTCAGTTAAGTTAGTGTGTGTGTGAGAGAGAGAAAGAGGCACTTTGTTATTTTCAGGTCGTTGTTTTTATGAAACACTGGTTTAAAAGTCCTTCAATGGCACAAATGATGACGTGAATGATCTGATTTGTATTTAGATATATAAATGCGTAGTTATATCGACTTGAAACCAAACCGCCTGCAAAATAGTCTTTAAATTTTGCGTAACAAAGGCCTTAGTTTTTAATCATTTTGGCTATTACATTACAATCAATATTGTTATTACTTGTAGGTCTTTGATTTCGCAGAGGCATTAGTGAACACTTTATCCTTTTGTTGTGCAAATAGTTAACTCGCTTTACACACTGACAGAGTCCATCAACAACTACAGAAACCATATCTTTGCATTAGCTGCTCATGTTTTCGGTTCTTTTGTTGTTGTTGTTTATTATCATTATTTTAATGTGAGTTGAAACCACTGGCTATAATGTAGTGAAGGAATCATTGAATGAATGATCAACTTGAATATAAATATATAAGTGTATCGAGATTAAGGGACCAATATCTGCTGTATCATTGTGTTTTGGTCAATCTGTGTGAACTCTGATAAATCTTAAGTGACTCTTTTGGAGGACGTCTGCCATCTTGTACGCCAGGAGTGCATGATGGGAAATGTTCACCAGAAATGAGTTTTTTCTCACCTTTTTGGGTTATTTGTCTCCTAGCTCTTATTTTTTTCTCAGTTGTGTCACTGTTTATTCTGTCTCCTGGAGGATTTTGCACATTGTAAAGATATACAGAAGAACTGCTTACATAGTTAACGGTGGCTTCGGACTGTGTACAGTCAAACTATGGAACATGTAAAAATTGTTATGGGAAAATTCCTATGGAAAACCCATACAGATGAATGATATCTCTAAAGAGCCTGTACCGAGGTCAATCGCGCATGCCCAGGTTCTTTAAAAAATACAAACAAGTGTGTAAATTTTCTTTAAGTGTACACAAGAAATTAAAATAATTTAAGAGAAAATGCTGCTTTCGTGTGTCTTCTTCATTCATGTCTGTTTTAAAAGCACAAACTGAACGGCAGTTTATTTTGGTATTTTTTTTATTTAAAACATTTAAATACTAAAAAATTTCCACAAGAAAAATATTTAAATTCTATAACATTATAAAAGGTTGCAATATATTACATCAATATGTTGTGTGCTCGTTGATACTGTATCAAAATAAATATACACACCTCTTTGCCATAGTAACCCTTTTGGTCTACATACCATAATACCCCAAAAATAGACCTTAATATTTTGTACAAATTCAAAGGTTTTGCACATCAAATTACGACCCGACCAAAACCTCCATGATGTGATCCAGTTCGTTCAGATCCAGTTTGAAAGCCTGATTAGACGGAAGCACCGATTGGCTCGTCCCGCCGTAACCGGCGAGCGTCTTAACGAGGTCGTCCGTTACCATGGAAACGACTTTTGACGAGCTCGGAGACGAACCGTAGGGGACGTTATTGAACAGCAAGCTGTCTATTTCCGTGAACAGGAAATCGTCCAATGAGAAATCGGCCAGGAGCGAGGGGGTGTGGC
>CM049822.1:3736772-3741772 GCA_027422435.1 Schizopygopsis pylzovi | reverse complement strand
AATCTCAACATGACCTCAAACAGTCCTCTTTCATGCTTAAAGATACTCTTACAGCATCATGTTTCAGTGTATTTTTCTAGAAAAGTGGTTTTCCGTGCAAAAATTTATTTGATAAATATATTATTATTAAAGTTTTTCTCTCCTTCTTTAGTACTGCATGTATTATTTATTTGTTTATTGTAATCTAGTTGTATTATTTAATTATTTAATTTTAATCTACTCGTTTATTTTAATCTTATAATTATAAAAAAATATGTTTACAATCAAAATTATTTAAATCAATTTATTGTAATCTTATTTTTATTATAATTTTTGTTTTATTTACGCTCTCTATAGTACTAATCTAATTGATATTTAAATTAATTTTTGTTTATCTTAATTGATTCATTTATTTTAAACATTTGTTATACAATTTTATACCCTAATTAGTCAAATATAGTCATTATTTTTTAAAAATATTACACATTTTGTATTTTTTTAAGCTAATTTATTTACTCTTTTATTTTTTTCTGAACGTTTCTATGGGCCCCAGTTTGAAGACCCGTATTCTAGAAAACGCATCTGACACAAAGTTGATATTTAATAAAACATAATTAAAGGTCTCCTGACTATTAAAGGCCAAAATCGGAGCAATGCAACGTTCTGCTCCAAGAGAGCTCATTTAAAACAAGACAACCCTATATCAGCAGTTTGATGAGCCTTAGTCGCTCAGTTTACATCCATGCAGATCAGATTGTTTGCATGAGTCAAAGTGTTCAGACATATCTCCACACGGAGACATCTGTGCTCGAGCTCATCGTCTCCTTCACTTCTACTCTCCAGATGTCCTGGACAAGAGGAACGAGATAAAGCAGCAGTCAATCAGAGCGGCTGAATCATCCAGACCACATCACGCGCACGCACGCACACACATGCACGCACGCACACACACACATGCACACACACACACACACCACACACACACACACACACACACACACACACACACACACACACACACACACACACACACACACACACACACACAGAGACACACACACACACAACACACACACACACACAGAGACACACACACACACACACACACACACACAGAGACACACACGCACCACACACACACACACACACACACACGCACAGAGACACACACGCACCACACACACACCACACACACACCACACACGCACACACACACACACACCTGAATCAAGACCACATCAAGCACGACACACACACACCACACACACACCACACACACACAGAACACACACACACACGCGCACACACACACACAGACACACACCTGAATCAAGACCACATCACACACACACACACACACACACACCACACACACACACACACACACCACACACACACAACACACACACACACACACACATGACACACAGAGAGACACACAGACACACACACACACACACCTGAATCCAGACCACATCACACACACACACACACACACACACACATCACACACACACCTGAATCCAGACCACATCACACACACACACACACACACACACACACACACACACACACACACACACACACACAGGCACACACACACACCTGAATCCAGACCACATCACACACACTACACACACAACACACACACACACACACACACACACACACACACACAGAGACACACACACCTGAATCCAGACCACATCACACACACACACACACACACACACACACACACACACACACACACACACACAGAGCACACACACCTGAATCCAGACCACATCACACACACACACACACACAGAGACACACACACACACACACACACACACACACACACACGTATAATTCGAGAGTCTTCAGGAACGGCGGTCAGCAGAAAGACTCCAGATGTACTCCGAAGGCACGTCTACAGAGCAGAAGATCAGACGTGGATCAGTAAGAAACCACACCAGAAAGCTCTGATGATTACACCAATAACTGTGTCACTGTTTAATTCATATCATAAAGACAAGTTTACCCGTGATAGTATGCAAACACTCACATCGTGCTCTGTTCATCCCAAACAGCTGCCGCGGCGCTCGGCTCCTCCCAGCAGACCCCCAACGAAACAAAGACCCGCTCCTGCATTGTGCTTGACCCTGACCTCTGACCTCTGCGGGACAGCTGGCTCTTTCTGCAAGCGTGCAGATGTCAGACTGTTTTCTCACAACTTTTATTTCATGCATGAAGTCATTAGTAGGACGATGCAGAAGTTCAAACCATTTTTAATCTCCTGCTCACCAAGAATGCATTCATTTAATCAACAATGCAGTCAAAGTGTGACATATTACTATTTAAAATAACTGTTTTTATTGAATATAGTGCACATATAATGTATTCCTGTGATGCGCAGCTGTATTTTCAGCATCATTGCTCCAGTCTTGGGCTAGTCGTGCTGATTGGATTAGGACTCGTTAAATACTTCATTAGCATGCTTTGTTTAAGCTCGTCACCAGAGTCTGGTACTGTAATCTAATTACTTTTCCTGTTAACGAGTTACATTTATGTAATTTGATTACAGTTACTTATGCCAATACAATGACGTTACTTAAGTTACAAATGCAGTGTTAAATAAATGAAGTAAAGTCATGCGTCAGTAATAAATCTCCGGACAATGCGAGCTGAAACGAGTCCTACAACATTTAGATGCAATTTAAACAGTGCTTATCATATTTCACAATGCATGATTGCATCTGGTATTATAGTTTAGGCAAAGTCCCACCAGTGAATGTGTACAATGCCACAGTAACACTAATAAAGTCATTCATACATGACTCATCAGAATGAGATCAGCGCTGGATTAAACCACGCGCCGTTCATGCAGGGCTCTAGACTAACTCTTTGTCTCAGGTGGACCGGCACAAAACTTAGGTGCACCCAAATGTTCATATTGACTAAACGATTAACTAACAATGTCTTTATTTGAAGCACAATTCTACAAGAAAGGTACCTTACTGAAAAAGTGTTGGAGCTTAAAGTGCTTCACTGAGCAGAGATTTAAACTTAAACATCTCAAGATAAATGTAATCTAAATTAAGTGTTTGAAGGGCGTCAGACTGAACATCTCATGGCTCAATGTATTATGGACTATCCTCCATTGCAGTTACATGCCCCTCGGATGACCAACTCCTGTAGTTTAGCTTTCTTGATCTTTGGCCTCAGCTAAACCAGCTGGACACACTCTCTCTAGCATCAACATCTTCCAGACTCGGACTGATTCTGATCAGATCTTCCACTGTGTCTGAATGACATGATGCTTCTCAACCCCCCCTAAACCTATTCTTATTTACATTTATGCATTTAGCAGACACTTTTATCCAAAGCGACTTACAGTGCATTCAGGCTATACATGTTTTATTTATTTGTCAGTACATGTGTTCCCTGGGAATCGAACCCACAACCTTTGCGCTGCTAACGCAGTGCTCTAACCACTGAGCCACAGATCTTCCACTGATCTCATCAACTTATCAGATCTTCCACTGTGTCTGAATGACATGATGCTCTAGTGCAGTGCTTCTCAACCCCCCCTAAAACCTATAAAATAATCCAGCGCCCCATCCCACCTCAGACTACCAAATAATTTCACTAAATATTTAAAAATAATAATATTTACAGAAAAGAAACCTGTTCTGTCTAATCGTCTCTCTGTGCTCATACTGTATATTAATGCAGCCAAATTCTCCACTTGATATATTTGACTGTTTCTTTAGTCAGTCAACGGGATGAAACTGAAACACTCACGCTTTCACTCTCTCTGATTGGTTCAGACCCCGATATGAGCCTAATGTGTGTCTGTTGTTGAACCACACGAAGACTTTCCGAAGAAAGACACATCTGGGACGACATGAGCATCTTACGTTTGGGTGAACGATCACTTTAATAACACGATGCAGCGGTTAGAAACACATTCCAGACACAATGCAAGAGTGGGTTGAATTAACGAGTCATAGAATTAAAACAAGCGTTAACGGTTTGTGTCGTCTACATCACTGTCAAAAATAATAAATCATCTTTTAATAGTTAATTTAGGGCTTTTTCTCAGCAAATATTGCTACAGAATCATTAGTGACTAATTATATGAATTAATGAGCAATCATGTAATTATTAAGATTAAAAAATATTAATTGAGAATCCAAATTCCTACTCAATGTGTCACATAACGACATCGTTAAAACAACGTATCCACTACCCGTAAGAACATCACTTAACATTAATTACACTTAACAGTGTTCATTTAAACACTTTTTGGGAGATTCGTAACATTTAATACAAAATTATTATTATTATTTTTATAATAATATTAACATTTTCATCTCTTGTGCATTCAGCCAATATATTACACAGCGAATGGCTTTATTAAAACTAATAATAATGAATAAACGTCTCAGTGCTTCCTCAGATTTGATGAACTTTTGAACCAGTTATTAACCTGATTAAAGTCATAACTGAAGTGTGTGCTCGATGCGTGAAAACAACGAGCACTGGTTCTCACGCACATTTGAACTTCTGTTTATCATATTTCATGTGCATAAGAGCAAATCATAATATAATGTACTTTTTAAGTTGAAACTAAATTGTAAGGAGTTAAAAAATAAAGTTTTTCTCGTCAGAAATGTAATCAAGTAGTCAGTTTAAATTATACTTGAATAAAGTAAAAACCCCCCCAAATAATACTGAAGTCCAGTAATGAAGTATTTTACACCCCTGCTGCTGAATAAAAGCATGAATGTGTTTTGAACACTATCAGATAATGATGAACACATCCGCTGCTGGATAATGATGAAACGCTACCACGCTCCACTTAAAACCACTTTATTCAGCTTCTCCTTCATTAGTTAAACATGGTGTGACGTAAAAGAAGGAGCATCTTCTCCATAAAAAACACAAGGTACATAATGTTGCTTTATCTGTTGTGATGTCATTTCCTGTTTATCTGTGGGGTTTATACATGGATCTGTTACAGTGATGCTCTT
>CM049822.1:3724272-3731772 GCA_027422435.1 Schizopygopsis pylzovi | reverse complement strand
TTCCACTGCAGTTTAGTACCGCTATAGAGTGGGCGGGATTATTCACGCGTCGTTATAATTGTGCCGCCTCTACTGCCGTGACATCATCGTAAACGCGCCACAAACAAACTCACAACAAAGAAAGGAGACGGAATAGTGTTCTTCACTCTCGGCATGTGGATGTTTTTAACAGCAATGGAGAGGTCTATGAATGCTTGTGATTTACCCCCAGCAGCAGAGACTGTGGTGGCAGTGACACGGGCTGTAGAGGAGGAGAGCAGGGATGTGTTTAAGAGCAATGGAGAGGTCTATGAGAACACTTGTGATTTACCCCCAGCAGCAGAGACTGTGGTGACAGTGCCACGGGCTGTAGAGGAGGAGAGCAGGGATGTTTTTAACAGCAATGGAGAGGTCTATGAGAACGCTTGTGATTTACCCCCAGCAGCAGAGACTGTGGTGACAGTGACACGGGCTGTAGAGGAGGAGAGGGATGTTTTTAACAGCAATGGAGAGGTCTATGAGAATGCTTGGGATTTACCCCCAGCAGCAGAGACTGTGGTGGCAGTGACACGGGCTGTAGAGGAGGAGAGGGATGTTTTTAACAACAATGGAGAGGTCTATGAGTATGCTTGTGATTTACCCCCAGCAGCAGAGACTGTGGTGGCGGTGCTGGTTTAAATCTAGCGGGTATATGTTGGGTCTCGTGTCAGTGACGCAGTAATGACTATTCTCTCCGGCCAATCAATGATCAGCAGAGTTTACACGTCACGTTTTGGTAACGGTACGGCTCGCTTGGAACCTCGGCTGAGGTGGTACTAAAAAAGTACCAGGTATCAGGTACAGTACCCAGTGGAAAACCCACAAAAAGTGAACCGTACCGAACCGTACCATGCAGTGGAATAGCGCCACTACTAAACTCCTCTCTGTCTTCTGGGCTCTGCACACTTTTACAGCATTTCTCAATATTGCCGGTGGGTGAGTTAGGCTCTGACCAGGGGTTTAGTTACTCTTTAAAGTGGAGCACACTTACGATCTGTAGTTTGATGGTCTTTCCGTCGAGCTCTATCGTCCTGATTTTGAAGTCCACTCCGATCGTGCTGATGTAGCTCTCTGTATACGTGTCGTCCTGAGGAAAAGCACACACACACAATCACAGATCAGGCTTTCAGCATGGAGCTCTTTGCCAGTCCAATCACCGGCAGCATCTTAACGTAAGGCCAGTAACTTACAGCGAAACGCAGCAGAAGACAGGACTTCCCCACGCCAGAGTCTCCGATCAGCAGGAGCTTGAACAGGTAATCACTGCAACACAAACCAGAGGACGATTAATACCTCTGTCACCGGTGTCGTGTGTGACGTGGAAGAGGAGTTATTACGCAACACGTGTGTGTGTGTGTGTGTCATTCTGTCTCAGCCATCACGTGACCTCCATGAAATAATGCGAGTAGATGGAGGAACGTCACATCTCAGGCTCATACTCTACCCCCCCAAAACAAAGAACACAGTGTCATGACGCAAAGACAGCTTTCTTCTGATTCTGATGTGAAGTATGAGCCCTGCATGTGTATGAGATAGCAGTCTTCGACCCTGGCATCAATGTACCATGGTAAAACCACAGCTTCTGAAAGAGTGGTGTGGCAACAGATGACTTAATTACCCAGCAGCCCCTGAAACTCAACTCAACAGTCAGTTCAGAACACGACAGCTTTCATTAGAAACACGACCAGGAGTCACTCTTATGACGTGGCACTCGAGAGAGCTGCAGGGACACACTGACAGTTATTCTACACGTCATTGTTTGAAACATTAATACACATATGTACGGAAACGTCAGTATTTACACAAATAATCACTTTTAAATCACACCGAAACGACTCCCGGTCGGTTGATCTGGTTAAAGAGACCCCGCACTGTTGTGATAAGCAGTAATAAATCAAACACATATTTAGTGTAAGTTACTCCAGTACTTTATGTAGCTGGCGCAGTCATGATTAATGTGAATAATAGAGATTCAGGTGCTGTGTTTGATGTGTCATCGGCGCTTTTCTACACAAACTTACTATTCAGGATTCATGATGACGAATACTGCCCGATTATCTGTCGTTTTCTTCTCTGCGATTAAAGTTCGAGGCTCGTTTGCCGGTGATATCCGTGATTAATCGGTGTTAAAAGCGGTTTTAGGAGAGAAACGAGCGGAAACGGGATCCGGACGCACATAAAAAAAATGGCCACTCGCTCATGAAGCTTGAATAATAAGAGACGCGTCACTTCCGCTGCACGACCCACCAAAATAAAAGTCCTGACACTGAAGACACATTAATGTTATTATTACTCTTTTATAAATCAGAAGATGTCCGTATCATTTACATTTTATATTTCTGAACATATATTTAGAGAAAAATATTTTATTACATTAGGGAGATTACTTGGAAGAATGTTTCTGGAACGTTTTATTTTGCCAGAAATCGGAAAAAACGTTTTTTATTTTTTTATTTTAAATAACTTTTGGTCGTTCAGCACTGGATCCACGTGCCTGCTAAAACACGACTACGCTTCTTAACGCTACACTTTCCGTCGAAACTTGAAATCGAGCTGTTCCTGTAGATGGCGCTATAATCTCGGATCACTGTCTGCATCTCTCTCAGTGTCGGGCAGTAAACACTGTAATAATAGTACTTTTTGTAGTAGTGTAGTAAGATTTAAGCAATAATATTACAGTTACCATCCATAAAACAGCTTAGTTACTTTTTATGCCTGATTTAAAATCCATCAATCAAATATTTCCTAGATTTATGTTCATAATTTCCACGATTCGCACATGCGTGTGATGTCTCCAGTGCAGCAGGCAAGCTTGGAATATGGAAAAGATTACATTCAGCAGATAGAAATATTGCTTTATATTGATTTTGTCAGGAAAAAAGATATTGTGTAAGTTGTGGCTTTACTTTACTCTGGCATTACATCCCTCTGATCAACATTATATTACTATGATTCAAATATTTTTGGAAAATGAAACCGATTCTCACAAACGTATGTGATTTGATAAAATACATAATGCAATATAATCATATATGGGTAACGGAGAAATTACAATTAAGCTGCATGTGACAATTAATGAGATGAATACAACACTTCTTGTCACTGTTAATCACTATTGAGTGTCTGTAATAACTTCTGATTGCGATCTAATGTGGAGAAATGATGAATTCTGGTCAAATGATGAGGAAGAAATATGTTATTATGAACATTATAGAATAATTTTATGTGGAAGATACAGTTACAACTGTGGGGCGTGAAGAAAAAGTAATGTAACTATAGTAGTGTTGCCAGAGAGTAATAAGTAAAGCAACAATATTACGTTTGAAAGGAGTAACTAGTGAATGTTATATTCTTTGAGTAACTAGACACTGGTCATCATTAACTGTAGAAGGTCAGAGCGATGGTAAAGACTCGTGGCAGAGCACATTTTCTCTCTCTTGGTGACTGAAGCACAACTGTTGAACTATCTTTATCTCATGGAAAGAGTTTGAAGTCCAGAGTTGGTACCAACGCATTTAGCTCCTGTCCTTTCTGCCAGGGTTTGGTTGTTTGGCATGGACGCTGATCTTGACCCGTCTTTGAACCAGTCCAAATGGCTTTTCCCTTGTCCAAATACACACACACACACACATGCACGCACGCACGCACGCACACACACACACACACACACACTCACACACACACACACACACACTCCACCCACACACACACACACACACAAGACACACACCACACACACACACACACACACACACACACACACACACACACACCACAAGACACACACCACTCACAGAGACCACACACACACACACACACACACACACACACACTCTCTCACACACAGCACACACACACACACAACACACACACACACACACACACATCACACACACACACACACACACACACACACACACACACACACACACACTCTCTCTCACACACACACACTCACAGAGCACACACACACACACACACACACACACATCACAGAGACACACACACACTCACAGAGCACACACACACACACACACACACACACACACTCTCTCTCACACACACGCACACTACACACACTCACACACACCACACACACACACACACACACACACACACACACACACACACACACACACACGTTCCTCAACCCTGCAAATGCTATTAATACACCTGTCTGGTGACAGACAATGAGTGCTAGGACAGATACGGCCAACGACAGGGCTGTGCTGCCTTTATTGCTGTATTGTTCATATTTGATATATAAAACGCATGGGGATTGAGGTTAAGAGGTGTTTCCGGTGTGTGTTTGCACACGTGTCGGTCATTGTTTTGTTTTCCTGAGCCAAACTCTCTTATAAAGCCTTGAACGTTCATCCATTCACCCCAAATCAAACTCATCTGTTTTTCCACTTAATGGACTCACAGAAGAGCATGACAAAGTGTGAGTGATGATGCTGTGAAAGCAGAACAAACATCTGGCACATCTCAGAATGACGTTTAAAGTGAATATCGTTGTGCAGGTGGGCATCTGCTGTGGAATAATACAGAGAGCATCTCAGATGACTTCTGTCGCAGATCCATGAGTGTGAGGATGTGTGTGTGTGTCTGTGTGTGTGAGAGAGTATGTATGTGAGAGTGTGTATGTGAGTGTGTGTGTGTGTGTGTGTGTGTGTGTGTGAGAGAGAGTGTGTATGTGTGTGTGTGCGAGTGTGTGAGAGTGCGTGTGTGAGAGAGTGCGTGTGTGCGTCTCTGTGAGTGTGTGTGAGTGTGTGTGTCTCTGTGTGTGTGTGAGAGTGCGTGTGTGTGTTTCTGTGAGTGTTTGTGTGTGTGTGTGTGTGTGTGAGAGAGAGAGTGAGAGTGCAAGTGTGTGTGTGTATGTGTCTCTGTGAGTGTGTGTGTGTGTGTGTGTGTGCGTGTCTCTGTGTGTGTTTGTGCGTCTCTGTGAGTGTGTGTGTGCGTGACTGTGTGTGTGTGTGTGTGTGTGTGAGAGTGCGTGAGTGTGTGAGAGTGAGTGAGTGTGTGTGTGCGTGTCTCTGTGTGTGTGTATCTCTGTGTGTGTGTGCATGTCTCTGTGTGTGTGTGTGTGTGTGTGTGAGTGTGTGCGTCTCTCTCTGTGTGTGTGTGTGTGTGTGTGTGCTGGTGGGGCAAACGGAGGGGTGGGGTTAACATCTCAAGGCAAGGAGAGGGACAGTGTGATTGGCAGGTGAGGGCAGTGACATCACAAGGACGCTGTATAAAAGCTGAAAGTGGGGAAAAGTGATGATCTGAGCTCATTTGGGGAGTTTTTCAAACACACATCCAGTCACACGCTCTTCAGAGAGGACGCTGATATCGGTAAGATCCACTGGACTTTCTCATGCTTTGTGCAAAAGTTCAGATGCTAATTGTTGCCAGCAGACTGCATCATTCCTAGAAGTTATTTTAATACGCAAGATGTGTTTTTATTCATTAATTCTACCTGTATTGTTTTGCTCATTTCAAATAAAAATAACTGTACTTTTATTATTTTTTTACAGCATAAAAAGTGTAAACTAGTACATTAGAAAATATAAAATGAACCATAACAGTTAAATTGTAGTTTATTATATTATAATTTGTAGCAGAATTCATTTAAAATTAAAAAGCTGTAATTAAACTCAAAAGTAATTGCAAAATTTGTTGAGAATTAAAACTTTTTTTTTTTTTTTTACGGAGAGAAAATTTAAGAAAACATGCACAAAATCAAAACCAAAAAAAAAAAAAAGTGCAGAATGTGTTTGAGAAGAACAAATTAATATATTAAAAAAAGTTCAAATTAAACTTAAAAGTGAAATCATAATTAAACCGAATCTATTAAGAGACAGTAAAACAAGACTTCTAATTATGGAGTTCAAATTATATTTATATATATATATATATATATGACGAGTTAATTTGCAAAAACAGATTACTATGTTTTTAACCATTCTCAAAATTCATGTTTTTCGTTGTGCTTTCCAATTAATCTCAAACTGCAGCTGGGCTATTTTGATTAGGTCAAAAAATTTTTTTTATTAAATAATAAAAGTTATGTTTTTGCAAATAAACTCTTCATATAGTTTATGGCAGAATTTGTTGAGAAAGTGAAAACGATAGTAACTAGTAAAAATTGTATTTCAATGTAGAATTTTTTTTACGGAGGAAAAAAACTAATAATTATAAATGATATATCAACGTAGTTTTTTTTAAACCGTGGAATAAACTTGAAAAGAAAGTGCAGTTTTTGGGAAAGAAAAAAGAAGTTGAAGGTGAAATAAGTAGAAATTAATGCACTCTACTGCACGCTTTGAGTCTGAGCAATATTAATAATTACAATAGATGCTACATTAGTTTGAGTCAACCAAGCGAAATGTAAACAAACATGAATGTTGACTAAAAATAAAGTCTACTTATTGCACAAATGGCTCATTTATAAGTTCTTTAGAGGTCAAATGTTGAGGTCAGTCATGCATCTAAACACATGCATGCTACATTTTGTATTTATTGCATGTAAATGAGCACAATGAATAATGCATGACATAAGGTCAGGAGGTCATAGTTTTAAAGTGTCTTTACACATGTGATGTTAATCTGATCTGCACATACTGAAACACATCGCCCATAAACGCCTTGTTTAACGATGCAAATGCAATTCCAAGTGTTTGGCAGGAGATTTTTGGCTGGTTATTAATGACAGGTGTGATTTTTTCTGGCTTGTTTTCTCACACAGACGATGGCCGATCACGACCTGGTTCTCAAATCCTGGGGAGGCATCGAGTCCGACTTCACGGGTCACGGAGGGGAAGTTCTGACCCGGTCAGTTCCCGACGCGAGCCTGATTAACGTGAATGTGTTCTGCTGAGCCCTGCCTGAGGTTTTCTCTCTGTTCAGTTTGTTTAAGGAGCATCCGGAGACTAAGCAGCTCTTCCCGAAGTTCGTGGGCATCTCTCCGTCTGAAGTGGCGGGAAACCCGGCGGTGGCGGCCCACGGAGCGACCGTGCTGAAGAAGCTGGGCGAGCTGCTGAAGGCCAGAGGAGATCACGCTGCCCTCCTCAAACCGCTGGCCACCACCCACGCCAACACGCACAGGATCGGCCTCAACAACTTCAGGGTAACACGGGACGCTCTGTCACAGCCTGACTTATGCTTCAAAACCTGCTGACTGCATACTAACTGAACCAGCCACTCATAAGTGACTGCTTTTCATACTATATATAATTCAATATTAAAACTGTGCTAGAACATTTAAAGGGTCATCGGATGCCTATTTTACACAAGTTGATATGCTTCTTTAGGGTCTTAATGAAACGACTATTATATACTTTGGTTAAAATTTCTCAATTGTAGTGTAAAAAACACCTTTACTCTGTCAAAATAAACTCTGCTGTTTTCAGCACGCTGTTATAGTCGATGTTGCTTTAAATGCTAATGAGCTCTGCTGACTCCGCCCCTCTCTTCCGTGGAGTGACGAGCACACCATAG
>CM049822.1:3711772-3714272 GCA_027422435.1 Schizopygopsis pylzovi | reverse complement strand
TAGCGCACATTTCTCTAGGTTAACATCATATTGAGCGGCCATGTAAAGTTGCTACTACATACATCTTTCAGATGAAAAGCCATATTTGAGGTTGATGAATGATAGGTGAGCGTTTGGATGTCCTGCCCGATTGTATTACCACACAGACCAGCCGTTAACAATCTGTCCATCACGGACTGCGAGCCTCTAGTTCGAAGACTCGTTCTCGCCCCCTACAGTGCAATTCGGCTAGGTATACATCCGCGCTAAAATATCAGGGTGAAAGTCATCATAGCTTGCGTAGTATAGATCCCAGCTCCCAACCCAACTTTGAGAATAGATTAACGGCGATATTTTTTTTATCGCCGATAAGAGTCTCACGTTAACGCAGCACGTTAACGCCGATAACGGCCCACCACTACTAAAACTTTAACTAAAATTTAGATTAAAAATACAAACTAGTTCAAAGTGTTAATAAAAACTATAATAGTATCTAAAATAACATATTTAATCTCACAAATCATTGTTTAGCTTTCAAAATACTGCCAGATATTCTCTATAAGTGAACATACTTTTGCTGACATAATTATTGGGTATTGATATTTTATGGCAAGGATCATATTGATTTATAGGCTCCGTACAAGTCATTATTATTATTTTAGAACAATATTTAAGTCATTAAAACATGGAAATAATAATAACAACAGTAAATTCACCAAGTGCATCCAGACTTTTTACTAGTGTTGTAGTAAATGCATGAGACGGATTCATTAAATAAAAACGGTACGTCGTCTGGATAAAGTCAATTATTTTATTCATAAATGATTTGGGGAATATGTTAGGAGCGATCGATTCGCTGCCCGATGGCTCCCCCTGCTGGTTTGGATGTGTTAAGCAGTACAAGAGCTGAATATAAACACTGGGCAGTCATGAACACACACAGTAATTAATAAAGTAACTTTCATGGACCGTGATGTCACACCCACCTGAACTCATCTGCAGTCCAGTGTGATTATCTGCAACTTGTGTGTCCGGTGTGGAAATTCAACGTAATGAATCCAGTCTTAACGCAGCTCTTAATTGATCATATTGGAGGTCAGTCCTCTTCCAGGTCAGGGGTCACCGAGCAGCGGGTCAGAGAGGACAGATAGAGGGCGGTGGTTGCGATGGGCGACATTCCCGCCGACACCTTCAGGATGCTGAGGAGCCGCAGGGCTGCTGCGTTCACGCCATCTGCTGTCTGAGAGAGAAACACGGCGTAACACACGTCTGCCTGAGGTGACCGAGTGTGTGTGTGTGTGTGTGGTGTGCGTGTGTGTGAGTGAGAGTGAGAGTGAGAGTGTGTGTGTGTGTGTGTGTGTGTGTGTGTGTGTGTGTGTGTGAGTGAGAGTGTGTGTGAGTGAGAGTGTGTGTGGTGAGGTGTGTGTGTGTGGTGTGTGTGTGTGTGTGTGTGTGAGTGAGTGTGTGTGTGTGATGTGGTGTGTGAGTGTGTGTGTGTGAGATGAGAGTGTGTGTGAGTGTGTGTAGTGAGTGAGTGATGTGTGAGGTGAGTGTGTGTGTGTGAGTGAGTGTGTGTGTGTGTGAGTGTGTGTGTGTGTGTGTGTGTGTGTGAGTGTGTGTGTTTACCCTGTGCTCGGCGCAGAGGACGGGACACTGATGTGAAGCAGACAGTTTTCTTACACTGACCAAACGCTCCTGAGTGTGAGAGCCGCAGCGAGCTGCAGACACACACACACCGCACACACACACACACACACACACACACAAGGTAAAACCTCTGCGGGCGGGTGGATTTGTTTTACAAGAAACATAATGCTTTTATTCAGCAGGGATGCATTAAACTGCTCGTATGTGACAGTACAGACATTTATAATGGTTGAATAAGGCTCTCAACTCACCATCAGTGACCAGGAAACACACTTTCCCCAGGAAGCAGTCTGAGTGCAGATGAGCGAGAGAGCTTTCCACTGACTGCAGACTGACAGAGAGAGAGAGAGAGAGAGATCCCATCATTTACAGAGCTCAGTGATTCTGAGAAAATGCCCTTCTTACTCGGAGAAGATGATAACACAGCTGCACTCGCTGCTAAATATGTGTTAACCATTCATAATGTTAGATGTTCAACATGATTCACTTGATACTGACCAACTTGATCTTTTCATTTATTTAGAATGATTTTAGTTATTATTTATTTAATTATTTATGTTTATATATATATAACATTAATGCTTTGGCAACATTGTGTTACACAGTCATGCTAATAAATCTTATTTGAATTGAATTGAAAGAGAGAGAGGATGGAGATAGAGAGTTGGTGCACTATTGTGAGCAGCCCAGCTGCAATTGCTTTAGAAGCAATGTAAGGATGAATGAGAGAGAGAAGAGGATGATGAGAGAGAGAGAGAGATGAGAGGAGAGAGGGATGAGTGAGAGAGAGAGAGAGAGGAGAGAGAGAGAGAGAAGAGAGATAGAAGAAGAGACGAGAGAGAAGCAGAGACGAAGAGAGATATCAGAGTAGAAC
>CM049822.1:3674272-3706772 GCA_027422435.1 Schizopygopsis pylzovi | reverse complement strand
TAACAGAAGATTTACCTGCTTTCATGGATTCACACGACTATGACAATACATGGATTATAGGAGTTCGTCTTCTTATAATAAAGTATATAATAATGCAATGCCTTTATCACCGCTTCATATTTCATAGTACTCAGTATAAGCCACATCATCTCACAGAAGGATTTATTTCAAACACTCGACTGATGTTGTGAAGGGAAAACATGTTATTAAATGTGGTATTTTCACATGCTTTCAGATGGTGCAGCATTTACTACTAGGGGTGTCGAAATTAGATCCTACATCGATGCAGTAATAGACTGTAATCGATTATAGCCTATGACGTCATTCGCATACGCGGTGTTTTAAAATCTGAGCTTGGCTTTTTCCTGCGAATGTGTGCGCGAGAGACAATCGCGGCGGGCGTCATTGCACAGGATAAGCTGTGAGACACGTGAGCATTACTAGTGCTTCCACTCGCTGTTATTATTTTAGTCTTTTACTTTAGATATGCTTGTATTTCTGCCGTTTGTGATGCAGTCGTATTAGATGCACAAACTCACGTACGGACAGACTTTCACGTGCGCTTCGTGTGTGTGTCC
Organism: Schizopygopsis pylzovi; assembly: GCA_027422435.1. NCBI lineage: Eukaryota > Metazoa > Chordata > Actinopteri > Cypriniformes > Cyprinidae > Schizopygopsis > Schizopygopsis pylzovi. The sequence continues at coordinate 3,706,194 of CM049822.1, read as the reverse complement.
TGAAGCTCGCGGATGCGGTTAAACGCACTCGCATCTACTGTTATGATACGAAACTGATGTAAACACAGTCAGTTATGTTTTCAGAGCATCTGATATGTGGAAATAGATCTGTGCATTAGTGTGGACGCAGTCTATTAAAGCTGACACGGTCTATGATCTCATCAGTAATAATCAAATGACAATAATGCTGAAAAAATAAAAACACATAACTATGATTATCTGTAAACTTTCAACACTTAAAGCACTCCCAGATACTGAAAGTGCTTTTCGTTTATCACTTGTAATTATCTTTCCCCCTTTATTAATATATATTTGCTTGTATGTTTTTAAACTATATGCCTATTTATTTTGAATTCTTAACAATAATTCTTTAATATATTAATTAATTAGGTAACAATTATTAGCCTGCTTATATAATTTAATCAAAATGCACAAAATAAATTTGAAGTAATCGTGATATCAAATCAATCGTTGACATAATAATCTGAATTGAATAGTGAAACCGAGTCACACGCGCTATGTACTACACCGAGCCGTAGTTCACGGAGAAGCTACACAAACAACTTTACTATCACAGCGATATTTCCTAACATCGATGATATCGTCTGGGTGGCTCTGCGCAGTACATGCTGCTTCATCTGAAAGCATGTGATGAGATTACACAACGGGCTTGACTACGACTATCACATGTGATTTAGCCTTATAGATGTCCTGCTTTGAAGCAATTAGTATTTTACAAAGCGCCACAGAAACACATGTGACTTGATTTGGCTTCACTATTAGAGCTCTATTGATTTGAAGGAAGGTGTATAGATATGGAGATACTCCTCCAGATGTAATATCAAGGTTTTGCACACATCTGTACTGCAGAGACGCACCTCCTGCGCTCCCTCTCTCGCTCGCGCTCTTTCTCTCGTTCCTTCTCGCGCTCCTTCTCTCTCTCCACCTCCCACTCTCTGGCTTGCACCTCTTCTTTGTCGCGCTCCTCTCTTCTCCTCGAGCGCATGCGCTCCTGTTTCTCCGCCACGGACTTCTGCGAATCACAGAGCAGATCTGAAGAGCTGCGTGAGACCAGCCCGACTGAGCCGCGAGCCGTCATCTTACCTGCAGCTTTTCAAGTTTTTCCCGGATCTCGATGAACCCTAGATGAAGTTTCCCTCCGAAGTGGTCGGCGAGGCGGCGGTCGTTGTCGTGGAGGCCGAGGTAGGCGGAGCAAACCTCACACACCCGCAGCTTCTGCTGCTGGAAGCTGGAGGCCGGCATGGAGTTACGGTAGATGTCCTAAACACAACAACATAGTTAACACACCTAATCAAAAGATACCGAGGACCACGCTGATATCTCCACCATGACCCCACACTGACCTCTGCCTCTTTCTTCAGGGCGCGTGTTTTCTCCACCTTCTCCAGCACCTGCTGCGCCTCGTCCACGTTCCCCTCTCCGCCCAGCTGCTCCGCTCGCGCCAGCAGCTTCCCGATCTCCTCGTTCAGCTCGTGCACACGCTCCGCCTGCCAATCAGAGAACAGGAAGACTTAGAGCTGTAAAACACAGGTTCAGAGAGGCTGGAAACATTTACTCTCTGAAGAAACTACTACTTGAGTAATGTTAAACACTAAAGCTACCAAACGGCAAGATATTATAGAAGAATTTGACTGAGTTATGCTGGGCTTGATTCTATTTTATGTGATTTGATTTCCATGATGTTAGGTATTTTCTTAAGTGATATTGTTCATTCATATATATTTGTTCAGTCAGGTGTGATATGTTTATCACTTGTAGTTAACGGTTGTGTATGTGTTATGTTTATTGCTCTGGTCATGTGATTTAGGTTTGTGCTGTATTTAAGGGCTGTATTATGGATGTGTTCATTGTCTGATGAAGAGCTTGTTCGCTCGAAGCGTCACCGGTGCGGAGAACATTAATATGCTGTGGTGTGCCAAACTTTGCTCTCGCTGTAAGATATTATAGAAGCCTGTTTTTGACACAAAATAATTCAATAATGACTTCATTCACTACTCTTACACCTCACAATTCTTCTCGCAACTCTGACTTTTTCCTTGGAATTCTGCATTTATAACTCATAATTCAGATTTTTTCCCCCTTCAGAACTGACACAATTCAGACTTTTTTTATATACACATCTCGCAACTCTGACACTTTTTTCCCCTCAGAATTCTGATTTCTTCAATAGAATTCTGTTTACATCTCACAATTATTACTTTTCTCAGAATTGTATGCTTAAATTCCACTATTAAGACATTTTTTTTCTCAGAATTCTATGCTTATGTTCCATTATTAAGTTTTTTTCTCAGAATTCTATGCTTATGTTCCATTATTAAAAAATGTTTCCTCGGAATTCTATGCTTATGTTCCATTATTAAGATTTGTTCTCAAAATTCTATGCTTATGTTCCATTATTAAGACATTTTTTTCTCAGAATTCTATGCTTATGTTCCATTATTAAGCCATTTTTTTCTCAGAATTCTATGCTTATATTACACTATTGAGACATTTTTTTCCTCAGAATTCTATGCTTATATTCCATTATTAAGACATTTTTTTCTCAGAATTCTATGCTTATGTTCCATTATTAAGACATTTTTTTCTCAGAATTCTATGCTTATGTTCCATTATTAAGACATTTTTTCTCAGAATTCTATGCTTATGTTCCATTATTAAGACATTTTTTCTCTCAGAATTCTATGCTTATATTCCATTATTAAGACATTTTTTTCTCAGAATTATATGCTTATGTTCCATTATTAAGACATTTTTTCTCAGAATTCTATGCTTATGTTCCATTATTAAGACATTTTTCTCTCAGAATTCTATGCTTATATTCCATTATTAAGACATTTTTTTCTCAGAATTATATGCTTATGTTCCATTATTAAGACATTTTTTCTCAGAATTCTATGCTTATATTCCATTATTAAGACATTTTTTTCTCAGAATTATATGCTTATGTTCCATTATTAAGACATTTTTTCTCAGAATTCTATGCGTATGTTCCATTATTAAGAAATTTTTCTTAGAATTCTATGCGTATGTTCCATTACTAAGAATTTTTTCTCAGAATTCTATGCTTATGTTCCACTATTGAGAATTTTTTTTCTCAGAATTCTATGCTTATGTTCCACTATTGAGACATTTTTTTCCTCAAAATTCTATGCTTATGTTCCATTATTAAGATATTTTTTCCCTCAGAATTCTATGCTTATGTTCCATTATTAAGACATTTTTTCTCAGAATTCTATGCTTATGTTCCACTATTGACATTTTTTTCTCAGAATTCTATGCTTATGTTCCATTATTAAGACATTTTTTTTTCTTAGAATTCTATGCTTATGTTCCATTATTAAGACATTTTTTTCCTCAGAATTCTATGCTTATGTTCCATTATTAAGACATTTTTTTCTCAGAATTCTATGCTTATGTTCCATTATTAAGACATTTTTTTTCTCAGAATTCTATGCTTATGTTCCATTATTAAGACATTTTTTTTCTCAGAATTCTATGCTTAAATTCCATTATTAAGACATTTTTTTCTCAGAATTCTATGCTTATGTTCCACTATTGAGACATTTTTTCTCAGAATTCTATGCTTATGTTCCATTATTGTCTCTCTCTAAGCTCTTTCACATTGAACGTCTATATAAATACTCCATAAACAGAAATTACATATAAACTGATGGTTGTCAGTTAATCGATTTTCTATGAATTCTGTCAACTCAAAATCAAGTGGTGATTTAAAATATATTGAGTGCATTTCTTTTCTGTTTGCATGTACTTCCTATCGAAACAGGAAGTTGGAACAGGACACATCCTCCGTTTTCTTCATTAAAAGTCAGTTTATATCAGAGCTGTGGACCATGACTCACTAGACGCTGGTCTGTGCACAAAAAGCAGGTGTGTGAAAGTTCAACATGAAAATGATGTGCAAGTGAAACACTCAGGGGTTCCCCAGCGCAGATCGTCAGGCTTTACCTTGGCAGCCACTTCAGCGCTGATCTCATCCTGCGTTTCCACCAGCCGTTTCTTGGCCAGCTCGGTTCTCCGGTCACAGTCTGCGATGAAGGACTGCAGGTGCTCTGTGGCCTGAGGAGACGGCACGATCAGCCACTTATAAGCACACCCAGTCAGATGCACAAGAACGTAAAGAGTTCATACTCACATCCAGCTCAAAGAAATACTCCTGCTGTTTAGATGCGATCTCATAATCTGCTCTCAAGGCCAGATCGTGAATCTTCACACACTCCCCCAGATCCATGCGCTGCACAGCCACAAACACAAGCGTTAGAAACCTCTTTACAGTCATCAAACCGGCTTCAGTTGAGTCAAGATAAAGAGGGACGATGAGACTCTTACGGTTCCAGACAGTATGTCATGTGGACACGACTCCAGCAGATGACTCTTACACACTCGCTCGTCCGTGAACTTGATCCGCTGTCTCATCGTGTCTCCTGCGAGCGTCACAAATCATCAAATCACGTCTCATCGTGTCAAACACACAACAATGCCACAAATCAAATCAGGACTCTCAATCAAAATCACGACGCTGATGATCAAATTACTGCATCAAAAATGAGACTAATGATTGTTTAAGATTATGTAATTATGTCCACCAAAATATGCAAATACAATGAATCATCATATTCATGGTTGTAAAAGCATCCATAATCAACATCAATGAATTTATGACGGATAAAAAATCTCAACAAACCATAGGAGTTATGTTTAATCAAATCAAGCCATGAAAAGCTGAAAATAAAATGTTAAATTAAAAGAAATTCATGAAAACTACGAAATCACACCAAACTAATAATGTTTACAAAAAAGGGATAAAATTAAAGCCATGCCAATAAAATCATGTAAATCAATAAACTTATGACATTATGTCAATCCATTTTTTTTACCGAATCATGCTAAAAAAGTTTAATTATTAAATAAAATCGACAATTTTTTGTATCAAATTTTATATACAAAAGCATGATTCTTATAGGCAAATTAATAATTGATAATTAACAATTTGATTCTCATCTAACAGACATTAAATCATTTCCAGTGAAATCAAAGAAATCCTGAGAATCAATAATGTTTACCAAGTTATAATTTTACAAAGCCATGACAATAAAATCACGTTCTGACAAAACAGTGCCAAAAATGTGAATAATTAAATAAAATGTGTGACCATAACAAGTTATGTCAACTAAATCATGTGATTCTTTTCATGGCAAATAAATAATACACATCATGATTCCCATGAAATAATATCTGAATGATGCGAAAAGTGAGAATGGCAGCAATTATGGCAATAAAAATCACTGGAAATCATAAATGTTGCATGCTTCCCGTGAAAACAGGTCAAGAGAGTATCCGCACGTACAGTATAACACAGTGCAGCGCATCAGCTCTGCCGGATCAAACTCGGGTTTAGTTTCGAGAAGCACTCACCATCTCTGCTGGTGCCCATGAGCTGGTCCAGCATGGCTCTCATCTGCGCCTGGGCCGACATCTTCACCTGTTTACCTCTCTTCACCTGCCGGATGAGCCCTGAGCTGTCCGACTAACTCCTCCTACAGCAGGCCTCGAGCCGAGCACAACACTGTACCTCACGAACACCGCGCGCGAGATGCTCCGGCGAGCGCAGTTTATAGCTGAATACCGCTGAAGTCAGGCTATCATCAACCGGGGAGCTAGTGTCGTGTGTTAGCAGCAGCGGCTAACTCTTCCTCAAACCGCTTATATATCAGTCCTAGCGCTGCTTTATCAATCCGCACTTCAGTGTTTAGTGTAGTGCTCCATATTCGCAAAGTTTTGACAGTGTTTATTTGTTTGTTGCTGTATGTTTTATGTCTTTTTGTTCTCTCTCGGAATGAGACTTCCGACCCGCGCGCACTGCTCCCGCTTGGTTACGCGGCCTCGAGGAAGTGCCGCAGAGCTCGAGCGCTGATTGGCTGAACGGCGGGTGACGTCATGACGTCGGGAAGCGTCGTGAGGTCATCAGAGCATCGACTCACGCCTTGTCATTTTTTAAAATACGTAACTGATAAAAACAAAAAATTGAATATTTTACTCGAAACGTTTGTTTGTTCTTAAACCAAGTTTTTCAGTGGTTTTTTCATTGGAATTGAGCAAATTGTAGTCCATTACATGACACAAATTGTAGTAATTTACGTAATACATTACATAACGCATTTTAAGTAATATAATCTACTTTTTGTTTACATTACGTTTAACCTAAGTTTATCACACTTATTTAAATAAGATAATATTGTACCATATTGATATAAACTAGTGCTGTCCAACATTTAATCGCATCCAAAATAAGTTGTTTAAAATGTATATGTATGTGTACTGTGTATATTTATTATATATATATAAATACACACACATACAGTATATATTGTGAAAATGTTTACATGTATATTCTCATATTTTATACAAATATATTTAATCTATAAACATAACATATTTTTCTTAAATATATACATGTGTGTGTATGTCTATTTATATATGCATAATGAATATACACAGTACACACACATATATTATGTAAACAGAAACTTTTATTTTGGATGCGAGTAATCGCTTGACAGCACTAAAATATACAAAGAGAAGGAAAATTAGTTCCATTCGTTGTTATTAAATATGAAAAAGGCAAAAAATAGGGAAATTCAATAAATTATGGATGATTTATTGCTGTTGTGTTAATAACAGGTAATTATGTAATCAGTTAAAAAGTAACTAGTCTGATTACGATTATATTAAAACTAATATAATCTAATTACCAGTACTTATTGCAATCTGATTATGTAATCCAGATTATGTTATCAATTACTATACACAGAAAAGTAAGGGTTTAAAATTGTACCTTTTGGGGTACAACAGCTTGTCCCTTAAAGGCACATTTTTGTACCTTTTTTACCCTTAATAGGTGCGTATTAGTACCTCAAGGGTACATATTACTACTCTAAGATACTAATATGTACCTATTAAGGGTAAAAAAGGTACAAATATGTGCCTTTAAGGGACAAGCTGTTGTACCCCAAAAGGTACAATTTTAAACCCTTACTTTTCTGTGTACAGTTGTGGGTAAAAGTTTGCATATACCTTGAAGAATCTGCCAAATGCTATGATTATTGTTTTATTTAGCCTGGTCCTGAATAAGATATTTTATGTTAAAGTGTTCCTGTGGCTCAGTGGTAGAGCATTGTGTTAGCAGCGCAAAAGGTTGTGGGTTCGATTCCCAGGGAACACATATACTGATAATAAATGTATAGCTTGAATACACTGTAAGTCTCTTTGGATAAAAGCGTCTGCTAAATGCATAAATGTAAATGATGTTTACATATAGCCCACAACAAATAATAATAGTTGAGTTTTTCAAAATGTACATATACTTGATTCTTAATACTGTGTGTCGTTACCTGGATGATCTGTGATGTGATGGTTGTTTAACTGTCCACTGTTCTTCAGAAAAATCCTCCAGGTCTTTTGTTTTCCAGCATCTTTTTAATACGAGGACCTTTTCCAGCAGTGACTGTATGACCTCGAGATGCACCTTCTGATGATCTCATACACAACGCTTACAAAAGGTCCTCAACACATTCACTGATGCTCCAGAAGGAACTTGATGCAGTAAGAGCTGGGCGGTGAAAACTTTTACAATTTGAAGATGACAGTAAGTCATGCTTATTTTGTCTTGGTGGGACAAAATACATACAAGTATATCTTCATCGAAGTATCCTCCAAAATAAATCCTCTGAAGGGCAGTACTAATTAAAATATATATTTAAACAAAATGATTATCCAAAAGTTTTCACCCCCCTGCAGTACTAAATGAAAAAAAATATTTTTACACAAAATAATACTCTGGTTCACCCCCCCAGTACTAAATGAAAAAAAATGATATTTAAACAAAATAATACTCTGGTTCAAAAGTTTTCACCCCCCTGCAGTACTAAATGAAAAAAAAAAAATGATATTTAAACAAAATAATCATCCGGTTCAAAAGTTTTCACCCCCCTCAGTACTAAATGATAAAAATTGATATTTACACAAAATAATCATCCGGTTCAAAAGTTTTCACCCCCCACAGTACTAAATGATAAAAATTATATTTACACAAAATAATACTCTGGTTCACCCCCCCAGTACTAAATGAAAAAAAATGATATTTACACAAAATAATCATCCGGTTCAAAAGTTTTCACCCCCCACAGTACTAAATAATAAAAAATATTTTTACACAAAATAATACTCTGGTTCACTCCCCCAGTACTAAAAAAAAAAAAAAGATATTTAAACAAAATAATACTCTGGTTCAAAAGTTTTCACCCCCCCTGCAGTACTAAATGGAAAAAAAATGATACTCTGGTTCAAAAGTTTTCACCCCCCCACAGTACTAAATAATGTTTTTTTTTTTTTACACAAAATAATACTCTGGTTCAAAAGTTTTCACCCCCCAGTACTAAATTAAAAAAATGATATTTAAACAAAATAATACTCTGGACTATCTGATTACTCATGAGATGACCGCTTTAATATTGGGTCTCCTCGTTAGCATCTCACAGGTCAGTAATTGCACAAGAAACGACCACGAACACAACAGTATTGTTCTCTCTGTTTATTGTTCTGATGTGTAACAGACATCTCTTAATTTATGTACGTTGTATATTATATTCATATGTATAAAAACATCCAGGGTAATAGTTTTCTCTCCAACTACTTCCACAGAATACAAAATCAAACTCAGCTGTGGTAATTAATCAGAAGAACGAGAACAAACAGAAACACAAAGAGGTCCTCTGAGACGGACATCCGTCCACCGTCACATCACGTTTCCTCTCATCTCATTAAAACACAGGAGCTCATTAATTAGCCCGACTCTGCACGTGCATGTGTGTTTAGATTGTCTGGTGCAGAAGAAAACGGCTCGTCCATCTCATCGTTAGATTACATTTCTGAGTAATACAGAGAGACGTCTGCAGCTTTGGCACGCCTGCTCACTGCTAACTACAAGAGCCAGGCCGTGCATGTCAAGCGCTCCAAAGCGTTGAGTCCTTAACTGATCTAAATCGGAGGAATTTCATTGCTTATATTCTAGATTTAGCCTCTAGTCGTCGAGTGGCGTGTCCCGTCTACAGAGGGCCTCTCAAACATCAGTTTCATCACCAATAATCACAATTCATGGATATACAACGTATAGAGATATACATAAAACAAATCATCAGCTCACACAGGTTGAGTAAAAATGATACAAAATAACCGATGTGATGCGAAAACTAAACATTGTATCTTCAGAACACCTCGAATTATGCTACATAACGAATCTTTCCATGTTTCTCATAGTTCTGGTCCTCAAAATCAAAGATAATAAATTGGCACAAAATACAACTAATTTTGTTTTGAGCTGTATTATATGAGAATTTGGATTTAAAGAAAAATCGACAAACACATTTACAGCTGCTCGAAGTGTTTCGATGCTACATTTTTTGATTTAAACGGATGAAACTGTAAAAATAAATGTGCATTCAATATCATGCATGATCCAATGTTATCTAAATAGACCTTAAGGCCCGTTCACACCAAGAACGATATCATCTGTTTATTCTAAGCGCGTCTGTCGCTTTAAATTCTCCAGCTCGTTACAGCAGGATTGATTCTGATTGGCTGTCCATGTTTGTATCATTCATCAGCTGGAAAAAAAATTCCAATTATATCGTTTCTCTGTGCCTTTATCGTTATAGTTGTGGCTATTCTTTAATATTGAGAATGATTTTTAGAAATAGTTATCGTTCTTCGTGTAAACAGGCCTTTAGGTTAAACGCCATTTTGAGTTTAACGCGGATGAAAACGAGGCTGTATAGAGGTCGTCGTTTTTACAACTCACAGCCTTCAAGACTGAGAGTTCAGTCCATTGAACGCGCTGTAATTCTGTCCGGCCTCGTTTTCATTTCTGCCAGAAATTAAATATAACGTTACCCTGACGTGAAGGTTTATTAACGTCACACGCAGTCTGTGAAAAACTGATACAAATCATACATTGTTACTTTAAGTAAGTTTATTATGATCGGTTGCCGTGGTGATTTTAGAACGCGGTAAGTTCTCTGAGAGGTGGGCGTGGCTCCGTCTCATTCAGCCAATCGGACATCAGTGGGCGGGGTGTTTCTGCTGGTCTCGTAAGGCAGTGAGGATCTCGGGCCTCGTTACATTCGGTATCACGGAGCACAAGCCCGGACCAACTCGATATACGCTGATCCCCGATCAGATCGATCGCGTGTGAATAAATACAACACTTAGGATACAAACAGAGTGGAAGTACTAGAGGAGTCTGGGATATGCTCTGAGGTATTGTCTAACATTAGCACCATTTTCCCACACTAAAATACAGATTTTAAGAAATATCGAGGTTTAACAATAATTTGGATTCGTACCTCATTTTCTGGTCTAAATGACTTTGTTCTAACATACTGTATTTGCTCAAATAAGGTCATCTGAATACTCTCTATTTGTTCGATTGCAGGCTTCAGATCTATATTAATGTTAATATAACATTTTGATTTGGTAACATGAGATAGTTTATTAAACTGGCACTGGCTTTACAAGGGCTGGCACTCAGATCGGCATAAATCGTGTATTATATGAAGATTAACGTATCTAAAATGGGCTTATATTTGACATAAATCTGTTATTATAGCTCATAAACAGTCGGATCTGTAAGGGAACGTCTCATGAAAACACTTCACCTCAAAACCAAAAGAAATCGAATTACGCTTGGCAAAAACATAAGATTACAATTAAATACATTTCCCAACAAATTCTCAAAATTAATGTAATGCAAAAAAAAAATGCATTTTTAATGTACTTTTCAGAATATTTTAAAATATCTTTATTAGGATTCTCATCACTGCAATATAGTATAATTTGTACAATATTACTGTAACAATTATAGTAATACAACACCATATTGTTTAATATTTTTAATCAAAAATTTAGTTGAATATGATTTTGTATTGCATTAGTGAGAATATGAAGGGATTTAAACATATTTAAGTGTCATTAAAATCCCAACGCAACATCGTTCTTAACAGTCCTAAAATAGACATTGTTTACTTTAGATTTGTCATTTCTTATTTTTCCATTTGATTTTGGGGTGAAATGCGACCCCCTTAAAGGACATCGGTTGACCCGTATTCACCGTCAGACTTTTATTTTGAAATACTGAATATTCCGTGAAACACTTCCTGTTAAAAACTGGAGCTGAGCCAGATCGAGGGGAAGAAACGAGTGGAAAAAGGAACAAGACATGAGATGACGTGACATGAGCTGTACACAGAGAGAAGGAGAACGCGTGTGTGTGTGTGTGTGTGTGTGTGTGTTTACAAGCATCCCTGGGTTGCACAAGTGTGTGTCACATGGTGTTACTCCACGTCGTGAGTGTTGAATTGAACGTGCCTCGTATGCCTTGTTGACACCTCGTGTGTAATTAAAGGTGCCCCTTCCTTCCCCACACTACAGAGCCGTGAGTCTCCCGGTCAGAGCGGCCTGCAGTTCAGACGGCAGGAACACGCCCAGCTCGGTGATGATGCCGCCCGTGATCAGCTGGTGAGGGGTGACGTCGAACGCCGGGTTCCACACGTCGATGCCTGCCACACAGAGGAGGAGCGCATGGATAGGGACATGGTATGGGGACAGCACTTGGAATTGATTTATGTTTGAGGAATGTCTGTTGTTTTTGGTTTTCTTCTATAAACATGTGACCCTGGAGCACTAAACCAGTCTTAAGTGTCAGTTTGTTTAAATTGAGATTAATACATCATCTGAAAGCTGAATAAATAATATTTCCATTGATGCATGGTGTGTTAGGATCGGACTGAGATGCAACTATTTAATAATCTGCAAAAAATCTAAATATTGAGATAATCTTCTTTAAAGTTGTCCAAATTAAGTTCTTAGCAATGCATATTACTAATCATAAATTAAGTTTTGATATATTTACGGAAGGAAATTCACAGCATATCTTCATGGAACATGATCTTAATATCTAATGATTTTTGGCATAGAAGAAAAAATTATAATTTTGACCGATGCAATGTATTTTTGGCAATTGTTACAAACATAACAGTGCTACTTAAGACTGGTTTATTAATTTTAAATTGTACAGTTTTTTAAATGAACGTAATACTAATTAGCAATGTGTAAACTACCCTTTTAATAATCAACTTATGGATTGATATTTTGGACAGAGATGACAGTTTAATGTTAAAATGCATTAAAGTATGAAAGAACGGATCTAATCAATTTGGGTAATACATTTTCATTTTAATTTAGCAACTTATAAAGCTTTAAAATATGTTTTTAATTTGCATATTAAAACTAGTGTAGAAAATGGCTAATTTTATTATATAATTGAATTTTTATTTTACACTAAATGTTGCACAAACGTAAATTTAAATACATTGCCATTTTGCATATTACATTTCTTATTGAATTATTACGCTAAATTAACTTTTACATGTTGTTTTAACACAAATGTGTGTAGGCAGTGTGTACACAACCACCATATAATGATGCAAATATATATTTTGGATCCCCATAAATCATAAGCAGTGTCTCAGAACAAGCCGTTCTCAGAATCCATTAAAGGTGATGTCACATGTTACAAGCCCCGCCCACAACTGCTGACAGACACGCCCTTATAAGCAGAGAGCCCGCCCTAAACATGCAATCCCATCTTTATCTTCACGCCAGCATTTAAAAGCAGCATTCAAGAAAGAAATATCTCATTAAAGCTATAGTTATTCAGTCCAGAGCAGTGAGTGATTTTCTGCTTTTATTTGATTGTTTAGATCAGGGGTGCACACACATCTACTTCTCAAACGAGAAAAATCAATAAATAATAAAATGCATATAAAATAAATAGGCCTAAATAAAAAAGCTTGTTGGAATGTATCTGTATATTGCATTGATTAAATTTGTAATATATATTTTTTAAATAATGTTCAATTCTTAGTACCCCATGCCTGCATTTACCTAAATGTACATTTAGGTCTGGCTACGCGAGACTAGTGTTTTTGTAACTCGTGTGTGTTTTTAACACAAACTCGTGTGTATTTGACAGTTTAAGTGCAATACGACATGAAAGAGTTTACTCGCGTCGCTTTGTGTGCGTTCGCTTCGGATGTGTGCGCTCGGGAAACCGTATATCAGAAGTTTACACTCATATAGTTTAAAACGCATGATTTCAGCGTGATACACGATGATCCGAACCAAGCAGATTAGCAGAGTATCAGAGCTGTGAAGGCACAGCCCACTTTTGGAAAAGGGGGCGGGGAGCAGCAGCTCATTTGCATTTAAAGAGACATGCACGGAAACAGACCGTTTCTGCTTCCACCCAAAACAGGCATTTTCAAAATGATATAATACTTGATCTGTGGGGTATTTTGAGCTGAAACTTCACAGACACATTCTGAAGACACCTGGGACTTATATTACATATTGTAAAAAAGACACACAACAGGTCTTCTTTAATAATGGATCTGTTTATCATAAACACGCAGCTTCATTGCTTCACAAGATATTAACTGATGGACTGGAGGGGTGTGGATTATTGTGATGCTTTATCAGCTATTTGAAACTCATTATGACGGCACCCATTCACTGCAGAGGACTCATTACCGAGAAAGTGATGTAAAAATTAATCATGATTAATCACAAATAAACATTTGTTTACATACTGTATGTATATGTGTGTGTGTACGGTGTATATTTATTTATACATTTGCGTATTTATTTATTGTATATATAAATACACACACATACATGCATATATTAAGGAAAAATAGGTTAGATTTATTTATAAATATTATCAAAAGTTTTCACGCCCCGGCTCTTAATGCATGTTTGTCCTTTTGGAGCATCGGTGAGTGTTTGAATCTTCTGTAATAGTTGTTATGAGTCTCTCGGTTGTCTTCGGTGTGAAAAGATGGATCTCAATCATACAGTCACTGCTGGAAAGGGTTCAAATACACAGAAATGCTGGAAAACCAAATAATTTGTGTGAGCTGAAGGATTTTTCTGAAGAACAGCAGACAGTTAAACTGTTCAGAACAAACAAGAGACTCATGAACAACTATCACTAAACACACACACACACACACACACACACACACAGCTGAGGATCATTCAGAGAACAACAGTGTTAAGAGTATGAAGTGTTTTCTCGTGGACTACATGTGCACATCTTTTATGTGTAATATTATTCAGGTCAGTACTAAATAAACAATAACATGCATTTTGTATGATCCTCTTACTTGGTCAAATAATCAACATTTTGCAGATTCTGAAAGGCGTGTAAACTTTTGACTTCTACTGTATGCGTGTATTTAATAAAAATAGACAGTACACACACATATAGTATGTAAACAAACTATTATTTTGAACCGCTTTGCAGCCCTAAATCAACGAACGCATTAATGTATTACGTGACTCTACAGACAGAGCAGTCCAGCTCATATCATTCATGCTGTTTCTCTGCAGATATAACCGCTCCAGTCAGATACGAAGTTAATTGGCTGAGATGAATTGATTAGGGCGTCCCGTGCTGATCTGGGAGCAGCGTTCCCGTCTCAATCTCCCGTCTTGTCTGTTGTGCGTCAGACAGCAGTTTTCATGAGCGGTGCAGTAATCGGTCTCTCCCCTCGAGACGCCGGCAGCTATTAAACGCTGCAGCTTTAATTAATCTAACGATTCTGACTCCTCTCTCACATGTGCGGAGGAGCGTCCCTCCCTCAGATCAGAAGCGTTTAATTAAAAGCAGCTCCGCTCTGTTTCAAACCACACTTAAACCCTGCGCTCACACTGATCATCTTTCTCTGCTCGTCTCACCCCTTCAACAACAACACCCCCACACCACACACCACACACACACACACACACACACTCTCACACACACACACACACACACACTCTCACACACACACTCTCACACACACACGCTCACACTGATCATCTTTCTCTGCTCGTCTCACCCCTTCAACAACAACACCCCCACACCACACACCACACACACACACACACACACACACTCTCACACACACACTCTCACACACACACGCTCACACTGATCATCTTTCTCTGCTCGTCTCACCCCTTCAACAACAACACCCCCACACCACACACCACACACACACACACACACACACACTCTCACACACACACGCTCACACTGATCATCTTTCTCTGCTCGTCTCACCCCTTCAACAACAACACCCCCACACCACACACCACACACACACACACATACAGGTAAGCCTGCATTATAAGGACATTTTCTTCAAACCAGAAAAAAACGTGGTTTATAGGGACTATGCTTTCCTTTTATAGTAGAGCTTTCAAATAAAAAAATAAATGCTTTAAAAAAATCAGGGCATCAAAACACAACATTTATTTGTTATTTATCATTTATAAAACAAGATACACGACATCCTGAGTTTTTGCTGATTTACAAGGACATATGTCCTGGAAGACAGAAACCTGAATTATGAGGACAAAACGGTTTACAAGGACAGTGTGATGTCACGAT
Organism: Schizopygopsis pylzovi; assembly: GCA_027422435.1. Lineage (NCBI taxonomy): Eukaryota > Metazoa > Chordata > Actinopteri > Cypriniformes > Cyprinidae > Schizopygopsis > Schizopygopsis pylzovi. The sequence continues at coordinate 3,690,605 of CM049822.1, read as the reverse complement.
GACATCACAGCTCATTAGAATATAACCAATACACACAAACATGACAACACCCTGCACTACAAAGACATAAGGGTTTACTAGGACTGTGAAATCATAATAATAAACTACGTATAATTATATATTATATAAACAATAATACAATTGTTTTATATAATTAAACTATTTTAAATTTATATCTGAAGTCCAAACTGTATATTTATATGCATTTAATGCCATAGCAAAAACTTTTATTTGCAGTTTAGACTGCAGATAAGTTTGACATTGTCAAAAATTGCTTTGTCATGCTGCGAATGATCGCACACAGTGTGAATAGCTCCATTGGGACCTGTTCTTTTAATTCAAGAGTGTCATCTCATCATATAGTTGTGCTGCTTAATCAAACTCAGTGTGAAAGGGCCTTAAGGAGTACCTACTGAATGCCTATAGAAGAAAAACAATGTATGTCTCTTTTAGTTACACTCGAGTGCAGTATAAAACAACACATTCACAATGAATCTTGCTGAAGACAGATTTTAATGAACAGACTCACTCAAACACTGATTACAGGGAAGAAACAATTCCTCAGGATTAAAGAGGCACCTGAGTGATGGAAACATCCATTTTAGATTTACTACAACAGCTTTAAAACAGTCCATGTGAACATACATTTTGATAATCTTGCAAACAATGCAGATACTTCATACCAGATTAAAATAATAATAATTAAAAACCCAGTTTTTTATTTCATACCTTAAGCCGGGACACACCAAGCCACCGGTCGGTGAGCATCTGTTGCGCTAGTGTAGTTTGTTTGGCGTGTTCCTCACGTCGGCGCGAGTGAGAACTCTGATCGGTGCTCAGTTCAGCAAACGAGTCAGTGCTCCAGAATTACAGCGAAAGTGATGAAAACGAGTAAGTAAATGAAGGCAGCACAGACAGAAGACTGTTCTGATGTTACGTGATCTTACCCAAGCATTTCAATATGTGAATATTTTCATAACAACATGAGTCACTTAAAATGAAGTTATCAATACAACTGATATTCAAAATAGTAAGCAAGCATGGTTTTATTTCCATTTAGTATATCCGTTTATCTCGTATATCCTTGTATCGGGATCTCATTTTGAATAAAGAATATATACTATTGATAGCTGCTGATATAAACTCCTCTCACGCAGGCACAGAACACACGTGTTAGTTTGCAGAGGGCTGTAGTCTGTGTGGTGTTCAAGCACAGAGTTTTGGTCCGACACCGCGAGGCGACAACACTGTCGGCTTTCATCGCTGATAGTTCTTTGAAGTCAGTTTGGTGTGTCCCGGCCTTTACAAAAATTACAGACTGCTCGTAGAAAGCAGCTTCGTCAACTACAGAAAATGTACATTTAATTCAAACCTAGTTCAGTGAAGAAGTGTATGTTAGCTACAACAGCAGCAAGGATCAATTCATTTTCAACTTTTAAATCCAGTAAAAAGTATTACAAAAATATTTACAACAAGAGTTGAAATATCATCATTATAAAGTGCAACAATCTTTGAGAACTAAGCTGGAAAAACACATTTTTATAGCTGCATTCAGTAAACACTGACAGCGTAGTGGTTAGAAGGTGTAACCTTCAGACCTCCTCTGTCTTACAAATGACTAAAGCACTATTAACATTCTAGTAACTACTATTAACTACCAAGAAACTGATTAACAATTTAGTAAATAGCACTCGGTTGAAACTGATAGTTCACTATTAGCTAATAAATAACTATGATTTGTATTTTCATATCTCCTGGAGAACTACTAAGAACTACTGTATACAGGTTCAAAATTTATGTGAATTATGCATAATGTATATTTAATTATAAAGTGAAGATCATGATAATCCACTAGTAACAAATCAAGTATTACCAAATATTTCTAAAGAAACTAATTACTTGGATCAATATTCTAATGTGAAAAGCATGATAACTCTCTAATATTGACTGACGTCATTGTAAGCTTTTGAGATATATGTAAGGTTTTGGATAGCAATGACTGATGTGTTACTACATCCTTCTGAATAAATTACTCATTATTTGGATCAGTATTCTAAAGTGAAGATAACGGCAACCCACTAGTAATGATTTAAGTGTTAGCAAAATTAATTACTAACCAGAAACTTACAAAAACTTCAAACGTTTACAATAACGTCAGTAATTACTAGGAGTTATCACGATCTTCACTTTAGAATACTGATCCAAATAATCAATAATTCTTTCTGAAGAATTTGGTAATAATTGAGTCATTACTAGTGGATTGCCATGACCTTCACTTTAGAATTGATTATACACTATGTTTTCATATTAATTATATTTATGCAGTAGTTCTTGGGGAGGTATGCAAAACATTTGACTAAGCACGATCACTTACTAATTCATTAATCAGAGTTTCTTGTTAGTCACTAGTAGTTACTAGAGTGCTAATCTTGCGTTACTCTTGTTTTCTCGTGTAGTTATTCATTAATGATGGAACAGTATTGTAAAGTGTTAACCCCTTATGTTTTTAGCACAGGCTCTTCAGCTTTTTCGCTCTTTAGTGGCCATATGTCCTTTGGTTGTGTAGAAATGTTTCATCATTCTTCTCTCCTCACGATGTTCAACACGTCCAGTCACTATAAACAAGAAAGCAAAATACTGTGAACTGCTCTACATGCATTCAGTAGCATTGTATAAAGCAAACTGTTTTAGATAATGTCATTGCCTATAAGAAATCTGAAAGTCTGATAGTTTAGAGGTTTTAAAAAGGCCTTACAATAAAAGTCACACAGAGAAACAAAGGATTATGAGTTGTCTGCTTATACGGAAAAACTGTTGTGCCTCACTCTGAAAACCGTCAAAATAAAAGCTTGTGGTAAAAATTAAGAAATGAAGACGTAAATAGTAGAAATTAGTATTGCAATTTTACGGTCTTACTATACAATTTGTATTATTATATTTAAATTTACAATAAAATAATATTTGTTTTTAGTTAATTTTTTTTATAATTAATTGGTCAAAAAATAGTAGGATTGTGGTCTATGAAAAGAGCTACTGAAAGAGGTTTGAGTTGGTTCTTATAAAGAGTTAACACAAGCGTAAACACCCACATTTCTCAAGTTTTCCCAAACTGTTCAGCCTTAAAAAAGATGGTTTACCATTGCCATTTCTCATATGGCAGAAAAAAATATATTGCATGTCAGTTTTTTGTTGTTGTTGTTTTCTTAAATACTGTGCAGCCCTAACAGCTAAATTTCAGAAAGGACTTTGACATAACATCGGTGTTTGTCTTCGAAATAACCATGAACATGTTGACTATCTAATTAAGTTTATTTTGATCAACTATCTGTCACGGTTTCTTTAAACAGTGCTCTTAGCTCCTAATTTAATAAGCGCTGCTGGTGTCATTACAGTCATAAGACAAACAGGGATCTGCACACTGCTCAAGTTTTACAACTCTTTTAAGTTATTTCTGCAGCATGTTCATTTTGATTAATCTCCCATTTTCGTCTATGCTATGCTATCCAATCACTGCATTCAAACCTCGAGTATATGATTCAATAAGAAAAAAAACAGGATTTTTTGAATATTAACACAGAGTTGGAAATATTCCTTTATTTGAATAACCTTAGTTTGATACAATACTTTGAGACTGTATCAGAAAGTGCATAAAATCACTTATCAGTGAGTGTTGTCAATTGAAAAAAAAACGTTAAAAAAACCTAAATCGCACATTTATTCTGAAATTAATCTTCATTTGACCGTGGATTAATTTACAAGCGAGGCACAATTTGACAGGATTTTTCTGAAAACCTGAAACTTAAAGACGACGCTGTACGACTATATTGGATCTGACAGTAATGTCACACAAGAGTGAGTAACTGCTTTTATTACGTGATCACTATTGCTTTGTCTGTTATTACAGATCGTTTGATATATACTAAATATTTATGTGTTTTTGCCCTAAAATCACAGCATCGTCCATCTATGAAGGATGTAGACTGTACATACACAACTATTGGCCAATCATAGCAGTGGGTGTTTACTTCGGAGTCTACAATTCACCACGCCTGTTCAAACAGAGCGGTTTGATGACGGGGGTCAGAAACAGGACAGAAAACAGCCTATTACTTCAAAATTATGTTTTTTAATGTAAAAATCTTCTTAACATTTTAAGTGGAGCTCAGAGAACAGAAAAAAAACTAAAAAAACAAAAGGCAGTTCATGACCCCTTTAAAACAAAACCAAACTGCAGATCACCAGTTTGTTCACCATATTCAAAGAATTTTAAGGACTTTTTAAAAGCTTTATATAAAGCAGCATTCACTTACATAATGAAGTGCATTTGTCATACATATGCTACACATATGGTGTAGCCATTGGTTTCACAACAATAATTATCATAATTACACCACAAATATGGCTTATCATCTGAAAAATGTACGTATTAGCAACTTTACATGGCCGCTCAATCTAATGTTAACCCAGAGAAATGTGCGCTATGGAAGTGTTTGTGTGGAGTGGACAGCAGCGCTCACTGCAGGACAGATTGAATGAATGAATGATGCATTTATATAGATTTGATTTAGATATAGATTGAGGCGCCGGTGCGCTCACTTGCTCTTTAAACATTCGTAATTTTTGCTCATACAGATAAAATTAATACATATTTCAAAAATGTAAAGACTCTACGTTTAAATTTGTGTGCACTCATAATAACAACGAAACATTGTGCTTTTGTAAAATAAAGCAAACAGGACGCGCTTACAGCCGTCTCGGTCTCTGTGAACTTGAACATGAAACTCCATGTATATCTTTGCCTTAAAGACATCAATAAATATATATATAGAGAGTGAAGTGTCTACTTTCAAATAAACTAATTCAAATGAAATACAAATATTCTCAGATTATGTAATCCGTATGAAACATGCCTATAGGTGCATCAATACCATGGCGATGATGAGTCAGTGTTGCCGAGTTCATCTCTTAAACCGAAAACAAAAAAAGCACTAGTTTATCAAATTATTAAAATGTTAACACAGCCTCCTTACTGTTTTTCCCTGACACGTTCATTACTTCTGCTGGTGCTGTGGCAAGCTTTGTGCGTGTGCTTGAGCACTTATTAAGCTACGTAGGCAATTAAAGGCTCATTATTATTATTTAAATGGTTTATTAATAAACGTGTGAATAGTCGACTAATGCTTCAAGTGAACGACTACTAGTCGACCAGATAAATACTTAGTCGAGTGCAGCCCTGATTATTAGGCCTGTTATTATTCAGCTTTTAGTATCAAATTGCCCCACTATTTCACCGCTCAACACACAGGCGCAAATGAGGATTAGGCTTCTTCTCTTCATTGGAAATGTTTTAAAAACAGACTATAAAACTAAGCCCACAACAAAATTGAACTGCAAGGTGATAAACCTATATTTACAAATTATGTCAAGAGTAAGAGACATCTTTTCTTGAACAGCTGTATGAATAAACATGCTGATACTGCATCGTTAAAAAATATTAATGCATATTCTACATCATCATCATAAAAAATTGCAGATAATAAATCAGTCTAATACAGGGGTCGTCGTGGGGAGCACGGTCCAGAGCGCTGTATGACTGATGTGTCTGTTTAATTTAACTTTACTCCAAATATATGAACTTACCTGTTTTAAATACTTTTATTTAACGTCTTCGTTTATGTCCAATATTTAGTTCTTTAAACTAATATTTATCCAATATCCAATATTTGGCAAACCATTCTGTCCTTGCAATGTAGTGTGTTTTCAGGTTCACATATGGTGTAACTACAATGACTATGGTTTCAATACAGTGTCCTGGCAAACCATTCTGTCCTTGCAATGCAGGGTGTTTTCTGATTAACAGCGTGTAACTCTACCACAAGTCTCTATGTAAAATGTATATTTGGCATATATAAAGTAAGCACACTCAATGAAAATGACACAATACCTGTTCTGAACTTCTGGTAAGAGTCTAGACATTTCAGTAACGGCATCTGCCTTCATCTGTAAAAGAGAGAATAAATGTACGTAAATACTGGTGTAGAATATTTGCTCAAGCTAAATAAACTTGAACAAATCTAGACACTGTAAGTCTGCTTGTGGCCACAAATTGAAATTACGTCTTTAACATGACTCTTGACTGTCTATTAAGTTTCTATTTTCACTTTCTATGGTTGAGATGTAAAATGAACACAGCTGGATAGTCAAATACCAACTCACATAAGGATGCACACAACATTTAGGCCTAAATGATTTTACAACACCTCAGCTGCAAGTGTGCAACTTTTTTGTTCAAAATTAACAATGCATTTTATGAGTGAGTACATCAATCAATATTCCAATTTTTTTTTTCATCTTAATATGAATCAGTACATTAAAAAGTGGGACTGTTTTCAATTTGTCAGGTCTATCCTGCCCAGTAACTGTGTGATTCTCCATATCCATAAACAGAGAAGTAGATATAGCTACAATACAGCTAAATTGAACAGAAAACCAGTGTATTGATGCATCATTTTTTTTCTTTGCATATTGCATACACATTATATTGAACATAATCAACTTTTATTATATTTTATAGAGAAAAATAATAATGCTATATTTATCGTTATTGTTTTAGCACTCTGCTTCTATTGTTTTAATTTGTACGTTGTTTTGGATGAAAGCATCTGCTAAATCAAGGGTTTTCAAACTGTGGGTCGCAACCCACGTGTGAATTGCAGAGTGGGATAAGGTGAGTCGCACAAAGTCACTTGACTACAGCTAAATTTGTGTTTCAATGACACACACACACACATTTCAGTCTAGGGCTGCACGATGTAGCCTACAACATCATATATCAAAGCTAGCTACTAGCTACTTTTAGGCGCAGTGTAATATCATGAATTACTATTAAGTCTGCGATTTAAAACATACATTGTGCGTTTTGAAGCACGGGAGTGAACATGTTGTAACATGGTAGTTTGTTTTAACATGGGAGGTCTATGGGACTGACTCCCTTTTTGAGCCAGTCTTTAGCGGCCAGTCGATGAATTGCAGTCACTTCCGTGTTGGTTTCAAGAGAGACTGGGAGGTTGACACTTGGGTAAACCCCATGCTGAGTTTAACATCACTCGCAGCGGTTCACCGGAGTGAGCTGTTTCGAGTTTTTATGGACATGTTTCATATTTTAATGTCTGTAAACTAAAAAAAAATTACTTAAACATTAGTATTGAAATTTTACGGTTGTACTATGAGATAAAATGGTTATTTTTCTTAAATTCTTAATTTCTGCCATATTAAACTTTTAAGTAAGATTAAGCTTAAAGTAATGTCAATTGTATTTTGATCTCAACCATTTTTATGGGTTGTAAAATAGGGAATGCAGGATATATCGTTTTAGCATCTACACTGTGATGTGCACAACAGGCACAATGCCCAGAAGAGATCGTAGTTGATTTGTGATCTGTGCGGACCATGACCCACAGTTCAGAATGCATGTGATTTGCTGATTAATTGCGAAGCTTAACCATGATAGAGAGAGTGTTTATCATTTGCAAGTGATTTTAAGCCCTGTCAGTTTAAACATTCAAGCCTTATTGATGTCAAAACACTGCATTGAAAGGACAGAGCAGTTTGACAGGATATTCATTCATGCGATTCATTCAGAAACAAAACAGCACCGTGCTTTGATTGGCGATGCACAACAGTTCTGCTGAGGCTTTATTAACACAATAATAACTTTTAATAACTGCTGTATAAAATCAGTCATGATTGCACGCATTTTAATTGGGATAAATAGCCCTTGTGATAATGCCTTACACGTACAGTATGGGTTATATTAATTATAAGACAAAAAAGAATATACTGCATCGTTAAAAAATATTAATGCATATTCTACATCATCATCATAAAAAATTGCAGATAATAAATCAATCTAATACAGGGCTCGTCGTGGGGAGCACGGTCCAGAGCGCTGTATGACTGATGTGTCTGTTTAATTTAACTTTACTCCAAATATATGAACTTACCCGTTTTAAATACTTTTTTTAACGTCTTCGTTTATGTCCAATATTTAGTGTTACACTGTTGGTTTTTAAAATAAATATACTTTTGATTTTCACCGTTGACTGATTTTGCAGATCTTTTAGACTGATATAACATCCGTGCGTCGATGCGGCAAACTTGTCAGGTGGCGCAGTACTAATAGCGATGTATGACTGTTGTATGCGAATATATAAGAACTAGATGTTTTAAATATTTTTATATTCAACATATTAGTTTAACATTATGTTTGAAAGTATATTATTATGTATAATAAGTATATTATGTTTGAAAGTATATTATTTTGATTATTGGTGCTTTCATAGGCTCTCTCTCTCACGTACGTGCAATTTAAAACAACAAAAAGTTAGATCCCACAGGCTGGCTCATTGAAAATGACACAATACCTGTTCTGAACTTCTGGTAAGAGTCTTGACATTTCAGTAACGGCATCTGCCTTCATCTGTAAAAGAGACAATAAATGTACGTAAATACTGGTGTCGAATATTTGCTCAAGCTACATAAGTAAAATAATCCTGTGATATGCTGTGAAAGCAGCAGAATCTTAGAAAGCACTGTGACACAGATTGTTGGTTATACCACCCAGCACTAACCTTTATAACATCAGTTAAAATATGAGGTACTGCATAGGGGTCGACCAATATGTGTTTTTCAGGGCCGATGCCGATACCGATTATTACAGATCAAGTAGACCGATAACCGATATTTTGAACCGATATACGTGTCTGGTGTAAAAATGAAAATGAATGCCAAAATTAATAATAACAAGAGCTCTGTCAAAAAACGTTCTTTAAAAGCTTTTAAACATGTCTTTAATTCTGAAAACTGTTAATAACAACAACATTAAATAAACAGTAATATTAATAATAACATAAGTACAGAGATCACCCAGAAGCATTCTGTAAACATTTTGTAAAACTTAAAGTAAACGTATTTAGCGTATTGTGTGATTATTCTCAACAAAAGTTGTAATAATTGTTGTAGTTGTATTACGTATATTCTACTGCACCACAGTAATATATTCAGCTAAACCGAACTTATATTTTGACAGGTTGCCATGAGGACCTTTTAAGTTTCTTAATAAGGCTTAATATTTATAGATACTAGTCCATAGCGCGAGTCGATTTAAGTGTACTGACCTACTTTTGATTAATTCATCCAAACTTCGACAAATTCCATGACATTCCGCGTTATACGGTAAATTCCATTATATGACTGCATTCCGCGATTCCGCCCGCATTTTCCGCATCGCGGACATCATAGGTTATATTGAGGTGTTTTGCAACTTCAGTGTAGTGGATTGTGATTTATTGCAATCGTATTGTACCTTTGAGAGACAACTGATGCGTGATCACTGACGCAGCTCCAGTTAGCAAGTGCTCTCGGTGTGAGACTGCCTTCAGTTTTCCGCGTTGATTGGTCGGACTCGTGATCATATCAGATGAGCGGTGGGCTCGGAGATTGCTCTCAGAGATTGAGAGATCGCCTCACTCTCACAGTGTTGAGCTCAGACAGGCTGCATCGAGCCAAATAGTGCATTTAAACATTAAATAGTTTCACCTGTATTATTTATTCACCAATAAATAATGTCACCTGTAAATAGTATGTTTGTTTGCATAAAAAAATTAAAATTAAAAAATAAATAAAATAAAATTATCGGCAAATCTGTTTTGAAAATGGCCGATATCGATAATCGTAAAAATGCTTAATATCGGCACCGATAATCGTCCGACCCCTAGTACTGCATTAAAGTTTTGTTTTACGCCTGACATCTGGTTCTGCCTTTTCTGGTACAGAATTTAACCATGCAAAGCTACAATGACCAAACCTTATTGATGTCAATGACAACACACTGTGACTGTATTGAAAGGACAGAGTGGTTTAGCAGGACTTTATGACAGTTATAGGTCTACTATTCACTAATCATTAACACACTACAGTGTTCTGGCAAACCATTCTGTGAAAATTCCCATTTCCACCATCAGGACTATAATTAAGAATTTCTAGTCAACATAAAATGTTATGAAACTGCCTGGAAGAGGACGTGTGTCTATATCGTCCTAATGCACTATGAGAAGTAGAGTTTGAGTGACCCCAAGGACCACAGCTGGAGAATTGCAGAAAATAGTTAAGTCTCTGGGTCAGAAAACCTTAAAAAAATGGTCAAACATCACTTACATCACTACATGTTTGGGAGGATTTCAAGAAAAATTATCCTAGCTCATCCAAAAACAAAATCCAGCATATTCAGTTATCAGACACGACTGGAACTTCAAATGGGACTAGCTTCTATGGTCAGATGAAACATTTTTTTGCTTTTTAGCAGCAAACACTCAAGATGGATTTGGTGAACACAGGGATAAAACGTACCCCATATGTACAATTAAATATACTGCTGTATTTTTTATGTTGTGGGCCTATATTTATGTTGGAGATGGACATCTTATTTAGACGCATGGCATCATGGATTATATCAAATACCTACAGATAAAAAAATCAACAAGTGAATGACTCTGTTAGAAATCTTACAATGGGCCATGTTTGGATCTTCCTACCGGACAATAATACAAACTGGGCACAAAAACCAAGCTTCTGCTATGGCCATTCCAGTCCTCTGACCTGAACCCAGTAGTGAAGAGATGAAGCACCAACATGGAGCTGGGACTCTAAAGGATCTGGAGTGATTCTGGATTAAGGAATGGTCTCTGATCTCTTGTCAGGTGTTCTCTAACCTCATCAGGCATTATAGGAGAAAATGTAGAGCTGTGTTAAACTGGCAAATAGAGGTTTCAAAAAGTATTGAATAAAAGGGTGCCGTTAATTGTGACCAACGTGTATTTGAGAAAAACATTTATTTCATAATGATATTTCCCCCATTTTTTTTTATTATTCAATGAAAGGTTAGATTTTTGTGATTTTTTTAAATAAAATATCAAAAGGATTATGCAGATTAATTTTCACAGCCTTCTTTGATCATATTTACTAAGGGTGCCAATATTTTTGGCCATGACTGTACGTAAATACTGGTGTAGAATATTTGCTCAAGCTAAATAAGGAAAAAATACTGTGATATGCTGTGAAAGCACTGTGACACAGATTTTTGATTATACCACCCAGCACTAACCTTTATAACATCAGTTAAAATATGAAGTACTGCATTAAAAAGCCATTTAAAAAGTGTTGTTTTACACCTGACATCTGGTTTTGCCTTTTCTGGTACAGAATTTAACCATGCAAAGCTATAATGACCAACCCTTATTGATAGCTTTCAGTCATGTGACCGGCTCAAAGAATGGGAGGGCAAAACATCCATAGAACTGCAGGACAAGCGTGTCAATTTTTCATCTGTTTCCCAGCCGCAAATATTTTGATTAGTGATCGACCGATATTGATTTTTTATAACCGATACCGATTATTTATAGTTTATTTAACCGATAACCGATATTCAGAACCGATATTTATTTACTGTTATAAAGTAAATAAATAACAGAGTGAAGTAGGCTTGCCGCGATAGACGTGACGACGGTTATACTGGTGTTAAGCCGCAACACTGTTACATCACTTGCTCACCATGGCACCGTCCCCCACCTTTGTTTAGATTGTTTTTATAGTAATAAAAATAAATTCGTTCAGATAGAGGACACTAAAATTAAAACTGAATGCGGCTGCTAAATGCAACGCACCGAACGAACGAGAGTCGTGCATCACAGCAGTCTAGGTCTGCATTTCCGGCTGTCCCGACCAGATTTATTACTCCGCTGTCCTTGAAGGACGTGCAATTCTCTTTCCTTTTTTTGTGTTATGCTTATCCTATCATTTTAAATGACAGACTGTGTCGAATTTATTTATTTTTTCTCTGCTGCACTTTTCACTGTGTTAACAGCAAGATGTTAAATTAATTTAGTGTTTTGACAAGACTAATAAAATAGCTATTAGGCTAAACCTACATTGTTTTCCTATTGTGTTGTAGGCTGAATGTTAGCATAAACTAATGATATCCTGACAAAACTAATTATAATAGGGATTACAATTTTTGTATAACTTTTTTCCTCTGAAACTTTATTCCGTGTTGGCAGCAAAATGTTATTTACATTTATCAGTCAATACATTCAAGACTCTTGACAAGACAAAAATAAAATAAATACACTTTTGTGCAGACTAAACTTTAATTTGTTAGGCTATCTCTCTTTCTTTCAGCAGAAATGTGAACAAACAGAATATTTCGCGGGAGCGGGTGTGTGCGGAATAAAACCTAAAACAGTCCTGCGCAGACCTCTACATCACAGATCAGATTTCATTTATCACGTGAAGAGAGATGACAGACAAGAAGAGTGAGGTGACACAGACAAGAAGAGTGAGGTGACACAGACAAGAAGAGTGAGGTGACACAGACAAGAAGAGTGAGGTGACACAGACAAGAAGAGTGAGGAGACACAGACAAGAAGAGTGAGGTGACACAGACAAGAAGAGTGAGGTGACACAGACAAGAAGAGTGAGGTGACACAGACAAGAAGAGTGAGGTGAGACTGACAAGAAGAGTGAGGTGACACAGACAAGAAGAGTGAGGTGACACAGACAAGAAGAGTGAGGTGACACAGACAAGAAGAGTGAGGTGACACAGACAAGAAGAGTGAGGAGACACAGACAAGAAGAGTGAGGCGACACAGACAAGAAGAGTGAGGAGACACAGACAAGAAGAGTGAGGAGACACAGACAAGAAGAGTGAGGTGACACAGACAAGAAGAGTGAGGTGACACAGACAAGAAGAGTGAGGTGACACAGACAAGAAGAGTGAGGAGACACAGACAAGAAGAGTGAGGAGACACAGACAAGAAGAGTGAGGAGACACAGACAAGAAGAGTGAGGTGACACAGACAAGAAGAGTGAGGTGACACAGACAAGAAGAGTGAGGTGACACAGACAAGAAGAGTGAGGTGACACTAATCTAGGTCAAGGAGAAAACTCACCGAGATCTACCAAGTGAAAAGTAAATAAATGATAAAATACACATTAAATAAATAATTAAAAAGGCTTGTTGTGATGTATCTTTATGTTGCATTAATTTAATAATAATACATAAAACAGTGTTTTATTATTATTCACGTCGCTGTATTCAACTATATACTGAGCTGTATTCAAGCAGAAATATGATGTTATAGAGATCGAAAGCGCACATACACGGTTCGTTTGCGCATCATTTATAACGGACATAACATGCGCCTAACGCACGATCATGTCACTGTAATCAGCTTTACCTTGATTACAAAACTTGCCCATCCAAACTTGTGTGTACTAGTGTGACACTGGCTTATTTTATCCAGCAGAGCAGTAGTTTGTGTATCATGTTCTCATACAGCGGCTTTGAGCCACCGTTCAGTCTGTATTCACAGCGCCATGAGAACCGTATTTCTCCTCCTAAACACAGAATACGTAGAGAGGTGAATACGATCTATTACCCCTGATCTAAGTGATAATGTTTTTAAAAAAAAAAACATTCGTTTCTCATTTATTTGGTTCCACAGTATTTGCTGTTTTTTATTTTAAACACTGCTTGACGCCGAATTTGCTGCTGATATTAAAGTCAAAGTAAAACGCACACGGCGCTTACAAGCTATTTAAAACCTAAGGAAAAGAGGGAAAACTCAAACAAAATATCAACTTCATTTTATTGGATTATCAATTTCTACTTTTTTGCTTTGTATTTTGAAATTATAAAATCACTATTATAAAATATCAAAACATCCAGTAATCAGATTTGTACACTTTTTGTGTATGAAGTAAGAAAAGTCACAAAGTGCCTTGAAAAACAAACCTTTTTTTCAATTTGCGACTAAATGACACATAATCACTTATGTTGGTGAGTTCCAGTTAATATTATAGAAGAATAATGGTGCATTTAATAAGAGTAGAATATATACATTTTCTATGTAAAAATTAGATTAAGCATGTTACTGTTGTTAATAAAAGTAAATGTTGTATGCTTCCCAACTCAAGCTTAGTGCTTTACTGTCAAATGTGTATAAAAAAGAAATGAACATATAGTATTATTAGTAACTGCACTTATTAATGCAAAGCAATAGTCATTTTATGATTAAATCATTTTTTTTTTATACTCCCACACACCATCCCCCAGCTATACCAAATCTACTCCTTGCGCCACAATCTGTAGAATTAGTGGCGCTGGTGCTTCTGCTCTCAAATGTTAGTCTGGAGCTCTGCTGACTACACACTGTATTGAAAGGACAGAGTGGTTTACCAAGACTTTATGACAGTTATAGGTCTACTATTCACTAATCATTAACACACTACAATGTCCTGGCAAACCATTCTGTCCTTGCAATGCAGTGTGTTTTCAGGTTCACATATGGTGTAACTACAATGACTATGGTTTCAATACAGTGTCCTGGCAAACCATTCTGTCCTTGCAATGTAGTGTGTTTTCAGGTTCACATATGGTGTAACTACAATGACTATGGTTTCAATACAGTGTCCTGGCAAACCATTCTGTCCTTGCAATGCAGGGTGTTTTCTGATTAACAGCGTGCAACTCTACCACAAGTCTCTATGTAAAATTTTCTATTTGGCATATATAAAGTAAGCACACTCATTGAAAATGACACAATACCTGTTCTGAACTTCTGGTAAGAGTCTTGACATTTCAGTAACGGCATCTGCCTTCATCTGTAAAAGAGAGAATAAATGTACGTAAATACTGGTGTAGAATATTTGCTCAAGCTAAATAAGGGAAATAATCCTGTGATATGCTGTGAAAGCAGCAGAATCTTAGAAAGCACTGTGACACAGATTGTTGATTATACCACCCAGCACTAACCTTTATAACATCAGTTAAAATATGAGGTACTGCATTAAAGTGTTGTTTTACGCCTGACATCTGGTTCTGCCTTTTCTGGTACAGAATTTAACCATGCAAAGCTACAATGACCAAACCTTATTGATGTCACTGACAACACACTGTGACTGTATTGAAAGGACAGAGTGGTTTAGCAGGACTTTATGACAGTTATAGGTCTACTATTCACTAATCATTAACACACTACAGTGTCCTGGCAAACCATTCTGTCCTTGCAATGTAGTGTGTTTTCAGGTTCACATATGGTGTAACTAACTTTTTTTTGTCTTCATTGTTTGTACTGAATCAGTACGGTGAGCCTATAGTGGGTCTATTTTCAATTTGTTGGTATCTGTGTGATTCTCCACATCCATAAACAGAGAAGTAGATATGGCTACAATGTTCGTCTGCAAGCAGCATGCCATTTTATTTATTAATCGCTAGTGCGATAAAAGTTACACAGGGCTCTAGACTGCAACCAAAATAGTCGCATTTGCAACAATTTTTTGAGAATGTGTGAGTTACAATTCAATCTTGTGTTTCTACTACATCTAAAATCATCATAGAGATGATCATCATAGAGATGCTGCCACGGTTGTTTAAGCTCTAACACAGTCAGGGAGTCAGGAGTTTGTCAGATTTACACATGGATTCCTCTGTTTCTGTGACAGGCTGGTGAACTGAGAGAAGAATAATCAACTTTATGGTTAACTACACATTGCATGTTTGCCATGAATAAAATGTATAATCAGATTATGTTTGAGGTTTATTTTGATTATTACTGGCGTTTCCACAGGCATCCGTGTATAAATATTTTTTGTTACTATATATGGTTATTTAAATGTCTGAAACATAAACATTATGTTGTTGAAAGCATAGAACAGTTAATATTTATGACAAGTTTTGTGCAAGTCTGTCTTTGGCTGAGTGCCAGTCAAAGGCAGGAGAGCAGATTTGAATATAGTAGTTTATAATGTCATCGACATAACTTTTGAATCACACCAGTGAGATTGAACGGTCCAGGGACCAGCCTACAGTGATGATGACAAGTACATGATTATGAGACATTACAAAACAGTACAAGGCAGTCAGTGCAGGAGTACCGTACCTTTGAACTTGTTAATGAACTGCTGCTCAAGGACAGTTCTTGATTGTATGTGTCTCTCTGCATCACATACAGGCTTAAGCCTGTGAAGCCTTGAACCGTTCTCCATTTCATCTATCTGCAGAAATTAACATATGTTACTTTAAAAACACAGAACATTTCCAAATATATGCATCTGTAATATGCTGCAACATCCATACAGTATACACAGATTCGCTTCTTTTCAGGGTGTATGATATCAACTCAGTTGAATTTTACAAGAAAGCCCAAAAGTCCAAACACACTCGGACTATCTCAGGAGGTAGTACAGTTTACTCCAGGATTTTAGTGCAGTTCACTTA
>CM049822.1:3656772-3669272 GCA_027422435.1 Schizopygopsis pylzovi | reverse complement strand
CGAGTGAGCGAGAGAGAGAGAGAGAGAGACCGAGCGAGCGAGCGAGAGAGAGAGAGACCGAGCGAGCGAGAGAGAGACCGAGCGAGCGAGAGAGAGACCGAGCGAGCGAGAGAGAGACCGAGCGAGCGAGAGAGAGACCGAGCGAGCGAGAGAGAGAGAGAGACCGAGCGAGCGAGCGAGCGAGAGAGAGAGAGAGAGAGAGAGAGACCGAGCGAGAGAGAGACCGAGCGAGCGAGAGAGAGAGAGACCGAGCGAGAGACCGAGGAAAGTTGCGCGTGCATGTGAA
Source organism: Schizopygopsis pylzovi (assembly GCA_027422435.1). Lineage (NCBI taxonomy): Eukaryota > Metazoa > Chordata > Actinopteri > Cypriniformes > Cyprinidae > Schizopygopsis > Schizopygopsis pylzovi. The sequence continues at coordinate 3,668,986 of CM049822.1, read as the reverse complement.
CCTGTGTCTGCGCGTCTCTCTCTACAAGCAATGAGGCTTAGTTACTTCAAAAACAGCGATTTTGCCGCCTCATTGCAGATAAATATAATGTTGTGACTTGCGAGTCAGTAGCCTGTCGAAGCTATTTTACTAATAAAAGTTTCCGTGCTGTTTGTGCGCGATCTCTGATATGTGTGTGCAATGTGTGTGTGTGCGTCTATGAAAGCAGCGAAGCCTCTGCATATAGTTTTGGTTTAGCTACAAACCCGACCCGACCCGAGCCCGAAGCTATCCATTAAACATTAACCCGAAACCCGACCCGAAACCCGAAAGTATTTCAGGACCCGCGGGTTCGGGTCGGGTAGCAGACCTCTAGTGTAAACGCGTGCCGTTCTCTGAGCTCTTACCAGGAGCGGCCACAGGAACGCCATTGATGCTGGTGAGCTCCTCCGCCGGACGCTCCTCGATCACGACGTCTCGTCCGCTCTCCAGACTCAGGTCGCAGGACGTGCTGGGCGCCGCCACGTAAAACGGTACCCCGTGATGCTTGGCAGCGATGGCCAGCTGATACGTGCCCACTTTGTTGGCCGTGTCGCCGTTAGCAACAACCCTGTCCGCTCCGACGACGACAGCTGTGTGCGCACAGGAACATTAGCATCGGACACACACACGGCACTCAAGACAATGCACTCACGCGCGTCACCTGTGATGCCCTTCTCCCGCATGGCCAGCGCCGCCATGCTGTCTGTGATGAGGGTGGCCGGGAAGCCCTCCGCCACGGCCTCGTACGCCGTCAGCCGCGCGCCTTGGTTGTAGGGCCGGGTCTCTGTGCAGTACAGACGCTTCAAGCGGCCCAGCGCATGCAGCGACCGCACCACTCCTGCACGGATCGGTTACAGTCGTTATCAGATGAACATTTCCTGATCATTTACTCACCAAGATGTTCTTTAGTCGAAGGAAAACACCGCAGGACTTTTCTCCATATAGTGGACTTCAATGATTTTAGGGTCCAAAATGCGGTTTCAATGCAGAGCTCTTCACGATCCCAACCGAGGAATAACCTAATCTAGCGAAACGATCAGTCATTTTCTTAAACAATTCAATTATATACATACACTTTTTGACCACAAATGCTCTGCGATGCACGTCTTTATTGAGCCCAAAACACACTTTTGATTTTAGCAATCCTATAAGATCACTGCATGTCCCACTGTGTGGCATGGATCTGATAATACAATAATAAGAAATACAACGCACGTTTCTATAGAAGAATAAAACATGCGCTGGTGGTAAACAAAAAGAGCATGATACATCAGGAAGGGATAAACAAGTGAAAGCTTTAGCGCTGTTGCATTGACTTCATGTCACAGTTTCATTGGTTGTTCAGTAAACGTGGATCGTATCAGCAAACACACAGATGATCATGCACCTCTCTCACTGTACGACACAGGAGCGCCGTTTAGGAGCCATGACGGTTGCTTATCTTTCATAGATAATCGTGCAGTGTGTTTAGGGCTAGAGGTGATGTTGGAAAGGTCACATGGAAGTACCGACCCATGTTTACAAAGCAACGATGAGGGACGATTTTAAAGTTGGAGGGGAAAATGAGATACTAATATCTGAAGACGTGAAGACGCGCATCGCAGAGCTACAGCAAGCCGAGCATGTGGTTAAAAAGTGTATGCAATTTTAATAAAAAAAAATATTTTCAGAAAATAACCGATTTTTTAGCTAGATAAGGCCCTTATTCCTCGGCTGATATCTCTTTGAAGATGCGTTGTGGAACTGCATCCTTGAAATCATTGAAGTCCATTATAAGGAGAAAAATCCTGCAATGTTCTCCTCAAAAAAACAGATTTCTCTGCGACTGAATAAAGAAAGACATGATGAGGATGAGACAGGGTGATCTCTATTATACTGTAATGTGTGCAGTAATGCCAGGCGCGCGGACTGACCGAGGGCCGTGCCGTATCCCGCGGTGGCCAGGCTGCCCGTGTTACAGTGCGTGAGGATGGTGACCGAGTCCCGCGGGACGCCTGACAGGATGTGCTGCGCGCCGTAGTTGCCGATTTTTTTGTTGTCGTTCACGTCTCGCTCCAGCATCTCCTCAATCCAGCCAATCACGCTGCAGGGGGGCGTGGCCAAAGGACAGGCACGTTAGAGGAAGATGAAAAGAGTCATTAATGCAGCACTGGCTGTTGTGATCAGTTATTTACATTTTTATTAAATTAAACAATTAATAATAATTTAAACTTCACAGTGAGCATCTGATAAACATCTGTACGCACTAATGGAAACATAATTTCCTTTAAGGCTTGTTAAACAATCACACACAGTAGAAAGCCATGTAAATAATATTTAAACAAAATAAAACTATTTAAATATTCCAAGCAAACAATTGTAATATTTGTGTTTAATTTAAAATAATACTTTAAATGTTTTCTTAAATTGAATACTTATATTATTAGTTTTATTATTAATTAAGTTCATTCAGCTCTAGACATCTGCTCATTAGAATTAAATAAAAATACTTAAAAAATTAAGAAAAATAAAATTCTAACTATTTAAAAAAAAAAAAAAAATAGTTTACTTGTTTTTAGTTAAAAAAAATGTGTTTCTTAAATACAATATTTCTATTATTATTACAGGCAGATTTTGACTATTGGCACATAGTCTGGTCAAAAACAGCAGAGTTATTTTATCATTTATATCTGATTATAATACTTATTACAAATGTCGAATTAGCCTTTATGTATTTTCAGCTTTCTTTTACATTTTAAAAATGTAGTTTTGTGCTTTTTTCATTTTTGTTATTTATATTTTAAATGCTTCTATCGATCTGTAATTCATTTGTATTGTACTTTAATTTAAAGTTAGACCTTGCTATAGCAACTAACAAGATTAAAAGCAAGATTATTATAATTTACATTTATTTATTTTACATTTTTTACACTTTAAGATAATTTCACAGACATGGCAGAGAAAGCAGAATACACCGATCTTTTCTCTGGTTTACTTGCGATAACAATAATGATTTTCTCAAGCGTCCCGAATCGTCACCTGTCTCGGAGCGGCTCCGTGTTCTTCTCCATGCTCTCGTTCTCGGTGAACTCCATCAGCTCGCGGGCGGCGCGGCCCATGTTGACCGCCGTGGGTCGAGCGGACGTCAGGTGGCACAGCGAGTCCCTGATGAAGGACACGAGGTCGTCCCCCCCCGCGCCCGCACGCAGCTCCACGGCTAGGCTCAGGCAGCCCACGATGGCGATGGCGGGAGCGCCGCGCACCTGCAGGGTGAAAGGTCACAGGGTCACAGGACCGCCAGCGCTGCACTCACAAAGTGAACACTTCCAGTCAGCTCACTGGAATGAGAAAGGAGATTTTTGGGGGGGATGAAAAGCCCATAAATGCATTCATACTGATTGGAAACACCATTCTGAGTTAAAGGCTGTGTGCTGAAGACTGTTCGCGAACCCATTTTACATTCATAATGTTGAATATTAGCATTAAATCCAATGGGATAAATGTACAACAGCACTACTCACTGCATTTCCATTTCAGAGTTTATGCAGTCGTCACAGAGATTATTCAATAACCACACAGAGAAATGATGATGTCCTCGTTTCTTTGGGACGTGGAATTCTGCCGTTATGATTAGAATGAGCAGTTATGACATCATTCTGAACGTGGCCTTCTGCTGATTAACTATGACGTCATACTGACTTAAAGGGACAGTTCACTAAAAAAAAAAAAGAGAACTGTGTTATCATTTACTCGCTCTCAAGTTGTTGAGTTTCGTCTTCTCCTGAACACATAAGAAGATATTCTGATGGATGTTGGGAACCGAAGAGTTGACGGTAGCCATTGACTTCCATAGAATGGAAAAAACAGCATGAGGTCAATGGCTACCGATAACTCTTCGGTTCCCAACATCCATCAGAATATCTTCTTATGTGTTCTGGAAATAATATTCGTTTTTAGATGAACTATCCCTTTAATTATCACCATTCTGGAAAATCTGACGTTCATAATGTCTCTTTATAAACGCAAACTATGTGTGTGTTGCTTGAAGAGAGCGATCTTACATTTGTGCTCGGATTTACTTTCATTTATTCAATCTTTTATCACTTATTTGTTTTATTACTCCATTTAATCATAATCATTGACAATAAAGCCATTTATATCCTCAGTTCATCGATTGGTCTCTTATATTTTCTCAGATGTTTAGTCTCATGACGTGTGGTTTCTCGAGATGTTTGTCTTCATCAGTACGAGGTAAGAGCATGTTCTTGAGGTCACGGGACGTCGTTGTGAAGCAGTAATCATATCACAGAGCGCTTGTTCCTGGAGTAAAGAGACGCTCTCTGGTCTCGGACGGAGCGTAGCGCAAGCTAACGCTAGTCCATTAGTAAAGGTCTCATGACCGTGACTGGCACAGGACCAAAGCCCCTCGATCCCCCCTTGATCAATAATTCATGCCTGATATTTGCAGTTACGACTATTAATGAGCGCAGACATGGCTGTGGAAAACACCCCCCCACACATGAATCATGCACTGCGCTAATCAAGACTGCAGCGGCTGGAGACACAAGACTCCAGGTTTGAGAAACACCTTTATTATGTGTTCGCAAGCACACGCGCGTCTCACGTCTATTTGAGCGTTTGCTCATCTGCAAGACGTCCCCTATCAGATGTCAAATAGATGTCTTTAAGATGTTTATAAGCCCTATTCGGGTGTTTTCTGGACAACGTGAACTACCGTGTGCTCTTACCGCGCACATTTTTAATATGTTTGCCTCCCAGAAATAAAAACTAAATCCAAAGCCAGATGACATAAACCGTTAAGACTGGCTACTGTAATATCAGTTTAATTACATACGTGACCCTGGAGCACAAAACCAGTCTGAAGTGCACATTTTTCCATATTGAGATTAATACATCATCTGAAAGCTGAATAAATCATATTTCCATGGATGTATGGTGTGTTATGATCGGACTGAGATACAACTATTTAATAATCTGGAATCTGAGCGTGCAAAAAAATCGAAATATTAAGAAAATCATCTTTAAAGTTGTCCAAATGAAGTTCTTAGCAATGCATATTACTAATCATAAATTATGTTTTGGTATATTTACAGTAAGAAATTTACTAAATATCTTCATGGACCATGATCTTAATATCCTAATGATTTTTGGCATAATTTTTTTTGTATAATTTTGACCCCCACAATGTATTTTTGGTTATTACTACAAATATACCTCAGCGACTTAAGACTGGTTTTGTGCTCCAGAGTCACATATGTACCTTTGTGAAAACTAAACATGGTTTTACTACTAAGTAAAAGTAAAGTACCCACACACTAACCATGGTTTTGCTATAGCTTCCACTTGTAGTAAAGCTGTGGTGATACTATGGTAATCAATCCAAAAGACTATCCGTGATGCACACATACAGATCACGTGACCTCTGTAATAAACACAAGACGTGACGTCTGAACCTGCGCGGGACAAACACAGACGTCAGGTGATGAGAGTCGAAACTCAAGCGTGGTTCAGAGAGCGGGTCCCGTCTGAATCGAGCACGTGAAACAGACGTCTGTCAGAAGTGTGTACACACTAAGTGTTCTCTAACACACATCTGCAGACGAGCGCGTGCTATTTACTGAGAGCCGTTTAAAACGAGCACGCGCTTTAACTCGACGTTCCTTCATAACAACACATTAGAGGATTAGCACATTAATATACACATAAGGCCAGCTACAGAGCTATTAATGTACGATTGACTTCTTTAGGAATGTTTATTTTAATTATATGCCAGCATAAACTAACACAGCCAATTATTTAGTGAAACAACTTGTTTACCCAAGCGCCCGTGTGCATAATTAACTCATTTAATCACAATAGTGAACGCTCTGCTGTTCTAGTGCATTTTCTGTGAATATGGAAAACACAATAAAGGCTCTCAATTAAATATGTGCGGAGTCACGTGATTAGTGCAGATCGTCACGTGACCAGAGCAGTTCGTTTGCAGCTTGAGAAGATGATAACTGCATCACAGATCCTAAACAAAAGGTTAGTAGTGTATGATAACAAAGATATGATACAGATTCTCTGTAAGGTGTCTAGTATTAATATATGAATTCAGTTTTGTTGAGTGTGGACACAGAATGAGTAAATCTGTTGATAGCAACACTAGTGACCGGTGTAATAATAACTATATGTGACCCTGGAGCACAGGTCTTAAGTCACACGGGTATATTTATAACAATAGCCAAAAATACATTGTATGGGTCAAAATTATACATTTTTCTATTATGACAAAAATCATTAGGAGTGATATTTATTTAAGTATAGATCACATGAGAATATATTTTTTTATTTTTTTACTGTAAATATATCAAAACCTAATTTATGATTAGTAATATGCATTGCTAAGAACTTCATTTGGACAACTTTAAAGGTGATTTTACTTAATATTTAGATTTTTTTTGCATCCTCAGATTCCAGATTTACAAATAGTTGTATCTCAGTCCGATCATAACACACCATACATCCATGGAAATATTATTTATTCAGCTTTCAGATGATGTATTAATCTCAATTTCGAAAAATTGACTCTTATGACTGGTTTAGTGCTCCAGGGTCTCATATTCAGTGTTGTATACAGGGTTTAATGTATATTAATAACCATAGAGACTAAAATGGCTGGGTTGAGATATATAATAATTCTGATGACTGCAGAAATAATTACATTTCAGTGTAAATATTATCCCACCGGTCACAATAGTGACCCGCCACGAAACACACACTTTCTCCCAGAATAATTATTGATTATTTCAAGGGTTACTTAATGACGCATCATTCTGATACATTCATACATCTGGGGTTAAACGGGTTAAGACGCACGCGTGCATGCAGGGACGTTATCAAGCACAGGTTATGCAGATCACACACGCGTGCACGAACAAAAAGCGCAAGCCCGTGCTCGGATCCGACACAAAGGAGCTCTACCGGCTTCGAGATGTCCGGACGTGCGCGAGCGAGATCCGTCGACCGGGCCTGCCGTAGCATACCGTTACCTTCATGCTCTTGATGGCCTCATATCCGTCCCGCACCGAGCGGATCTCGTCGTACACGCTCTCGTGCGGCAGCAGCAGCTGGTTGAGGATCTGCAGAGAACCGGGCCGGTACCGGATCGCCTCCAGCGTCATGACCCGTATGAGATGCGGCTGAACGTATTCCGGGAGCGCTGGCGCCGATGTGTGACGGGTTCCGTCGGTCCGGTGGAGTCGGGGTGTGCTAGAAGCGCTGCGACTCGTGAATCACAAGGTGTGGGCGTCTGCACGGAACGAGGGGGAAGCGCACCGATCACGGAACCGCGTGTTGGCTCTGGCAGGAAGCCCCGCCCCTTGACCACGCCTACTCCTGTCATCATCCCGCGTTTGACATTCAGATGAAGCCTTTTATTATTCTTATAACAACGGCGAAGCAACAATGAAGCGATTCAGGCTATTCTTAGCGAGTGAATGGAGGGATCCAACGAAGAGCAGATGTCTGAGGACACGGAAGATCATGTTTCTGTGGAGGAATCGATTTAAACGCACACGCAGGCGCTATTGTTCATATTTTAATACGCCGTGACGTCATCGGGGACTTTCATTCGAAGGAATGGTTTTCCTCTAAATGAGAATTCTGACATTTACTCATTAAAACGTTCGCGACTATTAAGATATTATATTATATATATATAACATCCACAGCTCTTTTTGTAATGAAAGTGAATGGGGACTACGTTAGGTCTGTTGAGCGTCCAGAAATGACAAAAACACAAGCCGTTCACACCAAGGACGATAACTGTGATATTTTAATGTCATGACCTCTTTCACCTCAGTCAGAGGTATTTTAATTTAAAAAGGTGTTTTTTTCTTAAATTAGAATCCTGTCTAATTGAATCACCTTTAAACCACTGCTCCATAAGAGAACATCTTTCTCCTGTGTAACACACAAGTAGTGTTTTCCCCATCTGAAAAATGATACAAAATGTAACAGCCAATCAGAATACAACCAAATTAATAAAACACGAACATTTAAAGCAGTAGAGACAACTTAAAGGGACAGTTCACCCAAAGATGAACATTCTGTAATTAATTACTCTCCCTAATGTCGTTCCAAACCCTAAGACCTTCGTTCATCTTCTGAACACAAATGAAGATATTGTGATGAAATCCGAGAGCTTTCTGACCCGCCGTAGACAGTAATGTGAAAGATACTCAGGGCATCGATCAGTCCAGTGACATCAGGGGTTCAACCGTGATTTAAGAAGCTATGAGAATACATTTGTGTGCAAAAAACAAACAAAAATGATGACTTTATTCATTAATTCTTCTATGACGATGCATTGGTGTGCTTTCCTCTGCATGTAAACAAAGTGCAGCGCATGCGTGCAGAGGTACTCTCGGTAATGAATTGTTGAATAAAGTCGTTATTTTAGTTTTCTTTTATGCTCAAAAAGTATTGTTGTGGATTCACACCGTGTAGTGTCCTAGGGTGATCACATTTGTGCACCTGCTTTCACTTTTTACATTCTGCAAAACATCTCCTTTAGTACTACTTGTACATAAACAAATCAAATTAAATCAAAATCAATGGCTTTAAATAACACAAGTGAATGACGACAAAATCTCCATTTTTAGGTTAACTTTCCTTTTTAATTATTACATTAGACATATCCTTCACCGTAGACATATTAACAAATTAATGCAGCTTTTAAAAAAATAGACCCATCATCAGTACATCATTAATACATTAGCAGTGCTGTCCTTCAGTGTGCGGAGACCGTAATGAACCTGATCTGTGCACGCTGAGTGAACGAGGATCATGAAGGATAATTGGGTTCAGACAGCATCCTAAAACATGACGGCAAGCCTTAAAGAGGCTGTTAAAAAACTAAACCAAACATACACACAGCTGATATAATGACTGACTGTAGCACACTCACTCACACACACACACACCACACACCACACACACACATGCACACAGCACACACACACACACACACACTCACTCACTCACACACCACACACACACACACACGCACACACCACACCACACGCACACACACACACCACACACACCACACACACACACACGACGCTCACACACACACACTCACGCACCACACACACACACACACACACACACACACTCACACACACACACACACACACGCTCACACACGCACACACACACGTACGCTCACACACACACACTCACACACCACACACACACACACACACACACACCACACACACACACACACACACACACACGCTCACACGCGCACACACACACACTGAGATCTGCTCTACACAAGGGATTCAGACTGTGTCAGTCAGGGGTTAAAGTTGATGCCCTTTGACTCTGAAACAGACAAGCGGGGGGGAAAAAGAGGTGACAGCTTCCCTAAAAACATGCTGATCTCAGCATATGACTGAGCACATCTCCAACACCACAAACACACACATTATCACCCGGATACAACACCTCTCGTTCCATCTTATCAAGCCAAACACACGTCCTCTCACGACCCTGTCTCCCGAAGCATCGGGTGCAGATAATCCACGATTATGGGATATGATCCGCACCTCCTCCCTCTAACACACACTTGAACATCTTCCCTGGAGTGCACAGATTATTCCCAGATCACAGCCGTGCAGCACATTATCCTAATCTGGGAATACTGGAGGACAGATTACTGTAAAGACTGCAGATTAACAGCACTGTATGTGAACGAGGTTAGGCTGAGCCAAGTCAGATAGCAGGAGGACGAAACAGACTATTATGCTTTCGTAGAGCGTGATACATGCATGAAGCTGTCAGAGGGAGTGAATGAGCGTCTGCAATCCGCTTCTCTGATAACAGTCAGTTTATTTATGTTATATATATACACACAACGCATTGCATGGGGAAATCTCACAAATTAATGTCATATAAAAAAAAAAATCATAAATATATATACACACTTATTCTTAATATTTATATATAAATATATATATATAAACATTAGAATGTGTGTATTTTTAATTGCCATTAAAAGTAAAATGAAACTAAAATGCCTAATCTTTCTTTGTGGGGCTAGATTAATGTGATGGTGTTGTTGATGGTTTAGTGTTTGGCTGATGAGTTTGATCTGGAAACATTCAGACGTCTCTCCTTACAAAAGGATGTTTTGATGGTTTGGACTGCAGAGTAATGAAGCGCAGCAATGCAGAAGGTGTGTGTGTGTGTGTGTGTGTGTGTGTGTGTGTGAGAGAGAGAGAGAGAGAGTGTGAGAGAGAGAGAGAGAGAGAGAGAGAGAGAGAGTGTGTGTGTGTGAGAGAGAGAGAGAGAGTGTGTGTGTGTGTGTGAGTGTGTGCGTGCGTACGTGTGTGTGTGAGAGAGAGAGAGAGAGAGTGTGTGAGTGCGTACGTGTGTGTGTGTGTGTGTGTGTGTGAGTGTGTGTAAGTGTGTGTGTGTGTGTGTGAGTGTGTGCGTGCATACGTGTGTGAGTATGTTTGAGTGTGTGTGAGAGTGTGTGTGCGTGTGTGTGTGTGAGAGAGTGTGTGTGTGTGTGTGTGTGTATGTGTGAGAGAGTGAGAGTGTGATTGTGTGTGTGTGAGTATGTTTGAGTGTGTGTGAGAGTGTGTGTGTGTGTGTGAGGGAGTGAGAGTGTGTTTGAGTGTGTGTGAGAGTGTGTTTGAGTGTGTGTGTGAGAGTGAGAATGTATTTGAGTGTGTGTGAGAGAGTGTGTGTGTGTGAGGGAGTGAGAGTGTGTTTGAGTGTGTGTGAGAGAGTGTGTGTGTGTGTGTGTGTGTGTGTGTGTGTGTGAGGGAGTGAGAGTGTGTTTGTGTGTGTGTAGTGTATCCCTCTGCAGCTCCTTCATATCTGTCAAGATTCATTTCTATTCTCATGATTTCAGAAGTGTGAAGAGTTTTCCTTGTGCTTCTTCACTCTCTGACGGCCCGGTTTTTCCTGACCGACTCCAGCTGTGAGAGAGAGAGAGACAATGAAAGAGCCGACAGTGAGTTCACATGAAGATGCGACTGAAGCACAGACACGGCAGGCTTTATTATTCACCTCGTTCTCCACCATCTTCACTCGGCCGAGGGCGTCTTTCGCTGCCTCCTGAGAAACCAGAACAGCTCTTTAGCTTTAATCTAAACGACTTCACAAAAGTGACATCACAAGAAACATCAGCTCATCTGAGCAACTGCATGAAGTGAGATTCACAACCCATTTTATTTCAGTAATGCCAAGTATTTCTGAGTGAAATAAGATTTGTCACCAAAAATCATTCCATTTGCTGAAACACAAAAAAAGTTGTGGCCAAATTAACACTCAACAGCACCCCTTAGTGGACGAAAACGTCCCCAACAGCACATAAGGGTTAAAGCAGTAGAGACAACTTAAAGGGACAGTTCACCCAAAGATGAACATTCTGTAATTAATTACTCACCCTAATGTTGTTCCAAACCCTAAGACCTTCGTTCATCTTCTGAACACAAATGAAGATATTGTGATGAAATCCGAGAGCTTTCTGACCCGCCGTAGACAGCGTAGACAGCAATGTGAAAGATACTCAGGGCATCGATCAGTCCAGTGACATCAGGGGTTCAACCGTGATTTAAGAAGCTATGAGAATACATTTGTGTGCAAAAAACAAACAAAAATGATGACTTTATTCATTAATTCTTCTTCTGCCTCCATTATGACGATGCATTGGTGTGCTTTCCTCTGCATGTAAACAAAGTGCAGCGCATGCGTGCAGAGGTACTCTCGGTAATGAATTGTTGAATAAAGTCATTATTTTAGTTGTCTTTTATGCTCAAAAAGTATTGTTGTGGATTCACACCGTGTAGTGTCCTAGGGTGATCACATTTGTGCACCTGCTTTCACTGTTTAGAGCAGCCAGGACATTCTGCAAAACATCTCCTTTAGTATCACTTAAACATAAAAAAATCTAATTCAATAAAAATCAATGGCTTTAAATAACACAAGTGAATGATGACAAAATCTCCATTTTTAGGTTAACTTTCCTTTTTAATTATTACATTAGACATATCCTTCACCGTAGACATATTAACAAATGAATGCAGCTTTTAAAAAAATAGACCCATCATCAGTACATCATTAATACATTAGCAGTGCTGTCCTTCAGTGTGCGGAGACCGTAATGAACCTGATCTGTGCACGCTGA
>CM049822.1:3626772-3649272 GCA_027422435.1 Schizopygopsis pylzovi | reverse complement strand
TTGTGTGTGTGTGTGTGTGTGTGTGTGAGTGTGTGTGTGTGTGTGTAGGGCGTGTGTGTATGTTGTGTGGTGCGTGATGTGCGGTGTGTGTGTGTAGTGCGTGTGTTGTGTGAGTGCGTGTGTGTTGTATGTGTGTGTGTGAGTGCAGTGTGTGTGTGTGGTGTTGAGTGTGTGTGTGTGTGTGTTCTCGACTTTACGTGTTGAAGGTGCGCTGTTCTGTGTGGGTGTGTTGTGTGTGTGGTGTGTGTGTGTGATTAGGTGTTGTGTCTTTGTGGTGTTGAGGTGGTGTGTGTGTGTGTGTGTGTGTGTGTGTGTGTGTGTGTGTGGTTGTAGGTGTGGGTGTGTGTGTTAGTGTGGTGTTCTTTTCTACTTGACAGTGTTGAACGTGTGCTTTGTGTGGTGTGTGTGTGTGTGTGTGGTGTGTGTGTGTGTGTGTGTGTGTGGAGTATGAGTGTGTGTGAGTGTGTGTGTGTGTGTAGTGAGTTGTGTGTGTGTGGTATGGTGTGTGTGTGTGTGAGTATGAGTGTGTGTGTGTGTGTGTGTGAGTATGAGTGTGTGTGTGTGTGTGTGAGTATGAGTATGAGTGTGTGTTTGTGTGAGTATGAGTGTGTGTGTGTGTGTGTGTGTGTGTGAGTATGAGTGTGTGTGTGTGTGTGAGTGTGTATGAGTGTGTGTGTGTGTGTTCTCACTTGACGGTGTTGAAGGTGCGCTCCTCTGTGTGGTATTTGGGAACTGATTTTCCTTTAGCGTGAGCTTTCTTCAGCACTTCAATATTACTCATGCATTCCTCAGCCAGCTTCTCAAACCTACACACACACACACACACACACACACACACACACCACACACACACACACACACACCACACACACACACACACACACACACACACACACACACACATTTATCATGGGGGCTTTCCATTTACTTGTAATATTTCTATACTGAGCTAATAACCTTTGCTCGGCAGCAATCCTTAAACCAAACCTCAGCATTTGTTCTCTTTTATTTACTATGTTTATTAATCTGTTTTCCTCATGAGCACTGTTTCTGCTCCCACAATGTTCATTTCAGGGTTTACTCTCCATGTGGGGGCTTTTAAGATCCTGAAGAGCTTGATTATCTGGATCAGGTGTGTTTGATTAGGGTTGGAGCTAAACTCTGCAGGACACCGGCCCTCCAGGAACTGAGTTTGAGGCCAATGCTTTAAAGGGATAGTTGACCCAAAAATGTCAATTCTGTCATTAATTCCTCGTGTCGTTCATCTTCTGAACACAAATGAAGATATTTGTAATGAAATCTGAGATCTCTCAGACCCTCCATAGACAGCAAGGGTCTTTCATTTTTAATTGCATGAATTTTTAATGCTCGTTTAGGTCAATGATAAAATGTATTTGTTGTGTTATGAATGTTTTGATTCATACTCTAACATTCACAGGTTTGGGGCGGTTATGATTTTAATGATTTCGAAAGTCTCTTCTGCTCACCAAGCCTGCATTTATTTGATCCAAAATACAGTAAAACTGTAAATATTGTGAAATATTAGAATTTAAAATAACTGTTTTCTATGTGAATATATGTTAAAATGTAATTTATTTCTGTGATGCGCAGCTGTATTTTCAGCATCATTACTCCAGTCTTCAGTGTCACATGATCTTCAGAAATCATTATAATATACTGATTTACTGCTCAAGAAACATTTCTGATTATTATCAGTGTTGAAAAGAGCTTCATACATTTTCCTTCAGGATTCTTTGAAGAATAGAATGTTCAAAAGAACAGAATTATTTGAAATAGAAATCTTCTATAATATTATAAATGTTATAACTGTCACTTTTGATCAATTTCATGCATCCTTGCCTGGAAAAAACAACTATTAATTTCCGAAAAAACAAATACTCATACTTTTGAACAGTAGTGCTACTCAACATTACTCTTACCTGATGATGTTTTTATATTTAATAAATGAAAACGCACCTGGCAGTTTCTGCTACATTCCCCATATGAGTGAACTGCTGCGAGTACGCCAGGCATTTCTGGAAACACGTGTCAGAAAGTGATGTAGACTGTAAATACAGCATGCATTTCTCTTGAGTTCAGTGTGTGCTTGACATGGATCAGATCTGTGCGGTGTAATAACCTCGTGCTGCTGTTTGAGCTGTGTCATCAGTTGTGTGTACTGCTCTGATGAGCGCGGAGAGAGAGCGGACGAGCGGGAATGAGACAGTCTGTAGTCATCGTCACTGACCGGAGCGGCCGGCACCTGGACACCAGAGACAGACCGCACGCGCACACACACACGCGTACACACAGACACAGAGAGAGACACACACACACACACGCGTACACACAGACACAGAGAGACACACACACACACACACACACGCACACACACGGCACACACACACACAAACCACACACCACACACACACACACAGAGACACCCCCACACACACAGAGAGAGACACACACACACACGCGCACACACACAGAGACACCCCCACACACCCCCACACAACACACACAGAGACCCCCCCACCCACACACACACACACACAGAGAGACACACGCACACACAAACACAGAGACACAGCACACACAGAGAACACACACACACACACACAGATACACACACAGAGACACACGACACACACACACACACACACACACACGCACACAGAGACACACGCACACACAGAGACACACACGCACACACAGAGAGACACACACACAACACACACCACAGAGACCCACGCACAGAGAGACACACGCACACACAGAGAGACACACGCACACACACACACACACACACACAGACACACAAACACACACACACACACACACACACACAGAGAGACACGCACACACACACACACACACACACAGAGACACACACACACACACACACCGTGTTAAACATCTCACACTAACATCTGCTCACATTCACACATACAGATGCAGTATTTGCTGCAAAGCTGTCTACAAATGGCATTGTAATAAATAAATAATATTGTATGTAATAAATATAGTTTATAGCACTTTCATAAACTGAAATGCATTATTTATTCATCATTTTGTAGAAGTGTAGTTTCGCCATCTTGCTCCAACCAAAGTGCCCTGAACACATCTGACATCTTCCTAACTCATGAATACAAACTTGCTAGGAGCGCACCAGAGAACGCTAGTTAAGCTTTACTCTCTCAGTCGATGAGCTTTCGGTGCATCGCTGACTCACAAACCTTGGTGATGTCAACAGGAAGCCCGGCCTTGGCGGCAGTGATCATGGAGTCGAGGCCTTTGGCGTGTCTCAGGTGCTGAGTGGCTCCCTGCATGTCCTTCATCTCTTTAGAGCGCAGCGCGGCCTTCACGAACTGCTGCCTGCGCGTCGTCAGGAAATCCAGCTGCTGCTGGGCTGCAGGACAACACACACGTCACACAACAGTGCGTACGCCTTAATGCTGAAATATAAACACACATCTACCTTTGCCTCCTTGTTTGAGGGTGTTAGTGGAACCGGTGGGCGTCCCTGCGGCGGACGAGGCTTTCGGAGGAGCGGGAGCTCTGGATTTCTGAACGGCAGGCTGAGCTGATGGCTACACACACACACACACACACACACACACACACACAGACACACAGACGCAGACGCAGCCGCAGACGCACACGCACACACACACACACACAGACGCACACACAGACAGACACCACACACACAGACACAGACACCACACACACACACAGACACCACACACACACAGACGCACACACACACACACACACACACACACACACACACACACACACAGACAGACACCACACACACAGACACAGACACCACACACACACACAGACACCACACACACACAGACGCACACACACACAGACAGACACCACACACACAGACACACACACACACACACACACACACACACACACACACACACACACACACACACACACAGACACAGACACACACAGACACAGACACCACACAACACACACACACACACAGACACACACAGACACACACAGACACACACAGACACCGACACAGACACACACACACACACAGACACACACACACACAGACACAGACACAGACACACACACAGACACCGACACAGACACACACACACACAGACACACACACACACACACAGACACCGACACAGACACCACACACAGACACCACACACACACACACACACACACAGACACACACACCACACACACACACACCAACACACACACACAGACACCACACACACACACACACACACACCACACACACACAGACACAGACAGATGAAGAAACTGAAGCACCGTCTCTAGAGGTTCTGCTCCACTCTGACGCTACCTTCTGTGGTTCTGCATCGGAGTCGTCATCTGCGTCCTGATTGGCCAGCTTCATGGCTGTCTCCAGGACGCCCATCAAATTCTGCTCGCCTCCCTCGGTGCCCTGCAGCGGAGGACAACCTGACGCGCACAAACATTAACACTGTCAGAAATCAGCTGCACAAACTGTTCCTTCACAATTCAAAGGGAAACTAATTTTTTACATATCAAATACATATTATAATTCATTTAATTACACAATTATAATGCACACTGCTGTTTGGTATCTGTTTTTTATTTCAAAAGCTAAAAATTATATAGTGTAATATAATATATAATAGAATATAATTGCTCAAAGGTGACAGTAAAGACATGTTAAAAAAGATTTATTTCAAATGAATGCTGTTCTCTTGGACTTTCTATTCCTCAATTTTTCCACAAAAATATTAATCAGCACAGCTGTTTTCAGCACTGATAATAATCAGAAATGTTCTTGAGCAGCAAATCATCATATTATAATGATTTCTGAAGATCATGTGACACTGAAGACTGGAGGAATGATGAAAAGTCAGCTGCGCATCACAAGAATACATTATATTTTACTATATATTCACATAGAAAACAGTTATTTGAAATTCAAATCATGTTTCACAATATCACTATTTTACAGTATTTTAACACATAAATACAGTGGATTAGAAGAGACTTCAATAAACAAAACTAAATCATATTGATCCCAAACATTTGAACAGCGGTGTGTGTATACTTAAATTACTTATTTAATAATCAGCAGCGCATGCTCTAACTTTAACAAACACCTCTTGATATATTTAGATCTGAATTAACACATTATATAGCACATTTGAACCTTTCTCACTGGTGAGGCACATTCAAGACGCTTTACTGTATTTGTGAAGACATTTGACAGAGGTTTGCTCACTAGAAACAAGCGTTACCTGGTGGAACGGGAAGTTCTGCCAAATTCACCGGCCGTCCTGCTTTATGAGCTTTAATGGCATCTTGATATTGCTGAAGTCAAGATACACACACACACACAACAGCACAACACACAACACACAACACAAACAGACACAACACACACACACAACACACAGAGCAGACACAGAGACAGACAACACACACAACACACAACACACACACGACACACAACAGACACACACACACACACACACAGACACACACACAGACAGCACACACACACGACACACGACACACAGCACAGACACACGACGACACACACGACACACACACACCACACACACACACACACAACACAGACACAGACACACGCACACACACACAGACACAGACACAGACGACACACGACACAGACACAGACACACACACAGACAAACACAGACAAGACACAGAACACAGACACACACACACACACAGACACACACACACAGAGACAGACACACACACACACACACACACACACACAACACACACACAGACACAGAGACAGACACAGCACACACAGACACACACACACGACACACCACACAGACACACAACACACACAGACACACACACAGACACACGACACACACACACACACAGACACAGACACACAGACACGACACACACACACACACACACGAGACACAGCACACAAGACACAGACACAGAGACACAGACACACACAGACACACACACACACAGACACAGACACACAGACACACAGAGACACACACACACACACACACACACAGAGACAGACACAGACACAGACACACAGACAGACACAGACAGACACACACAGACACAGACACACACACAGACACACACAAGACACACACACACACACACACACACACACACACACACACACACACACACACACACGAGAGGTTAATGAAACAGCACCTGATCTTATTTAAGTGAGTCTCGGTGTGTGTTACCTTGACTATTCGCTGGTGCATGCGTGCTTTGCGGTCGTCTCCTTTGCTCTTGGCGCTCTCTTCCGCTTCTCTGTATTTGTCCATGCGCTGCTGTAAGGCCTCGGCGACGCTCCGGGGAGCAGAGAGAGCTGAAACACACACGTGTATATCTGATGTCTGTGTCTGATGTGTGAGCGGGACGTCACATTAACACACACACACTCTCACCTGTGTCTGGGGCAGCAGGAGGGGCGGCTGGTTTAGAGGACAGCTGGGGAGGGTTAGAGCGTGGCACTTCAGCCTCTCCTGAAAGACAGACACTTTCATCAAGCTCAGACTGAACGGAGGTGACTGTAACGGAGGTGCGTGGAGATCTGTGAGGGAAAGCTGTACCAGGAGGGGGCGGCAGTGAGCTGAGGTCCACAAACTGCCCTCGGTCAACACTCTCCACCACGGAGTCTAATCTCTGAAGAACCGGAGAGACGAGAGCAAGGGGAAGTTCATGTTCACAGCGGTTAACTGTTGGTTAACCTAGTACTGTGCAGTCAGATAAATCTATAATCCACAATAACACACACCTACACTTCTGATCACACGTTTGAAAATGTTTTTCAAGCAAGTCTGCTCTGTTTTCTATGTGAATGTATTTTAAAATATAATTTATTTCTGTGATCAAAACTGTATTTTCAGCATCATTACTCCAGTCTTCAGTGTCACATGATCTTCAGAAATCATTATAATATGCTGATTTACTGCTCAAGAAATATTTATTATTATTATCATTGATGAAATCAGTTGAGGTGCTTAATTATTCTCTGAAAAACTGATACATTTTTTCAGGTTAAAATGCGTAGGGCACCAAAGAAGTGAGTGTATATGTGTGACTGTGTGACCCAAACTAGACGTGATGATCATGAACTAGCGAAACTCATTCACCTTGGACACTTGGTAGAGTTGTTTGGCTTGTTCAGTGTTTCCGCTCTGCTTGGCCTTTAATGCTGCCAGCTTATACTCTCGCTGTCTGCTTAATATACTCGCTTTGAGCTCTGAAACACACAGACACGCATGACAACGTGTACAGTAACAGCTTCACAGTGACACTTAATGAGAACGTCAGAGTGTGTGTGTGTGTGTGTGTGTGAGAGAGTGTGTGTGTGAGAGTGTGCGTGTGTGTGAGAGAGTGTGTGTGTGCGTGTATGAGAGTGTGTGTGTGTGTGTGCGTGTGAGTGTAAGAGTGTGTGCGCCTGTGTGTGTGTGTGAGAGAGTGTGCGTGAGAGAGTGTGTGTGTGTGTGTGTGTGCGCGTGTGTGTGTGTGTGTGTGTGTGTGTGGCGTGTGAGTGCGCATGTGAGTGTGTGTGTGTGTGTGTGTGAGAGTGTGTGTGCGCGTGTGTGCGCTGTGAGAGAGTGTGTGTGTGCGTGTGAGAGTGTGTGTGCACTGTGAGAAGTGTGTGTGCGCGGTGTGTGGTGTGTGTGGTGTGAGAGTGAGAGAGAGAGTGGAGGAGAGTGTGGGCTGGTGTGTGTGTGTGAGAGAGAGAGTGTGTGCGAGCTGTGTGTGTGTGTGTGAGAGAGAGAGAGAGAGTGTGTGCGGCGCGTGTGTGTGTGTGTGAGTGTGTGTGAGAGAGAGAGTGTGTGCGCGTGTGTAGGTGGTGTGGAGAGAGAGTGTGTGCGGTGTGTGTGTGAGAGAGAGAGAGAGTGTGTGTCGCTGGTGTGTGTAAGAGTGTGTGTGTGTGTGAGAGAGAGTGTGTGTGCGCGTGTGTGTGTGGGAGAGAGTGTGTGTGTGTGAGGATGGGGGTGGTGAGGGAGTGAAGAGTGGTGTGGTGGTGGTGTGTGTGTGTGTGTGTGTAGGTGTGTGTGCGTAGCGTGTGTGTGAGTGTGTGTGTGTGTATGTGTGTGGTGTGTGTGTGTGTGTGCGTGGTGGTGTGGTGTAGTGTGTGTGTGTGCTGTGTGTGTGCGTGCGTGCGTGTGCGTGAGTGTGTGTGCGTGTGTGTGTGCACCTGAGTGCGGAGCGCTAGGCTGGGGTGTGAGGGGTGATATGGCTGGTGTATCGGGTGTCACGGCCATCACTCTCTGTGACGGAGGCTGCAGCAGCTGAGGTTTGGATGGAGCGACTGGCTTGACGTTGGCCGTCTGCGGTGGCGTGTTTGCTGGAGCAGGTTTTTCTTGCTCTGTGATTGGCTCGGCCGGCGGAGCAGCAGCGGAGGGGTTTCCCCCGGTGGCCACAGGAGGAGGAATCTCATCTTCATTGATGGGCTTCCCCTTTTTAACTGAGGTCAGCATAGACTGCAGAGTCTAAAAACTGAAAATGTGTTACTAACCACTCAGAAAGCCTCAGACAAATATACTATACAAAATACAGTATCAATTATTTATTTGACAGATTTTTTTAAAATCACATTCAATGTTTTTTTCTTCTTCAAATTGATACGTTTTCAAATAATTTATTTCTAAGTATTTTTAATAAATATTATGTCAAATGAATTGCAGTAATTGTTATGCATCACCTTTACATTGGCCACCCTGCTTTCTAAGACAGAGGTCTCCAGCCCTGCTCCTGCAAAGTTTATTCCCCCTGCGTGCACACCTGCCTGTGTCTCTTCAAGCAGTCTTGAGGAGCTTGATTAGCTGCTTCTAAACTCTGCAGGACAGAGGGTCACCAGGAACAGGGCTGAAGACCTCTGCTCTAAGACACTATCATCATCGGCCATCAGAAAGTCAATGTGGGTGGAAAGTCCCACCTTCAGTCCGCGGTCGTATCGCCGTGCTTTGCTGGTCTCCCCCGCGGCCTTGGCGTTGGTAATGGCCGTCTGGTACATGTCCAAGCGCTCTTGCAGGCGAGCCTCCGTGCTGCCAGGTGCATTCTGGGATGCGGGAGCTGCATTCGAGCGTTGAGGAGGCACTGGTGACGGAGGAGGTTTTCTGGCCACTTGCTCCACATCGTCTTCCAGCACCTCATTCAACTCGGCCTGAAACACGTAAACACTTCAATCAAAACCTGTTCCTGAGAGAAAGAGCGCATCTGATGAGCCACCTGTGGTGATGTAAAGACAAGAAGGTTTTTGTCCTACCAAGAGATCAGCGTCGTTCTCCAAATCCCCATCATCCTCTCCGTCCTCGTCCAGGTCTTTCATACAAAGCGCTGCCATCCGCTCAATGTCCTCCATGGGCACCGGACCTACATGAGGCAAAAGAGACAGAAAGATTAGGAAAAATGCCAATGATCAAGGTTTGGTTTGCTGCAGGTAGACGGCATATAACATCGTCACCTTTTCCTCCAGGTCTCTTGCCCGCTGCTCCGCTCCTCCCTCCTCCTCCCATCAATGCCAGAAGCTCCGCCTCCAGCTCCTCATCATTTCCTCCAGAGTCATCCAGGCCGCCGTCGTCAGGAGCCAAATCCAGGAGCAGTCCCATCTGATTACACGAGGAGGGAGAGCCGGTGTTATTACTGTGTCACTGAGATACCGGTTTAGCTTTTAGCAATATTCTGAATTACATTATATTTCATTTCATTTTAAATAAAGTTTTACATGTTGTTGTGTGTCATTCTTTGTCTATATATGCAAATATGTCTATATATTTATAGCTAGTTTGAACATTATTACAAATTCAAATGCATTTTACGCACCTACATATAGGTCTATAAATGTTTTAATAATATTCCTTTCAATTATTATATTTTTAAACATGCAAAGAAACCATGAAAAGACATGAATAGTTCACAATATGATCTATAACATGCATTTAGAAAATAAATAGGGTGATTATTTGTCTTTTCCTCTGATTCTGGACACAGTCCTGACTCTCTTCTGGTTTAGTACCTGTTTGGCCCTGGCGGCCCCTTGGCCCTTCTGCGGAGGGTTCCGGCTTCGACTCATTTTCTCCGCAGGACCTTCAAACCTGGAGTCAGAAAAATAATGATTGATTAATAACACTACAAAGCAGCCACTGCATCAGCCTTTCAATGACAGCACAACCAACCACAGCAGAACGAGAGTGACGTCATGACGCATTCCTAGATCATTACGTGCTCATGACGTCACCATTAACATAATCAATGCATAGACTTAATCAACGTCCCAAGTATACATATTTAACAGTTTAATATTCCTCCCAGAGCTCCATCAGCTTACATTAACTGACTGACTTAAGCTCAATAGCGGATGTTTCTACAGTATTTAACCTGCTAGTGTTTACAGGTTAAACAGGTTCCTCCAAAGCACACCTTTGGCTAATTTTGCACCACAACTGTTGGTGGTAAAGCGCAACGAAGCCACGTAATACATATCAGATCAATCACAATATAAATCATAAAGTAAACAACTAATTCAGTCAAAGTCTCCGCGAGCGAGGAGGCTAACGTTAATTCTCACATCAGACTCTATGTACTCATAATGTGAACGCGATACCTTGATTATATGTTCCTCCGTGTACGTGGTAAATATCTGTCCCTAGAACAAGAACAAGCAACCTGTCATAAAGTCTTTGCACCAGAGTGTCATAAACACAGAGATAAACACAAATCTGCACTGCTGTCAATGTAGCTCCAGCACTTCCTGCTTTTCGTCAGGTTTCCCATAGCAACGACAGAGGCGCGCTTTACGGCACGCGGGAACGCCCCTCCCCACCACAGCCCTGGACCTGTAGTTCAACCGCCAGCGTGACGATGTATTGAGATTTTAAATCATATTTCACACTTTATTATGATTTGTCGTGAGACTGTTTTTTTTTTCGCCGAGAAAATGCAGAAATTGTTTACTAAATATGACATCACGAATAGCGTCACGAATCTTTCGCGCGCTTATTTGACTTGACAGCGTCAGATTAATTATGTGCTATTTACAACGGTTTATTTGATATGTTAAGTGATTTATAATTGGTTATACGAATTTATTTGACTAAATTGGGTTAGAGGATAAATTAATTAATACATTTAAACAAACAATCTACAGTATGCAAATTAAAAGTATCAAGTGTGTCATTAACATGTTTGAACTATTGATTAATTTAGTTGAATCTGGACTAAAACAAGACCATGGCCAAAAGAAAATCGAAGACAGGTACATTGTATGTAAACATAGGCTAATTATCAGTCATGCTTGATTAGAGCTTTATTACATATTGTCTGCTAAATGACTAAATAAATTAACATATTACATTTTTTAGTAAACATGCTGATGCCATTAAATGTCTTTTTTCAGAGTTCAAACCCCCCAAGAGGACAAATCCCAGAGTAAAACGACAGAAAAGCAGTGAAGAAACAAACCAGTCTGAAGATGAAAATCAGGTGACTTCTCTCTTGATTACACGCTATGACATAACATTTTGAAGAAATTGAATCACTTAACTCTTTACCTTAATGTCTAGACTCTGACTGAGTCAGAGAACAACAATTCCCACAATGCATTGTGTTCAGACAAGCCGGATGGACATCAGGCTGGACAGAGCACAACTCAAACAACACAGTTCCCTGTAGATCCGTGCTGTTCCTTGGAAGAGAAAACAAGCCACGGTGATAATACTGAGCTTGGAAATCCACCTGAGGTCTCTCATGAGATTGAACAAACTGCAGCGGTCACACTACAAACCCCAGAACTCGACAACACAGAAGCTATTAACGTAGATCAGCCCAACATAGAGCTAGATGATGAAGAGAGTGAGGTCACAAGAAATTCAAACCGTGACTCTCAGACGGTCCCAGGCTCTGTATTACCATCAGATGAGCATCAAACCGAGGAGAATACAGCCACTGAACCCAAGATGGATGAACAATCAGACATCGTAGCGGAGACCTCGGTGGACCAGATTCAGATGCATGAAGATGCAGGCTCTGCAGATCCTCTAGTAAAGAGGAAAATACGAAAGAGGATGGGGATGTGCAGACTGAAGAAGATGCTCAAGGGACAGCCGCCGACAGGGAATGTGTTTGAAGGAAGCCAGGAGAACGAGGCGGGGCAGGTTACCAAAGAAGAGCCGGTCGATATCTCGATTTCTGTTGAAGAAGAGGGAGTTATCGAGTCAGAGGTTTCAGTGCCCTCGTTCTCAACCCCTTGCCCAATGGAGGATATACCTGTGGAAGAGGAACGGCAGAAGCCTGATGATGAAGTTCAGATACTGGTGAAATGTGTTACTGAGAATGCAATCCCATCCCATGCTGATGATCTAAACCCTCTCGAGCACAATGAAAGTGCATGCATGGAGCAGAGTGCTACTGAAAGCAACATTAGAGAAGATAGCAACGAGGTCACAGCTGAGAGTGGTGCTGAAGTTTGCAAGGACTCAACTGAAGTTTCAGCTCATGAAGAGGTCGTGATAGCCGGTTCACTTGAAGTTCCCAAAGAGGCTAATGCATCCGCTTCTAACCCGTTTGGGGAAGAACTCGTAGCGGGAGGTGATGGGATTGAGCAGTGCAGTCCGTGTGAAGGTGACATGAACGCCTCTACCAGTGACCACGCCAGTGAACAGTGTGTGGAGCTCATGGAGACCCTCAGTGCACCTCCTGTAATCCCCGAGACAGAAGATAAGCCCGAGTCTTCAGACTTCACTCCGGTTCCTGCCACCGTCACAGATGAGAACAAGGCAGACTGGGAGAACAGCAGCGTGTCGAGTGTGTCCGTACCTGCAGCTCCACCGGGTGGTGATCGTGAAGATGTGCAAGTGAGTTCATCTTTTGAAGAAAGTACACTTAAAGCAGAGGATGTCCAGACCTGCTCCTGGAGGGCCACTGTCCTGCAGAGTTTAGCTCCAACACTAAATAAACACACCTGAACCAGTTCATCAAGCTCTTCAGACTCACTAGAGACGTCCATGTACGTGTGCTGGAGCTAAACTCTGAAGGATGCAGTCTCCCGGATCAGGTTTGGACACACCAAAGCCATAGTTCAAGAAGAGACTGCAGAAAGTGCTCTGAAGTACTTTTACGATCTAGAAAAGTCATAAAAGCACCATAAAACTACTCTATACGACTTCTATAAGATAGCTTTGGGTGAGAAAAAGGCCATAATATGAGGCATTAGTTGACTCAGAAATCAGTGTTGGTTATCATCAAACATGGTTCATCATTATGAATGTAATATTCCTTTGAAATATCAAAACCACTTCTTCACTGAAAAAAATGATACTTTTTAAGGTAAGTGGATGCAAACTATTTATTTTAGCTTGAAAAAAGTTGAAAGTTAGACAACTAAATTTATTGATTTAAATGTAGCTAAAATAAATTGATTGCAAACACCTTAAAACATTTATTAAATTTAATAACTTTTGTTTAGTGTTGGTATTTTTAATTTGGCTTTAGCTTTAGGTTTACAGTAAGTAGTGTATGTTTTGGTATCCATAACTCTCACATGTCTTTTAACGTCAGCATTAAGTTACTAAAACGTCGTTGTATCCTCAGTCGTTTACGGAGCGTGTAAGTTTACCGAGTGATGCTCACGAGCCTCGTCAGAGTCCTGCTGCTGAACCGGATCCATCCAGTCCTTTATCCATGCACTCGCTGACAGATTCCCAGCTCAACAACATCCCTCTGAGGTGAGACGACCACTGACTTTCACTGTTACTGGAGCTCGGTTTGGGTAGCTACATTTCAGACGTGACTGTCTACAACATTACCGGGTGTTTGAGTCCATTTCCATGGTTTATATTTTGCTCAGTTTGGAGGATCTCCCCATCCCAGAAGCCTCCTGTGATCTGGAAGACGCCACAGAGCTTGTATGCGGCCTGACCAGAGATATTGCCTCTCTGAAGTAAGTCAGGATTTGTTTTGAGCACCCAAACACTTTACACCATTACGTTTATTATTAAATAAAACCATAAAGAGCAGTTTTGGCCATAAAGCATAATTCTGATGTCTTCTTGCAGTCAGTTATTGATGGACGCGCGCAGGAAGATCGGGTTTGGGCAACAAGGCAGAAAACCTCCGCTCCACACGCAGAAATATAGGCAGAATGCACAACAGATTCTGAACGTATTTTAGTGCGTGATATAGTGGACAGGAAGAAAAGTAGATCAAGAACACGGAATAATTTGCACTGATGAGTTCAGATAGCAGGCACTTGTTCACAGCTGTTCAGTTACGCTTGTTTGAAGTGTGTAGTTTGAAGTTTAAGTAAGCACTTTTCTGAAGAGGTTCAAGCAAAGTAGTAAACATTGTAAATCTGTCAATCACAGGTGTGACCCCTAGACTGAAGGGTCGTAACCTTAGCACCCGCTCTCAGATTTCCATCCATAAATGTCCAAATTCCTGTTCAAAACACATTCTGCATAAATAAAAGACTCTTTCAGGTTGTTTTGGTGTGCGGTTGATTCTGTGAGATCATGTTTAGTAACACTAGCCATCAAAAATAGTCAAACTGAACCAATTTCAGCCAAAGTGCTGTGATATGTATCCACAGGTTTTCTAAAAGTTGACTAGTTAATTTTCTTTTGTCTTAAAATAAACCATCATACATTTTAAACAAATGTACACGAACTTCTTGATTCCACATGAACAGAACCTCCAAAAATGAAGTAAAAACCAAAGATTAAGGTTAAATATGAAGGCAAAATATAGGCGGCTTTACAGAGAAAACACCTAAGTAGGTTTAAAAGGTTTATATACACATTTCTCCACAGAGTTATCACAAAATACTTTTTTTGTATAAATTTAAACAGAGTTAGTTTTCACGTGGTTGCACCTGTAGCGAGCCTATTGGCTTGTGTACAAGTTTGTTCAAAGACACAACTATAAAAGAAACACCACCACTGCACACAAGAGGAAGACCAAAACCGTGCAACACACAAAAAGCACACATGCATGCAAACTTACACACAAGCCATATAGATCGAACCATCAAAGTGTAAAACTTGAATATTAAAACTCGTTAAAATGTCCTTCGCGTACACCGACACGTCCGGTTCACCGTGGTGATTTGGCGTACACCGACACGTCCGGTTCACCGTGGTGATTTGGCGTACACCGAGCTGTAGGTTGTGTCCACCAGCGGGCAGAATCTCTTGGTGTGCGCTTTGGCTCCGGTGGCTCCGCACAGGGGACACACGTACTGGCTCAAGTACGGGCACATCACGGCTCCGGCGCGGTCTTTCAAGTAGTGTGAGGTGAACACGGCTTCGCTCTCTCCGTTGTGTTTGCAGAAGCTGCAGAACTTATTCTCGGGCGGGCTGCTGCTCGCGCTCTTGCCGCGTTCCGGGTCTCTTTTCTCCGTCGTCAGGGTGCCGCGCGCTCGCGTCGGGCCGCCTGGAGACTCCGGGAGCGCGGGGCGGCGGGGGGGTCATCAGCCGCGGCTGGCTTCTCTTCTCGCCCCTGCATGGTTCGGATCAGGTCCGCCAGACCCATGTAATCCTTCCAGAGCTGAAAGTTGTGATTTCTCTCCATCGATCCATGCGCCGATAAGATGTAGTGGAGAACAGACAATGCCATGGCATTCGCGACAGGACGTGAAGCACGCGCGCAGCACGCGTGGGTTTAAAGGGCACACGTCACGGCTGGAGACCAATTAGGACACGAAGAGTTTGCCAAGTGTCCTCTGAAACAAAAACGATTGGTAGATGAGATTGAATTCAAGAATAGCCTACCTTTAAACTGTGCACTGGAGTTGCTCGTGTTTCATCATATGGGGTAAGTTGTCACTACGAGCCCGCACTTTATTGACACTGATTGGAGAAGACCGCGTTTTTGAATTATTAAATATTGTAGGAAGTTAAAAGAGGACCCGTAAAACTGGCAAAAATTACGATATTAACAATATGTGAAAGTGACGTGAAATACGGTCAAGTCACGCGGTAACCATACTCGGAGTTCGTGACGTCTGCATTTGACCCATTCTTCCAGAGCAGTGCACACACACACACATGGAGCAGTGGACACACACACAACACCTGGAGCAGTGGACGACAACACACACACACACGCTGGAGCAGTGGACTCACGCAACCAAGACACTGGAGCAGTGGACTCGAACAAACACACACCTGGAGCAGTGGACTCAAACAACACACACACACTCACTGGAGCAGTGGACTCAACACACACACACACACCTGGAGCAGTGGACTCAACACACATACACACACCTGGAGCAGTGGACTCACACACACACACACATACAACACCAATGGAGCAGTGGACTCACAACACACACACAACCTGGAGCAGTGGACTCACACACACACACACACCACTGGAGCAGTGGACACACACACACACACACACACCTGGAGCAGTGGACCACACACACAACACACACACACACACACACACACACACACACACACACACACACACACACACACCTGGAGCAGTGGACACACACACACACACACACACACACACACACACACACCTGGAGCAGTGGACACACACACACACACACACCACACACACACACACACACCTGGAGCAGTGGACACACACACACCACACACACACACACACCTGGAGCAGTGGACACACACACACTCACACACACACACACACCTGGAGCAGTGGACACACACACACCTGGAGCAGTGGACACACACACACACACACACACACACACACACACACCTGGAGCAGTGGACACACACACACACACACACACCTGGAGCAGTGGACACACAACACACACACCTGGAGCAGTGGACACACACACACACACACACACACACACACACCTGGAGCAGTGGACACACACACACACACACACACTGGAGCAGTGGACACACCTGGAGCAGTGGACACACACACACACCTGGAGTAGTGGACACACACACACACGTAAAGTCCAGGGGTCAGAAAGTAAAAGTCCTGTCATGTGTTTATTACACCCATGAACTCAGCAGCTGATTTCACCAGAGGAGGATCCAAAGTCATTCCTTTCAAGACACAAACAAGTCTCAAGTCAAATCCCAATTAAAGGTATGATATAATTAAGTGACTAATTAAATGATGATTGGGCATTAAGGATGAACACCTGCTGTTAACAATCAACATCACTGAAGAAAACGAGAAACACAAGAACTTCATCTGACTTCAGCCACAGACTTGGATGAAATGAACTGAAAAACAAAACAAAAACACGATGCCATAATTGTGGTCAGTGTTTGCTTTCGTTGTGCTCTTGAGCCTTTTAGCTATTCCATGTTATAGCAAATGGAATTAATATTCTTATTTTAAAGTAATAGTTCAATCGAATATGAACATTTGCTGCAAATGGAGTCATCCTCCGGCCACCCAAGGTGTAGATGGGTTTGTGTATTCATGGAAACAGATGGAGAAATGTAGCATTACCGCACTTGTTCACCAATAGATCCTCTGACGTGAATGGGTGCCGTTGACTGGATGAATGCAATGAATTATAGACTCATATTTGGACCAGAAGAGATGTTTGATGTTAAAATGTCTTGATTTATTTTGTTCAAACACAAGGCTTTTGACTTCAAGACATTAATTAATGGAGTGGCGTGGATTATTGTGACGTGTTTATCAGCTATTTGGACTCATTCTGACGGCACCCATTCACTGGTGAACAAGTGATGCAATGCTACGTTTCCGATGCACATTTTCAACAAATTGAAACCAACATAAGTCAAATACTGTATAGCACTGTAAAAATAGGCACTGTGACAACTAGCCCCGGTCTCAGCTGTAGTGTAAAAAATAATAAATGCAATTATTGATATGATGTGTGCATTTGTGAGAGATGCTAATATGTAAGAAATAGAAAACAATACAAGGTAATTCTATATATGGCATACCTTTATTTAATCGGATCAAAAACACTGATTCTTCACAAAAACACTATATCAGCTCATGAAACTGAAGTGTGTAAACTAAAAGCGCCAGTCGGTGTCGTGTTCATCAGGTGACTGAAGGATCCGATCGGACCTGAGACACAAAATAACACTGAGTCCAGCTGTGCACTGAAACGAGTGGTGTGTGAGATACAGTGTCAGACATTAGACCTGCAGTAGGGCAGTGTAAGAGCCGAGTACAGCTCAGGGGTGTTGGGGGTCATGACCATGTTCAGACGGGACCCCAGCGTGACCTCTGACCTCTCAGATGATGGTGTGGCACATGGAGACAGAGAGAGCTGCTCCGGTGCACCTGCACACACACGCACAGCTGTATTAGTGTGATATTAGTTCTGTAAACATGATCTCTGTGTGTGTGTGTGTGTGTGTGTGTGTACGTAGGTCGCCGAGCGCTGTGCTTTCTCTCCTGTTCCACTGCGAGGTTTTCTTGACAGGAGAAAGACTGAAGAAGTCAGACTTCAAACGGGACGCTTTCTGCCGCTCAAACTCGCATCTCTGAAACACACACATGCAGATTAATTGCTGGGCACAATTAGGATTATGCAGGAGTAATGCCATTATTATTTATGCAATCCACATGCTTCTATTTTTTTTCTGTGGAAACTAAAAGGAAAATTAAGTTATCATGCAGCTCATACGAAAGATGGACTATTTATACAATACTTTGTGTTTTTTAATGCTTGACAAACCCCCGGTGGCCACTATGAACTGTTGCTGTAGCAAAAAGCCATTTAATAAACCACCATCGTGACTTTTACTAGAATGACAAAGCTGCTTATTTTCGAACTACATTTACAGAAACTAGAAGTGTCATTTTAAATATGAATATTATGAATTTTACAATAATAAAATATTTGTAAATTAAAATTACTTAATTCCACAATTATTTAGGGTTTACAATTCTAATTACCAAAAAGTTTTTTTTTTTTTTTACTCACAAATATAAATTTCCACCTGATGTAATATTTTACAGCTTGACGTAATTATAAAAAATGGTTTTATAATTTTTTTATGTATATTTTTTATGAATCCCCATGACTTTTCCTGGTCTAGAAATCACACCTTCATATACCAAGGTTTTTCAAGAACTTAAAAACCCTTGAGGTGGTGAATTGAAATTATTGTATTAGCTTATTTTAAAGCTTGTTTTATCTTATTTTAAATAACTTGAGCAATTTTACTGCGGCCCCCTTGGAAGTGTGCCGAGGCCCGGACCCCTGTAAGAAGAACTGACTTCATGCATAATTAAAGAGCTTAAAACCAAATGCAAAAAAACAACAACAACAAAAAAATAAAATAAAGAGAGATGATGAACACGCACGAGATTCTCACCTCGTGACCCAATCGGATAGCAGCTTCAGTGAAGGCCTGCCTCTCTTGCTGGAAGCTCCGCCTCTGCCTGTTAAACTCCTCCCAGTGGTCCTGCAGCCGCTCCCACTCCTCCAGATAGTAGCAGTCCATCAGCGCAGCGGGGAGGGGCGCGGTCACACTGTCCTGAGAGAGAGATCACTTCCAGCTACTGTCCTGAACAGAAGGTCTGAGGTGAGCACAGCTCTGGTGCCTGACCTGCAGTGACTGCTGCTGTGCTCGGATCAGCTGTCTGCTCTGCTCCAGCTCCTCCTCCAGATGAGCCAGCAGCTTCTCCTGGTCTGTTCCTTGAGCAACAGGACCTGAGCACACACGTAGGAGTCCGTCAGTACGGCCTCTTCCAACCTGCCAGTTTCAAAACACACAGTTCTTACTCTTTGACATGAGCTCCAGGAGTCTTTTCTGGACCTGCGTCCACTCCTGGACCACACCTCCGGTCACATGATCACCAAGGCACCGCTCTGATTGGACCAGCACGTTGTCGTCGGTCTCTTCCAGTTCTGTGTTGCTGTCATCTCGTAGTGTCTAAGTAAAAAGATTTGGATATATAATGCACCCCAATAGGCACAAGTCATGCTCAGAAGTATGTATACCAGTATTTAGTGTGTGTAAACTGGGACATCTCTCGAGTGAACGCACAGTTGTTCTCACCTGCTCCATGTTATTTCTGAGCATGTGCAGTAGTGTGGTGAGGCGGTGTCGTAGTTTCATGGCCTCTCTGAGCTCGGCTTCTCTTCGGTCCAGCAGCAGCCGCAGTGCTTCTTCTGTCCTGCAGGGGGACACAAAGCGCTTGAGACAACTCGGTTTTGGGGTCATTATTTCTCTTTTCACACAGTTTGCATTAAATGTGCTAAAGTCAAACACATGCATGATTCGTCAGTGCACCGTGTTGGTAATACAACATGTTTCTGATAGTCTATCAGGGGTTTGTCATACCTCCCATCAGTCCTTGCAGGCTTGAAGCCAGGCTCTCTCCGTCCCGTCCGCTTTGGCAGGACATTTATTATCTCTATGGCTATCGACAGGGAATATCATGCAGTTATTGCACAGTGAAACTGTCCTAATACAGTGGAATATTTTGTGTATAGTATATATTATAAACCTAGGAATAGTAACATAGTTCTCATTTACAATAAATTACAAATGTGTCAATACAGAACGGAGAAAGGACAGAATTGCGGTCAGTGTTGGGAAGGACACTTTGGAAAGGTAAGCGGTTACAGATTACCCCGTTTAAAAAGCTATCAAGTAATCATTAATGTAACTGATATGATTATTTATCTAAATGTATAATGTTCTCATCGGTCAATCATTTAAAGCAGGCAGGGTTAACACTACTACAGTAGCTTACTGAACACTACGGCCAGACTTTCAAAAAGCCTTCATCACTTGAATTAAGAATTTAATCATTTAATTAATTTTCAAGCACAGTCGCCACAAAATGAGACTTCAGCATGCACCTCTGTTCACTGTGATGAGGTTAAATACGGATCTAAAATCACCACACGAAAATAGTTTAATAGCTATAATACGTTTTTTGAAAATAAATCTTTGCATATCTATTTATCTTTGGGGGGGGGACATTTCTTAAAATAAATAAAAATGCATAAAAACCCAAATAGGAAATAAAACAGTTATTGTTTAGACAGGGGTCCTATTCTGTCTCCTAAATTCCTGAAACATTGGTTCTCATATTTTAGAGCAGTCAATGTAATTTATTAAAG
The DNA here is from genome assembly GCA_027422435.1 of Schizopygopsis pylzovi. Lineage (NCBI taxonomy): Eukaryota > Metazoa > Chordata > Actinopteri > Cypriniformes > Cyprinidae > Schizopygopsis > Schizopygopsis pylzovi. The sequence goes on along the minus strand of CM049822.1, from coordinate 3,628,157 downwards.
AAATCAATTAAATATGTATGTGTAAGAGAGAGAATTCAGATGCAACTCTTTGTAATTGTTAATCTTTTCATACGTAATTTATTTAATTTGATCAGTAACGGATTACAATGAGATGTTAGTAATTGCGTTACATGCGAGTAGTTTCTGCCCAACACTGATGCGGTAGGCAGTGAATTGAATCAGTCACACTGGAGTCTCACAGATGCCGCGGGGCTTGTGTCTGTCAGTCAACTGAGACAGTTTCTCTCTCATGCGCTGGATCTGCTGCTCTCGACGCTTCAGCTCCGCCCCCTGCTGGTGACCACGCCCCCGCAGCCGCGCGCACTGCGAGAGAGAGAGAGAGAGAGAGAGAGAGACAGACAGAGAGCGAGAGAGAGAGAGAGAGAGAGAGAGAGAAGACTCTTCTCACCTAAGACATCAGAAATAAGACCAGAATTATCAAACAGATCTAGAAAAACAGATCTGAGAGACATTGGGATCAAGAAGACTAGAAACAAAAGCAGAATTACAGATTCTATCGAACTCTAGAAATCTAATTATGAATTGAGAAGAGTTATCTCCAGAGATGTCAGAGACAGCAAAGCAGAGACGGATCCTGACCAGAGTACAGGCTCAGTGAACACAGACTAGCCATCGAGACGAGAGCAGAGCACAGAAAGAGCTGGTTACCCAGAGAGCAAAGAGTGTGTGTTCACTGAGAGACAGGAGAGATCGAGACCGAGACGCACTTTCTCCTTCACTGTCATAAGAGAGAGATCGCATAAGACACCTCTACTTCAGACAAACTCACCAACTTCATAAGAGAACTTTACAGCCATCAGTGAAACAGATCAGATAAAGATACTATTAGGAGAGCGAGACAGACAGACAGCACTTGCTGCGAAGATACGTGTGAGATGTGCCACAGCCTGAGAGACAGTAGGTGAAATGTGGTGGTGTGTGTGTGTGGTAACTCTGTGTCTGTCTGATGTGTGTGTGTGTGTGTTCACAGTCTGAGAAACAGCAAGAGTGAATGTGTGTTGTGTATTGACCTGACCTGCATGTGTGTTACTCTATTGTCCACCACAGTGATCCAGTATGTATATATTATGTTTCTATGTAAGTTAAAGACTGTGGTATCAAAGTTCACACGTTCTAATGTGTTACAGTTTAATACTTATAGGATATTATAACATCTTATTAATGCGATGTTCATTTAATTATTACATTATTATTTTTGTATCTTTTTGTACATGATTATTAAGCTTTGGCCATATTGTATAATTTACAGTCATGCCAATAAAGCAATTTTGAATTTGAATTTGAATTTGAATTTGAGAGAAAGACAGACAGACAGACAGACAGAGAGAGAGAGAGAGAGAGAGAGAGCGAGAGCGAGAGAGCGC
>CM049822.1:3557601-3619172 GCA_027422435.1 Schizopygopsis pylzovi | reverse complement strand
CCCATCATGTCCGCTTTTTCATGTGAGCGCGCGGCTTCGAGTGTGCTCAAGTCGCGTGCTCTCTCGTCTGCGTGCCTTGTTTCATGTTGGAGCGTGGTGTTTGGATCCCGGCACTCATGTCTTGAGTTTCGGTCACGTGACGGGGTTCGGACACTCGCGCTCATTTTCTGTCATTGTGTGAGTGCGCGGTCTCGAGTTCGCTCGGCACTGCGCACTCTTGTCCACGTGTGTTTTGTTGTGTTGCACGCAGTTCGTGTTTCTATCGGCTGCGTGCATTTGTTATATCTTGTGCTGTTTGGCACGCAGCTGTAGATTCATTGGCTGCGTGCTTTCATGTTGTCATGTCTTGTGTGAACACGTGGCTTATGAGTTTTCTCATTAGCTGCGTGTTCATGTCCTGTTTTGCACATGGCTGGTGATTTGTTTGCTGGCCATGTGCTTGTGTTTCTGTTTTGTGTGAGCACGTGGCTTCTGTCCTAGTTTTCTGTGTGCCACGTGCTCTCATGTCAATTTGTCTTGACCCCACCCATCTTGTTACCTGTTTATTGATAAATTTTCCCCAGCTGCTTTCCCTCGTTACCCTCCTCATTTGCTCCCTTTATAATGTCCTTGTGTTTGCAGTTCCATGTGGGTTCGTTACCTAATGTCCAGCCTTGTCCTGTCCAGCCTTGTCCTGTCCAGCCTTGTCCTGTCCAGCCTTGTCCAGTCCAGCCTTGTCCAGTCCAGCCTTGTCCTGCCTTGTCCAGTCCAGCCTTGTCCTGTCCAGCCTTGTCCAGTCCAGCCTTGTCCTGCCTTGTCCAGTCCAGCCTTGTCCAGTCCAGCTTTGTCCTGTCCAGCCTTGTCCAGTCCAGCCTTGTCCTGTCCAGCCTTGTCCAGTCCAGCCTTGTCCTGTCCAGCCTTGTCCAGTCCAGCCTTGTCCAGTCCAGCCTTGTCCTGTCCAGCCTTGTCCTGTCCAGCCTTGTCCAGTCCAGCCTTGTCCTGTCCAGCCTTGTCCTGTCCAGCCTTGTCCAGTCCAGCCTTGTCCTGCCTTGTCCAGTCCAGCCTTGTCCTGTCCAGCCTTGTCCTGTCCAGCCTTGTCCAGTCCAGCCTTGTCCTGCCTTGTCCAGTCCAGCCTTGTCCTGTCCAGCCTTGTCCAGTCCAGCCTTGTCCTGTCCAGCCTTGTCCTGTCCAGCCTTGTCCAGTCCAGCCTTGTCCTGTCCAGCCTTGTCCTGTCCAGCCTTGTCCTGTCCAGCCTTGTCCTGTCCAGCCTTGTCCAGTCCAGCCTTGTCCTGTCCAGCCTTGTCCAGTCCAGCCTTGTCCTGCCTTGTCCAGTCCAGCCTTGTCCTGCCTTGTCCAGCCCTGCCTTGTCCAGCCCTGCCTTGCCTGCTAGCTAGCTAGCCAGCCAGCCAGTCTGTTTTTCCGCTACGGGGTGGTTTTTGTTCGTTTGTTTTGTTTTTTGTTAATAAAAGCCCTTTTACCTCCTGCAATTGGGTCCTCGTCCTCTTCCATCTCCGATACCTGACAAGGATTCATTTAGGATGAAAATCCTTATTGTGTGTGAACAAGGATATTTTTGTCTCGTGAAAGTTGAGACGTATTTACACAGAGACAGGAAATGTTATCATCTAGACCCCGCTGCTTAACACGCCCGTTTAGTCGTCAAACTAACCATTTACACTTGGACTACTAGTGAAGACAGCTACTGCGAACAAGGTATGAGAGTTTTATTTGATAAAGAGTTTGTGAAATGCAGTGCTGTGAAAGAGAAGAAACTGATAGCTTTTGGTACAAAATGTTTGTGGGTGGGTCACTTCTTAATTGACCATGTTATGCCAAACAGGACCTTAGTGAACCTTTATATCACAGGGCCTGAGGACACTGCTCTAAGCTTGGAGACACTAAATTGATTCATTTAAAGTAAGCAAATATGTAAATATTTATTATGATGAATATGATTTGGTAGTAGGTCAGCTAGGCAATGTACAAAGCTTTAAGATCTCATTCCCTTTTTGAGTCCTGTGACTTTTACTATTACGTAGTGCCTACCCCAGACGTGAGCAATGTGACATGGCAAAAGCCAATCAAACCCATTATTATCAGTTTTCCACACTAGATGCAGCACAAAACGATGTGACATGACTAATCCTCGAAAGTAAACTGATGCCATCCAGTGTAAACACTGTGTTTGATGGTTTAAACAAAATAATCTGATGTTGTATAAAGTAAAGACAAATGGAAATGCTGAAGGAAAAGGCTTAAGCTTGTTTGAGATTTTAATCATGTATAAGCAATGAAACCACAGTTAACAGTGTAAAACCTCCTCGTCATCCCTGATCTTATCAGTCGTTTGGGTGATGGTTTCTGAGTAGCACTTATGCTATTAAGAATTGTTTTCCTTTACTTAATATGATAAACTCTTTTCAAAAGCTTGATTGCTAACCGTGGTGTTTATAAAGTGGATGTGTGTATTTTTGTGTTTATTTATAGAGCTGTGATGGTTCAAGTGGTGATGAGTGTTAGAATGACTCTTCTTTCTCTGAATTTTCTGCTCTTGGTGTCTGGTGAGTCACAGTTGTTATAATGATGTATTGCATTAGTAAAGCATGCATTTCAAAAGCTCTCTCAGCCTGTCAGTCATTTTGCCTGACGTGGGGTTGGCTGATATGTAGATGGCAGGGCTTGAGTTTAGCACCTTTAAATGATTAAATGAAAAGCTCAATTCTGTGATTGTGCTTTTCTGCAACACCCTCCTGCAGTACTTTTTCAACTCTTCACACTTTTCACTCCAGCAACAAATTATTTTTATTCAGCTACACGTGTATATATAAGCTTTGCTGCTCTGTGTTTTGTGTTTCAGGAGTTTTTGGAGAAGACTGGAAAGTGATTTATGAAACTGAATCAATATGTGCTCCTAAAGGATCCACAGTAAACATGTCATGCTCGTATACGTACCCTCAGCAGTATGAATTAACTGATACATTCTGGATAAATAGGACAGATAAGCCGATCAAAAGTTTAAAAGAATATCCCGAGTATAAAGACAGGGTTGAATACATTGAAGACAGAAAAAACAAAACTGCCGTCCTCAGACTGCACAACATCACTGAAAATGATGGGAGCGAGTATTGTTTCAGATTAATAACTAATACTGAATTACAAAGATGGTATGGTGAACCAGGAATTCAGCTTAATGTTTCTGGTAATCCACTTCACTCCTTCATTTCTATTAATAATTTCATTTCTTGGTCCTGGTTAGACAGATGTGTTTCTCCAGCTCTTCAGGTAAAGGCACCACAGCTGGTGATGGAGAAAGAAGCAGTCAATCTGACCTGTGAAACCACATGCAGTCTAACAGACGGATTCATCTGGTATAAAAACGGCCAGACTTTACAGATCCAGAGCGAAACACTCCAGCTTCAGTCAGAGCGCAGTGATTCTGGCCGTTACAGCTGCGCCGTCAGAGGACATCCACACCTGCCCTCTCCTGCCGTCAGCGTCACTGTCATGTGTGAGTAGATACTTCATCCAGACAACCAATCACTAAATCTCTCTGCATCACTGTCATGTGTGAGTAGATACTTCATCCAGACAACCAATCACTAAATCTCTCTGCATCACTGTCATGTGTGAGTAGATACTTCATCCAGACAACCAATCACTAAATCTCTCTGCATCACTGTCATGTGTGAGTAGGCTTTCTTTTCATTTCTTCTCTGCCCTAGACTCTGTAAACTGCAATAAAGAGTTGGTATAATGGCCTTCATAACTTCAATCTAAAAACCCAACCAATCAGAGACTCTCTTTGTCTGTGAATTAAATGTCTTTGGCTGGTCAAGGCTTCATCAGTCCCCTGCTGGTAGATCCTGTAACTACACAATCTGACTGCTCTTTCTCAGTTGAAGTACATTTTTCCCCGTTCTTTAACCATGCATTCTGACTGAATAAATACCTTGATATTGCAAATAATGTATTATTGTATAGATGTTTTACCAGAGTCAGACTATTCTTGAAGTGCTTTTAAAAGCAAGAAAACAGAGGTGTATTTCTTCAGGTCTTGGTGTGAATCAGGGCTTGTGGCTGAAGTAACAAAAAAGTAACTAATATCGCTTAGTTACATTTAAAGTCTAATTCTAAACTGTGTTTTGTAGCTTAAATATAATCATTAGTTGTTGCAATACCAGATGAAGATACATTGTTTGACTATTTTGTTTAAAGTGCAAAATTAGACTGCAATATCCTTATTTTTTTCCATTTTTATATTTAACAAACAAATAAAGATATATGATGTATTAATAAAAAACATGTTTAACCTCTAGATCCTCCAAAGAGTGTCTCGGTGTCCATCAGTGCGTCTGCTGAAATAAAGGAGGGAGATTCAGTGACTCTGAACTGTAACAGTGACTCAAATCCTCCTGCTCTGAACTTCAGCTGGTTTAAAGAGAATCAAAGCTCAGCTGTTGGATCTGGACAGAGTTTCATCATCTCCAGCTTTAACTCCAGTCACAGTGGACGCTACTATTGTGAGGCTCAGAATCAATATGGATCTCAGAGATCAGAGTCTGTCTCTGTTAAAGGTATTCACTATAAACAGACACTCTTTGAGTTTCATCTGTCTCTATTGTGAAATGATCTTCATGAACATCTTGTTTCAGGGGTTCAGAGAGCTGCTCTGCACACACTTACTGGGATTGTGACGGGATGTGGAGCATTGATCTTCATCATCATCGTCATCATCATCATCGTGCTCATATGGTCAGTGAAGTTTGTCTGGACACTAAAAATAAGTATTTTCAGTGAATGTAAAACATCTACAAACTTGACCTCACATTTAGAGTACATTAACTTTTTCTTTCTTATATATTTGATGTATTTGAACATGTTTATAGTTTTCTTCTGTTTTTAGTAGGAAGAAGAGACGAGAGAGTGAAAGTGAAGACGTGAATCAAAAGCAGGCGAGTCAGCAAACACACACTTCATCTCAAACTGTAACATTTGATGAAGTATAAATAAAATGCTGTATCTGAAATCTTTCTCTACAGACGGCTGACTCGAGTGATGATACATACACAGCTCTGGATCCAGTGTCCAGAACATCTGCTGACATTTACAGCACGATCAGAGTCAGTGAACGTCTCAAACACTCTTTACTCTCACATGCAGCAGACCCATATTAACACAGGCTGTTTTGTTCATCTGTCTCTCACAGTCTGGTGATGAAACCTACACGGCTCTGGAGCTTCAGTCCAGATCTTCTGAATACGAGACTCTAGCAGGAGCTTCAGCAGATCCTCGTTAAACTCTCCTCGCAGTGTTACTGCTCACATGGACATACTCAGAAACTCATGATTATCATATCTGATGCTTATTTCATTATCAACAACTTTCTCAAACCTTCTCGAAGTAACTGTGTATACTGTAATCGAGCTTATAACATTCTGCAGAATTTTTATTTTTTCAGTCTTTCAAATGAATTTTGTACATTTCACATTTTCATTATATTTGTGCTTTACTTGCAAATACATTTTAACTTCTGTTTTTCTAATTATGTTATTTCATAACACAGCTAACAGCATTTTCATGTTAAACTCAATTGCATTAATGAATAACTACACAAAAACACATGAGTAACACAATATTAGCACTCTAGTAACTACTAGTAACTAACAAGAAACTCAGATTAATGAATTAGTAAGTGATGGTACTTAGTCGAATGTAGTAGTTCACTATTAGCTAATAAGTAACTATTACTTTTTCATAACTCCCTAAGAACTACTAAGAACTTCTGTATATAGGTTCATAATAAATATGAATAATACATACTGCATAATTCATTCTAAATTAAACGTCATGGTAACCCACTAGTAACAGGGGCGCGGGAACAGGGGGTGCTGTTTTTTTCTGTGGGCAACTGTAAACTGTTGTGAATAAAAAAAAAAAAATTGGCTAAATTTGTTATAATAAAGATTCATTTAAACATTTCTATGGTTGCTCCGATGTTTATAACATTTAGTTTACATTGGCTATTTTGCTATCTATTTCTATGTGATCTTCGACATATTTACTATTTGCCCATTAATTTAACAGTTGTAAGAATTAAAGTTATCAAAGTTATTAAACTGATGCAGGGCTATTTGATCATCCTGCTAAATCACGCACGCAGCACTGCCAATGCTTGCTTTTATGTTTGTGAATGTTATGTTTGTGTTGTGGGATCTGTAGGTTGTGGCTTAAAAGCGGAACATGGAAATATCATGGATGTACTGGAAGAATTTTTTTATTCTTTTTTGTTCTCAGCGATATGAGTCTTTCCCTTCTCCCCAAACAGCTTATAGTTACCTATTAAAATAGTTCAGTTTTGTATGTAATGAAAAAGTGATTAGACTATGTTTCGGGGTTTTTTCTTCATAAAGTTAATTTAGAAAAACCTTGGGAGCATTTTTTGTTCGTTAAATGTTTTTTTTTCTTTTAAGCAACGACCAAGCGGCCAGCATCAGAGTTGATCGCCTGTGTTGATTAATTTAGCCTTATCAAATCATCCCGACTTGACTAAAATAAAATCGATAGATAGCCTATAAACAGTTCAAGCATATCACAATGTTAGCTTAAATGTTTTAACCTATATAAATGTGCAATATCCAACAGTTTGTGTGGAGAGTGGAAGCTGAAGCGAGCTTTACAGGACATGTGTCATGAATCAGACCTCTGTGACTCTTATTGTGTTATTTTGCTTTATAGTATGTTATTTACTCAATATGTTGTTATTTTACTTAAAATATGATGTATGTTCAAAGAATGTAACCTACAATCTGATCAATATGTTGAAAGTATTCCAGTCTATTGGGCAGTACTGGAGTGTATCAGTGAACTTGAATAACCCTATGAACTTTGGCTGGCGTCCCAGAATATGACAAACACCTGTGAGCAGTTTTGATGTATGTCTTCTTTTGATGTATGTCTTCTTGACACTGTCAAGGTCCTTGGTTGAAGGGAGAGAACTAACTTGGTGTTTAGAAGGGAGCTGGTTATCTTTTTTAAAAAAGGACTGATAAAATGCTCGCCACAATTAAAAGAAGACCAGGTGTGGTAATAAATTATTGGTGGCAAGTCAGACAAGCATAGCCAATTAAAAACAGGAACTCCCATGTTTGGGCAGTGCCACAGGTATAAAATGGATGAGCGGACAGACAGAGATTCAGATGTTGCGGGCCTGCCATCTCGGCTTTGTTATTCTGATAATAAAGTCTAATTTTGACATCTGGAACTCCTGTTTTCTTGAGCCTCATTGACTACATTGAAGAAATCCATCCTTTGCTCTTTTTGCTACGACATAATTTGGCACCCCAGATGGGACTGGATTGAGGTCCAGAGTCCTGAGAGCCGTCACGGGCGGAGGGCCTTTCTGACACGCAAACAACTCACAAACCAAGGCGCCTAAAAAGGTAAGCAATATTTTGCTTAAATTGGAAATAAAGAGCTTGTTTGCGTGGTTGACTAAGGTCATGCCTGGGATGGTGATCTGAGACAGGGCTTCACCAGTACCAGAATCTAAGAAATTGGATTGGAATTAAAATTAAGGAAAAGTAAATGAAGAGGCAAGTATGATTTAAGGGTTCCAGATGTCAAAAGACACTCATATGGAAGAGTGGTAAAGAGATTTATATACACAAGAGGTGTATTGCGCATTGCCTTAGGGACAGGCAAAAGTGGTGCCCAAGAGAGAGGCACAAAATCCTGTGCCGCAGCCTTTAGAGGTGGGGGCGCCCAGGAAGTCAGAGAGCGACTTGTAGGTTGGCTGAGTGTGGCTCTGATGGGCTCCCATTTTGGAGGTTTGCCAGCGCAGGTGTCTGCAGACCGGAAAAAGTGAAATCGTTAGTCTTTTGTCTGTCTGTCCACTATGTGTGTGTGTTAAGGCATTGAAGCTTTGCATGTTTGGCTTGCTCATTAACCATGCTGGCTGCTTTGCTCTGTGTTAAATGTGCGTGATATATGTTCTATGTTAAATGTTTTTTCGCTGGAACTGGAATGAAAAAACTATATCTATAAAGATAAATACATTGAATGGAGAATAAAGAGTTTGTTAAGAACTATATAAGAGTTGAAAAAACTAAAAATATACCAAGAAATTGGCTTTGTCGGCTATTTGGCCATCATCCAAGTTGCTGACATTGTGATCCAAATTGTGAAACTGAATTATTGATAAAGAAAAAGATAAAAACTGATTGATTTTTCATTCTCAGAAAGAGAATGAGACCTGTTGGTGTTTTTCTCTTTTGATCTGTGTGTGTGTGAGAGACAGAGAGAGAGAAAGGAGGGGCCCCACTGTGCGTGTGTGTGTGTGTGCGCGAGCGAGTGTGTGTGCGAGCCACTGTGTGTGTATGTGTGTGAGCGAATGTGTGTGGGAGTAAACACTGCTGGCAGTGAAGGTCAAATACAGGAGAGGGAGAGAAAAGGATGAAACTCATCCAAAGCAGAGTAAAATATACAAAGTTTATAAATATTATGGTAATCCAAATGAATGGAGCAATGAGAAAGATTAATTATTAATTAGAAAACACATTGGTATTATTTTAAAATATTTGAGAAAGTCTAACCAAATTCTATAATAAGTGATAAGTCCTCCGCCCAGCAAAAATCCCGGTGGAAATCAGGGGTCGGATGCTTTTAGTGATCCTCGTCTGATGAGCCTGGTGAAGATTAACAAGTAATTAAAGGGCTGGGATTAGAGAGGTAAATCACTGAAGGAAACAACAATAATAATAATAATAGTAATAATTCATTATATTAAACAGGTTAATAAATCTGGCTTTCAAAGATGTCAAACTCCAGTAGAGTTCTTGGCAGCTAGAAATCCAGCCTGCAATGAAACAATAAGGGAGCTCTTAAGGAAGTGGGTAGAGAGAACAAATAAATTGGCTACTAAGTGGCCAGGCAGGGGGAACATTTGATGTGGCAATGTGTAAAGAAATAGAGGTCTTGATAAAAATTACAAGACCAATTACACCTCCAAAAAGAGAAATGAAAAAAGAGAACGAGAATTAGGGTTATTAACCCTGTTCAAACAATATGGAATTAAATTAATAAAATTGGAAAAACAAGAAAGAGAGAATAAAAACAATGAAACAAAAGAGAGGCCACCTCCATATGCTCTTTCCTGTGATCAAACTGTTAACCAAATGCCTGTAGGACAGGGAAAAATAGATTTAAAGGGGCCAATAGAATTTGAGGGATACCTACATGATGAAAATACAGAGGTTGAAAAAGAGCAGAGCTGCACAAGAGAAGTAAGAGGGACAGTAGGCAGTAGGGAAACACACACACTCACACAGCCATGAGGGAGGGGCTGGAGCAACCGAGAGAGAGGCTGAGAACATCCACACCACTATCACAGCTGAGAGAGAGAGAGAGAGAACAGCCCACAAGGAGGAGCCAAGGATGGAAAGAGAGAGAGCTGAAAACTGCAGAGAAGAGGGGAAAACAGGTGAGCCACCCACATATCATTATCTTTCAGAAATGCTCGAAGACTTGGCAGGCCGCCACAGACATATGACATCAGGTTGTGAAAGTGTGGAAAACTATCAAGCTGAAGAGCCTGAGGAAACACCTGAAGGAAGACTGACACCTGTTGACTCCGTCCAGGAAGTGCAGGATGAAATGGAGGAAAGATGCAATAGAACAAGAAAGGATCTCAAACAAGCTGTCCACATGACACAAGAAGAGTTTGAAAAGACTGTGAACTCACTGCATCAAGAGTTGAATGAACTAATTGACAAACGTAAACCAATGCAGTCGCACTCAAGTCCACATGATTATGTCCTGCAAAAACAATACAAACAAGTAGCTGGGACATTGGTCATGCAAGATATAGAACATCCAGATGACCGGTTACAAGTTCATAAAACACAGAGACGAAGAGGAGGGGAGGAACACAGATCAACCAGGGCATCAAGAGAAGCTGAAGCCCCAAGATTTGAATGTCCAATCCTCATCAAGCAAGGATACGCCCAATATATACCTTGGGCCGGCCAAGATCTGGATACTTTGGTTTCCCGCCTTCCAGACATTCATGAAGGTGCCGGGAAATGGATCAGAACATTCGAAGAAGAAACAGTTGGAAAACTCCTGGCCCTGGGTGATATCAAAGCCCTGCTTGCAAAGTGCCTGGGAGCCTCCAAGATGAATGACATCCTCAAGCAATCTAGCCTCCTTCAAGCAGTGGATAGGCCTCAGGAAGATGGAATCTCCTTTGACAAGCATCGACATAACATCTGGATGACACTGAGGGCTGAATACCCAATGCAAACAGACCCAGGGTTCCTGAAGGGGGAACCAATGGAGGAAACTGAGAACCCCATCACCTACATCCAGAAACAACTAAGACGTTGGAAAGAGGAACTGGAAAGGGATCCAGAAAAAGACAAAATACTGACAGCACTCTTCAGAACCGCCATTGTAGAAGCCATGCCTTCAACAGTGAAAGTAAAACTGGAAGATGTGGTAGGACTGAATTCCAAGTCACATAAAGAGTTCAGAGACCATGTGGTCCATGCTGTGGAACAATACAGAAGACAAAAGTTAAAAGTAAAAGATCAAGAAAAAGAACTACAAAGAAGACTGTACCAGATGCAGCTCGATGAGCTGCTAAATAAGAAGAAAAAAGTCCAAACAGTGCAGAAGGAAGATCAGTCCGCAGTAATGGCACCTGTCAATACTTCAGTGCCTGTCAATCCACCAGCACCAATGAACGTGCATCCACCAGCATATCAGACTGCAACAGCACAAGCGACACCATGTCTGGGAAATATATAAAGACAGTAGGATTCTCGGGGGTAACTCAGCTACTTCCTATGACAGCCCCTGTGAGCATAAGTCTGAAAGACACTGAAATAAGAATACCAATTTTAGTTTCAGAACATACACCTGTTAATTTGTTGGGCAGAGATGCCATATGTAAACTAAAAATGCAAATATGGTGTACCCCTGATGGAATTTATGTGGATGATAAGGCAATTAGACAAATGAATGTCTCAACATTGCAGCAAACACAAGAACCATGTGCTAACATATATTGGTTAGGAGAGCTAAAAGAAGATGTGGAAAAAACAATCAGCAAATGGGGAAGATACATAAGGGAACAGCTTTGTGAGCCAAGCCTAACAAAAACTGAATTTCATTGTACAATGAAGTATGATGAAAACAAAGACTCTGAACTTGAAAAAAGATGGTTAGAAAACACAAAAGGACAGAAAATCACTATGATGTCACAATACATATTAGTAGGACCAGAAGGAGCAGCTCTGCAGGTAGATAGGGAAAAATTCATTGATGAGTGGTTTGAAGTACCAAACTCAGTTCCTCATGTTACCTTATGCGAAAGCAAAAACTGTGTTTCTAAAGACTTAGGCCCCATGATGCAAAAGGCAGAAAAATGCAAGTGGGAAGCCACAGAAAATCCTCTAATCTTCCAATCAGTATATAAAGTGTATCTCAAAATTTTGTGTGCTACCCCAATGTTGGGGGTTCCCAGAATGGTGATAAATACAAAAATTGATCCAAAGGTCAATGAACATCAGACAAAGCAAGCTGAATTGTTAAAATAAATGGAGAAACAAGTACCAATGGAATTATGGTCTCAACATGACACAGATGTGCGGTTAGTGAAATCAGCCAATCCAGTTAGAATAGCACTCAGATCAGGAGCTAAAATACCAAAGAAGATGCAATACCCTTTGAAACCAGAAGCAGAAAAGGGAATCAAAAAAACAATTGAGGGATTGGTGAAAGCAGGAGTACTTATTGAAAGTACTAGTTATTGTAACACTCCAATATTGCCAGTAGCTAAGGCAGACAAATCCAAATGGCGATTGGTGCATGATTTGAGAGCAGTGAATGAGGTTGTGGAAGATTGACCTGCTGAAGTACCAAACCCGCATACGTTGCTAACTAATGTTCCATCTGCTGCTAATTATTTTACTGTGATTGATCTCTGCTCAGCTTTTTTCAGTGTTCCCCTAGCTGAGGAAAGCCAACCACTGTTTGCATTCACCTACCAAGGGAAACAGAACACGCTGAAGCAGGAGGACCATCTGAAGATGAAATACTGTCTGCAGAAACAGAACAGGACGATCAGGGAGAGACTGATCCTGGTCCTAGTGCTGATATATCTAATGCAACGATTGCCCAAGATTCGGGGCAACCCACAGGGTCCCCTGAACCAAGACCCTCAACTAGTGTCCAGTCCAGATATCAACCTGAGGAATTCCTCACACTTGATCCAGACACCATTGCTGATCTATTCCATTAATGTGACTGATCAAACACCAGGTATTTATGCAAACATACATGTCAGAAAGAGGTCAGCAGGATGGACATATGATGATGAGAATGATACCCTAATCTATGACATGGAATCCTACTTACAAAAAGAAGGGCTGTTAGATGCAGCACATCACAATGACTGGTTTAAATGGGCAGAATATACTGCAAAAGAAGCTGGAATGTTTAGTTGTGTGCTTTGTTCTCATCCCCTCTTAAGAAACTTGTAGTTGTGCCAAACCCATATGATTACATGCACTGTGGTAGATTTTACTCACAGTATTGTAACAATATGACTGGAAAGGTATACCCCTATTGTCCAGCAGAATGTTTAACTATGCTTGGGAACAAGAATTTCCACCGATTCTACAGACAGCAAGGGTGGGGGGATGAATGTAAGCGAATGGACATAAGAATTGAAGCCACGAAGAGAGAAACTCCTGTAGCCTACGTAATTGATCGCACATTGGAATTTGAGTGTTTTAACAAATCAGAAGGAAAACATGACATGGGGAAATTTAAAGGGAATTGTGTTATAATTTGGCACCTGGATCAAAACATGTACTATGACACAAGAGTGCTCAAATCATTTAGTCTGATATATGCAACAGCTACTATATCGACAAACATGTAAATCATACAAATTAAAGACAATTGCCCAAAAGCAACTATTAGTTTTCCTCTAATTAGAACAATGGAAGATCAATTAGAAGCGGTGGCAGACTACTATTGGGTATGTGGGGGAAAAAGACTAAGGGCAACATTGCCAAAAGACTGGAAAGGCATGTGTACGAGAGTAAGAATGGTACAAGAGATAACGTTGATTGAAGGAGATCTAGATGAGGTTAAGCAGCCTCAGCCAAAGAGACGTAGAGCTAAAAGAGCATATGAAAAAGATCCAAATGTATCCTTAGATATCATAGGCCAACCAAGAGGAATCCCAGAGGAATATAAAGCTAGAAATGAGATAAAGTCTGGATTTGAGTCTATATGGATATGGATAACCCCAAATAAAAACTTAGAATGGATCAATTACATCTACTATAATCAGCAGAGATTCATAAATTATACTGATGATGCTTTAGATGCTTTGGGAAAGCAGTTGGGTCCCACTAGCAAAATGACATGGCAAAACAGACAAGCTCTAAATTGGCTCCTGGCTGAAAAAGGAGGAGTATGTGTAATGTTTGGTTCTGACTGTTGTACTTATATTCCAAACAATACAGCCCCAGATGGATCATTCACCAAAGCAATGGGGAAACTGAAAAACCTGAGAGAAGAGGTGACCAAGAATGCTGGAGCAGACATGCATACCTGGGATTGGTTTAATTCACTTTTTGGGTCTTGGAAACAATGGTTAACCAAAGTGGGCATTATAATTGGCATTGTTGTAGTTGTGTTTCTTTTGTTGTTCTGTTGTATTGTGCCTTTCATCAGATCAATGCTGGCCAGTGCTGCAGCCAAACAGATGATTAATGTATCAGTGAGACCAACTGGAATTGACGTTGGATGCACCAACATGTATACAGTGGGACCTGGACTGGATGAACTGGACGATTTTGTGTAAAACATTCTCTGAGTGGTAGGGAAGGGGTGCCTTTTATTTTCATTTATTATTTTTACCTTGTATTGTCATTTTTGATAGAAAGGGAGTTAGTATCTTCATTGTATTTTCTTTTCATATTATGTAGTAACATTAGAATATTTGGATATAGGAAGGAAGTTAGATGGCTTTATGTATTTTATTTTGGCATATACCCCCTTCCTGAAGTCATTTGTTTTGAAATCTTTATCTTTGAATCATTTATTCTGAAATCATTTATTTCTAAAGAAGCATTTTAATCTCCTACATAAATCAAATGTGAAATGTAATTATTTTTGGAAAGAAAGGAAACGCTGAAGGTTTTAAGCAGGTCAGTGTCTGTAAGGAAGAGGTCTGAGGCGTGCTCAGTTTGAGTGAGTGGGAACCAGATTCATAACAGTGTCCGTGTTACGAGGCAATGCAACCAGAAAAGGGGACGATAAGAAAATATTGTATGTTTACTACTTATTTGCAAGTATTCATCATTTAACCTTCATTATCAGTGTGTAGTTTGTTTCTTTTAACACTGGAGAATTATCACTGGAAAATATGAAAAAGAAGAAAGGATCGACGAGCATCTTAGTGCTTGGCAACATGAGTAGATTCAACTGGAGGTTTAAAAACCCACCATCTACTCCAACACCAGATAGAGCTGAAGGGCATTGGATCTGCCTAAGAGCTCCTCTGGCAACGAAGGACAACATCACCAGATAGAGCTCCAGGCTACCGGAAATGTTTGGAGTTCCTCTGGCAGCGTGGGATAGACCAGTGCATAATATATATTGCATTATATTACTTTGTTTTTTCTAATTTTGATATTTGATAAGTGTAATCATTTGACTAATCATTCATGTACTCTACATAACCATGACAACCATGGGCAAGGCTAAAAGACATGCACATGCTTTAAAACACATTGCTGATTTGTTTTGAGTGATTGTGGACCCCCAAGAATGTATAGGTAGGGAAGTAGATTCTTTTACTCTTCTCTAGTCAATGGTGAGAGGAGATGTTTGGATCTGGCTTCCTCTGGAGTGCAGCAACATGAAAAAGCCATTTGTTAAGAGAAAATATGATGGAGGACCTTTATTGGTTCATAGAAGGATAGAAGGATGGGTGGACTTGTGGTGTTGCACTCTGGGCAAGGGTTATTAGTGGTGAGACTTCGTAAAGTCTCAGAGGGGGAATATATTGTGTTATTTTGCTTTATAGTATGTTATTTACTCAATATGTTGTTATTTTACTTAAAATATGATGTATGTTCAAAGAATGTAACCTACAATCTGATCAATATGTTGAAAGTATTCCAGTCTATTGGGCAGTACTGGAGTGTATCAGTGAACTTGAATAACCCTATGAACTTTGGCTGGCGTCCCAGAATATGACAAACACCTGTGAGCAGTTTTGATGTATGTCTTCTTTTGATGTATGTCTTCTTGACACTGTCAAGGTCCTTGGTTGAAGGGAGAGAACTAACTTGGTGTTTAGAAGGGAGCTGGTTATCTTTTTTAAAAAGGACTGATAAAATGCTCGCCACAATTAAAAGAAGACCAGGTGTGGTAATAAATTATTGGTGGCAAGTCAGACAAGCATAGCCAATTAAAAACAGGAACTCCCATGTTTGGGCAGTGCCACAGGTATAAAATGGATGAGCGGACAGACAGAGATTCAGATGTTGCGGGCCTGCCATCTCGGCTTTGTTATTCTGATAATAAAGTCTAATTTTGACATCTGGAACTCCTGTTTTCTTGAGCCTCATTGACTACATTGAAGAAATCCATCCTTTGCTCTTTTTGCTACGACACTCTCTCCGAGGGCCACCAGAGGGCACCCTCACCGGAGTTCTGACTCCCTCATGGACTTCATTCCCCATAATCCCCTCTGCTGCTGATTACCTGCCCAGGTGTGGCTCATCACCTGGCCTATTTAACCAGCATCTTCAGTCACAATCATTGCGAAGTCTTGTTCTTACCCCGGCTGACATTTCTGAGCGTTTACCATTCCCTCTGATTGCTACTTCTGTGTTTGACCCCGGACTGCCTTACCTTGGAACTCTGAACCTGTGCTTGTTACCTCGACCCCTGCCTGGTATTGTTTACGTCTCTGCTCTGCCTCTGATATTCCTGTTATTGCCCGCTGACCATTGCCTTTTTGATTCTGCCTCTGTCTAATAAATATTACTGCAAATGGATCCACTCGCCTCTGACCATTCGTTACAACATGGAGGCTCCAGCATGGTCACTTGGATTTTTTTCTTACAGTAAAAACAACTTAAAATACGCCGTGTTTTTTTTTTTTTTTTTTTTCATAAAGGTAAGAGTAATATATCATTTGGAACTGTAAAGGGTCTACTTTTATTTGTCTGCATTCACAATATCAACATTGTGCTTTTATAAAATAGGAAAACAGAGAATGCACTTTCTGCCGGTTTTGAACAAGAGCGCTTCAATGATGAACCGAAACTCGGCAACTCGAAACTGGCTCAGAGATATGATACATATATCTATAGAAAGCTTTACCCATCATGTCCGCTTTTTCATGTGAGCGCGCGGCTTCGAGTGTGCTCAAGTCGCGTGCTCTCTCGTCTGCGTGCCTTGTTTCATGTTGGAGCGTGGTGTTTGGATCCCGGCACTCATGTCTTGAGTTTCGGTCACGTGACGGGGTTCGGACACTCGCGCTCATTTTCTGTCATTGTGTGAGTGCGCGGTCTCGAGTTCGCTCGGCACTGCGCACTCTTGTCCACGTGTGTTTTGTTGTGTTGCACGCAGTTCGTGTTTCTATCGGCTGCGTGCATTTGTTATATCTTGTGCTGTTTGGCACGCAGCTTGTAGATTCATTGGCTGCGTGCTTTCATGTTGTCATGTCTTGTGTGAACACGTGGCTTATGAGTTTTCTCATTAGCTGCGTGTTCATGTCCTGTTTTGCACATGGCTGGTGATTTGTTTGCTGGCCATGTGCTTGTGTTTCTGTTTTGTGTGAGCACGTGGCTTCTGTCCTAGTTTTCTGTGTGCCACGTGCTCTCATGTCAATTTGTCTTGACCCCACCCATCTTGTTACCTGTTTATTGATAAATTTTCCCCAGCTGCTTTCCCTCGTTACCCTCCTCATTTGCTCCCTTTATAATGTCCTTGTGTTTGCAGTTCCATGTGGGTTCGTTACCTAATGTTAGATGTCGTCTGTGCCTTGTCCTGTCCAGCCTTGTCCTGTCCAGCCTTGTCCTGTCCAGCCTTGTCCAGTCCAGCCTTGTCCAGTCCAGCCTTGTCCTGCCTTGTCCAGTCCAGCCTTGTCCTGTCCAGCCTTGTCCAGTCCAGCCTTGTCCTGCCTTGTCCAGTCCAGCCTTGTCCAGTCCAGCTTTGTCCTGTCCAGCCTTGTCCTGTCCAGCCTTGTCCTGTCCAGCCTTGTCCAGTCCAGCCTTGTCCAGTCCAGCCTTGTCCAGTCCAGCCTTGTCCAGTCCAGCCTTGTCCTGTCCAGCCTTGTCCAGTCCAGCCTTGTCCAGTCCAGCCTTGTCCTGTCCAGCCTTGTCCTGTCCAGCCTTGTCCAGTCCAGCCTTGTCCTGCCTTGTCCAGTCCAGCCTTGTCCTGTCCAGCCTTGTCCTGTCCAGCCTTGTCCAGTCCAGCCTTGTCCTGCCTTGTCCAGTCCAGCCTTGTCCTGTCCAGCCTTGTCCAGTCCAGCCTTGTCCTGTCCAGCCCTGTCCAGCCTTGTCCAGTCCAGCCTTGTCCTGTCCAGCCTTGTCCAGCCTTGTCCAGTCCAGCCTTGTCCAGTCCAGCCTTGTCCAGTCCTGCCTTGTCCAGTCCAGCCTTGTCCAGTCCAGCCTTGTCCTGCCTTGTCCAGTCCAGCCTTGTCCTGCCTTGTCCAGCCCTGCCTTGTCCAGCCCTGCCTTGCCTGCTAGCTAGCTAGCCAGCCAGCCAGTCTGTTTTTCCGCTACGGGGTGGTTTTTGTTCGTTTGTTTTGTTTTTTGTTAATAAAAGCCCTTTTACCTCCTGCAATTGGGTCCTCGTCCTCTTCCATCTCCGATACCTGACAAGGATTCATTTAGGATGAAAATCCTTATTGTGTGTGAACAAGGATATTTTTGTCTCGTGAAAGTTGAGACGTATTTACACAGAGACAGGAAATGTTATCATCTAGACCCCGCTGCTTAACACGCCCGTTTAGTCGTCAAACTTACCATTTACACTTGGACTACTAGTGAAGACAGCTACTGCAAACAAGGTATGTGAGTTTTATTTGATAAAGAGTTTGTGACATGCAGTGCTGTGAAAGAGAAGAAACTGATAGCTTTTGGTACAAAATGTTTGTGGGTGGGTCACTTCTTAATTGACCATGTTATGCCAAACAGGACCTTAGTGAACCTTTATATCACAGGGCCTGAGGACGCTGCTCTAAGCTTGGAGACACTAAATTGATTCATTTAAAGTAAGCAAACATGTAGATATTTATTATGATGAATATGATTTGGTAGTAGGTCAGCTAGGCAATGTACAAAGCTTTAAGATCTCATTCCCTTTTTGAGTCCTGTGACTTTTACTATTACGTAGTGCCTACCCCAGACGTGAGCAATGTGACAGCAAAAGCCAATCAAACCCATTATTATCAGTTTTCCACACTAGATGCAGCAGATGCAAAACGATGTGACATGACAAATCTCGACAGTAAACTGATGCCATCCAGTGTAAACACGGTGTTTGATGGTTTAAACAAAATAATCTGATGTTGTATAAAGTAAAGACAAATGGAAATGCTGAAGGAAAAGGATTAAGCTTGTTTGAGATTTTAATCATGTATAAGCAATGAAACCACAGTTAACAGTGTAAAACCTCCTCGTCATCCCTGATCTTATCAGTCGTTTGGGTGATGGTTTCTGAGTAGCACTTATGCTATTAAGAATTGTTCCTTTGTACTTAATATGATAAACTCTTTTCAAAAGCTTGATTGCTAACCGTGTTGTTTATAAAGTGGATGTGTGTATTTCTGTGTTTATTTATAGAGCTGTGGTGGTTCAAGTGGTGATGAGTGTTAGAATGACTCTTCTTTCTCTGAATTTTCTGCTCTTGGTGTCTGGTGAGTCACAGTTGTTATAATGATGTATTGCATTAGTAAAGCATGCATTTCAAAAGCACTCTCAGCCTGTCAGTCATTTTCCTGACGTGGGGTTGGCTGATATGTAGATGGCAGGGCTTGAGTTTAGCACCTTTCAATGATTGACGTGCTCAATTCTGTGATTGTGCTTTTCTGCAACACCCTCCTGCAGTACTTTTTCAACTCTTCACACTTTTCACTCCAGCAACAAATTATTTTTATTCAGCTACACGTATATATAAGCTTTGCTGCTCTGTGTTTTGTGTTTCAGGAGTTTTTGGAGAAGACTGGAAAGTGATTTATGAAACTGAATCAATATGTGCTCCTAAAGGATCCACAGTAAACATGTCATGCTCGTATATGTACCCTCAGCAGTATAAATTAACTGATACATTCTGGATAAATAGGACAGATAAGCCGATCAAAAGTTTAAAAGAATATCCCGAGTATAAAGACAGGGTTGAATACATTGAAGACAGAAAAAACAAAACTGCCGTTCTCAGACTGCACAACATCACTGAAAATGATGGGAGCGAGTATTGTTTCAGATTAATAACTAATACTGAATTAGAAAGATGGTATGGTGAACCAGGAATTCAGCTTAATGTTTCTGGTAATCCACTTCACTCCTTCATTTCTATTAATAATTTCATTTCTTGGTCCTGGTTAGACAGATGTGTTTCTCCAGCTCTTCAGGTAAAGGCACCACAGCTGGTGATGGAGAAAGAAGCAGTCAATCTGACCTGTGAAACCACATGCAGTCTAACAGACGGATTCATCTGGTATAAAAACGGCCAGACTTTACAGATCCAGAGCGAAACACTCCAGCTTCAGTCAGAGCGCAGTGATTCTGGCCGTTACAGCTGCGCCGTCAGAGGACATCCACACCTGCCCTCTCCTGCCGTCAGCGTCACTGTCATGTGTGAGTAGATACTTCATCCAGACAACCAATCACTAAATCTCTCTGCATCACTGTCATGTGTGAGTAGATACTTCATCCAGACAACCAATCACTAAATCTCTCTGCATCACTGTCATGTGTGAGTAGATACTTCATCCAGACAACCAATCACTAAATCTCTCTGCATCACTGTCATGTGTGAGTAGGCTTTCTTTTCATTTCTTCTCTGCCCTAGACTCTGTAAACTGCAATAAAGAGTTGGTATAATGGCCTTCATAACTTCAATCTAAAAACCCAACCAATCAGAGACTCTCTTTGTCTGTGAATTAAATGTCTTTGGCTGGTCAAGGCTTCATCAGTCCCCTGCTGGTAGATCCTGTAACTACACAATCTGACTGCTCTTTCTCAGTTGAAGTACATTTTTCCCCGTTCTTTAACCATGCATTCTGACTGAATAAATACCTTGATATTGCAAATAATGTATTATTGTATAGATGTTTTACCAGAGTCAGACTATTCTTGAAGTGCTTTTAAAAGCAAGAAAACAGAGGTGTATTTCTTCAGGTCTTGGTGTGAATCAGGGCTTGTGGCTGAAGTAACAAAAAAGTAACTAATATCGCTTAGTTACATTTAAAGTCTAATTCTAAACTGTGTTTTGTAGCTTAAATATAATCATTAGTTGTTGCAATACCAGATGAAGATACATTGTTTGACTATTTTGTTTAAAGTGCAAAATTAGACTGCAATATCCTTATTTTTTTCCATTTTTATATTTAACAAACAAATAAAGATATATGATGTATTAATAAAAAACATGTTTAACCTCTAGATCCTCCAAAGAGTGTCTCGGTGTCCATCAGTGCGTCTGCTGAAATAAAGGAGGGAGATTCAGTGACTCTGAACTGTAACAGTGACTCAAATCCTCCTGCTCTGAACTTCAGCTGGTTTAAAGAGAATCAAAGCTCAGCTGTTGGATCTGGACAGAGTTTCATCATCTCCAGCTTTAACTCCAGTCACAGTGGACGCTACTATTGTGAGGCTCAGAATCAATATGGATCTCAGAGATCAGCGTCTGTCTCTGTTAAAGGTATTCACTATAAACAGACACTCTTTGAGTTTCATCTGTCTCTATTGTGAAATGATCTTCATGAACATCTTGTTTCAGGGGTTCAGAGAGCTGCTCTGCACACACTTACTGGGATTGTGACGGGATGTGGAGCATTGATCTTCATCATCATCGTCATCATCATCATCGTGCTCATATGGTCAGTGAAGTTTGTCTGGACACTAAAAATAAGTATTTTCAGTGAATGTAAAACATCTACAAACTTGATCTCACATTTAGAGTACATCAACTTTTTCTTTCTTATATATTTGATGTATTTGAACATGTTTATAGTTTTCTTCTGTTTTTAGTAGGAAGAAGAGACGAGAGAGTGAAAGTGAAGACGTGAATCAAAAGCAGGCGAGTCAGCAAACACACACTTCATCTCAAACTGTAACATTTGATGAAGTATAAATAAAATGCTGTATCTGAAATCTTTCTCTACAGACGGCTGACTCGAGTGATGATACATACACAGCTCTGGATCCAGTGTCCAGAACATCTGCTGACATTTACAGCACGATCAGAGTCAGTGAACGTCTCAAACACTCTTTACTCTCACATGCAGCAGACCCATATTAACACAGGCTGTTTTGTTCATCTGTCTCTCACAGTCTGGTGATGAAACCTACACGGCTCTGGAGCTTCAGTCCAGATCTTCTGAATACGAGACTCTAGCAGGAGCTTCAGCAGATCCTCGTTAAACTCTCCTCGCAGTGTTACTGCTCACATGGAAATACTCAGAAACTCATGATTATCATATTTGATGCTTATTTCATTATCAACAACTTTCTCAAACCTTCTTGAAGTAACTGTGTATACTGTAATCGAGCTTATAACATTCTGCAGAATTTTTATTTTTTCAGTCTTTCAAATGAATTTTGTACATTTCACATTTTCATTATATTTGTGCTTTACTTGCAAATACATTTTAACTTCTGTTTTTCTATTTATGTTATTTCATAACACAGCTAACAGCATTTTCATGTTAAACTCAATTGCATTAATGAATAACTACACAAAAACACATGAGTAACACAATATTAGCACTCTAGTAACTACTAGTAACTAACAAGAAACTCAGATTAATGAATTAGTAAGTGATGGTACTTAGTCGAATGTAGTAGTTCACTATTAGCTAATAAGTGACTATTACTTTTTCATAACTCCCTAAGAACTACTAAGAACTTCTGTATATAGGTTCATAATAAATATGAATAATACATACTGCATAATTCATTCTAAATTAAACGTCATGGTAACCCACTAGTAACAGGGGCGCGGGAACAGGGGGTGCTGTTTTTTTCTGTGGGCAACTGTAAACTGTTGTGAATAAAAAAAAAAAAATTGGCTAAATTTGTTATAATAAAGATTAATTTAAACATTTCTATGGTTGCTCCGATGTTTATAACATTTAGTTTACATTGGCTATTTTGCTATCTATTTCTATGTGATCTTCGACATATTTACTATTTGCCCATTAATTTAACATTTGTAAGAATTAAAGTTATCAAAGTTATTAAACTGATGCAGGGCTATTTGATCATCCTGCTAAATCACGCACGCAGCACTGCCAATGCTTGCTTTTATGTTTGTGAATGTTATGTTTGTGTTGTGGGATCTGTAGGTTGTGGCTTAAAAGCGGAACATGGAAATATCATGGATGTACTGGAAGATTTTTTTTATTTTTTTTGTTCTCAGCGATATGAGTCTTTCCCTTCTCCCCAAACAGCTTATAGTTACCTATTAAAATAGTTCAGTTTTGTATGTAATGAAAAAGTGATTAGACTATGTTTCGGGGTTTTTTTCTTCATAAAGTTAATTTAGAAAAACCTTGGGAGCATTTTTTGTTCGTTAAATGTTTTTTTTTCTTTTAAGCAACGACCAAGCGGCCAGCATCAGAGTTGATCGCCTGTGTTTGATTAATTTAGCCTTATCAAATCATCCCGACTTGACTAAAATAAAATCGATAGATAGGCCTATAAACAGTTCAAGCATATCACAATGTTAGCTTAAATGTTTAACCTATATAAATGTGCAATATCCAACAGTTTGTGTGGAGAGTGGAAGCTGAAGCGAGCTTTACAGGACATGTGTCATGAATCAGACCTCTGTGACTCTTATTGTGTTATTTTGCTTTATAGTATGTTATTTACTCAATATGTTGTTATTTTACTTAAAATATGATGTATGTTCAAAGAATGTAACCTACAATCTGATCAATATGTTGAAAGTATTCCAGTCTATTGGGCAGTACTGGAGTGTATCAGTGAACTTGAATAACCCTATGAACTTTGGCTGGCGTCCCAGAATATGACAAACACCTGTGAGCAGTTTTGATGTATGTCTTCTTTTGATGTATGTCTTCTTGACACTGTCAAGGTCCTTGGTTGAAGGGAGAGAACTAACTTGGTGTTTAGAAGGGAGCTGGTTATCTTTTTTAAAAAAGGACTGATAAAATGCTCGCCACAATTAAAAGAAGACCAGGTGTGGTAATAAATTATTGGTGGCAAGTCAGACAAGCATAGCCAATTAAAAACAGGAACTCCCATGTTTGGGCAGTGCCACAGGTATAAAATGGATGAGCGGACAGACAGAGATTCAGATGTTGCGGGCCTGCCATCTCGGCTTTGTTATTCTGATAATAAAGTCTAATTTTGACATCTGGAACTCCTGTTTTCTTGAGCCTCATTGACTACATTGAAGAAATCCATCCTTTGCTCTTTTTGCTACGACATAATTTGGCACCCCAGATGGGACTGGATTGAGGTCCAGAGTCCTGAGAGCCGTCACGGGCGGAGGGCCTTTCTGACACGCAAACAACTCACAAACCAAGGCGCCTAAAAAGGTAAGCAATATTTTGCTTAAATTGGAAATAAAGAGCTTGTTTGCGTGGTTGACTAAGGTCATGCCTGGGATGGTGATCTGAGACAGGGCTTCACCAGTACCAGAATCTAAGAAATTGGATTGGAATTAAAATTAAGGAAAAGTAAATGAAGAGGCAAGTATGATTTAAGGGTTCCAGATGTCAAAAGACACTCATATGGAAGAGTGGTAAAGAGATTTATATACACAAGAGGTGTATTGCGCATTGCCTTAGGGACAGGCAAAAGTGGTGCCCAAGAGAGAGGCACAAAATCCTGTGCCGCAGCCTTTAGAGGTGGGGGCGCCCAGGAAGTCAGAGAGCGACTTGTAGGTTGGCTGAGTGTGGCTCTGATGGGCTCCCATTTTGGAGGTTTGCCAGCGCAGGTGTCTGCAGACCGGAAAAAGTGAAATCGTTAGTCTTTTGTCTGTCTGTCCACTATGTGTGTGTGTTAAGGCATTGAAGCTTTGCATGTTTGGCTTGCTCATTAACCATGCTGGCTGCTTTGCTCTGTGTTAAATGTGCGTGATATATGTTCTATGTTAAATGTTTTTTCGCTGGAACTGGAATGAAAAAACTATATCTATAAAGATAAATACATTGAATGGAGAATAAAGAGTTTGTTAAGAACTATATAAGAGTTGAAAAAACTAAAAATATACCAAGAAATTGGCTTTGTCGGCTATTTGGCCATCATCCAAGTTGCTGACATTGTGATCCAAATTGTGAAACTGAATTATTGATAAAGAAAAAGATAAAAACTGATTGATTTTTCATTCTCAGAAAGAGAATGAGACCTGTTGGTGTTTTTCTCTTTTGATCTGTGTGTGTGTGAGAGACAGAGAGAGAGAAAGGAGGGGCCCCACTGTGCGTGTGTGTGTGTGTGCGCGAGCGAGTGTGTGTGCGAGCCACTGTGTGTGTATGTGTGTGAGCGAATGTGTGTGGGAGTAAACACTGCTGGCAGTGAAGGTCAAATACAGGAGAGGGAGAGAAAAGGATGAAACTCATCCAAAGCAGAGTAAAATATACAAAGTTTATAAATATTATGGTAATCCAAATGAATGGAGCAATGAGAAAGATTAATTATTAATTAGAAAACACATTGGTATTATTTTAAAATATTTGAGAAAGTCTAACCAAATTCTATAATAAGTGATAAGTCCTCCGCCCAGCAAAAATCCCGGTGGAAATCAGGGGTCGGATGCTTTTAGTGATCCTCGTCTGATGAGCCTGGTGAAGATTAACAAGTAATTAAAGGGCTGGGATTAGAGAGGTAAATCACTGAAGGAAACAACAATAATAATAATAATAGTAATAATTCATTATATTAAACAGGTTAATAAATCTGGCTTTCAAAGATGTCAAACTCCAGTAGAGTTCTTGGCAGCTAGAAATCCAGCCTGCAATGAAACAATAAGGGAGCTCTTAAGGAAGTGGGTAGAGAGAACAAATAAATTGGCTACTAAGTGGCCAGGCAGGGGGAACATTTGATGTGGCAATGTGTAAAGAAATAGAGGTCTTGATAAAAATTACAAGACCAATTACACCTCCAAAAAGAGAAATGAAAAAAGAGAACGAGAATTAGGGTTATTAACCCTGTTCAAACAATATGGAATTAAATTAATAAAATTGGAAAAACAAGAAAGAGAGAATAAAAACAATGAAACAAAAGAGAGGCCACCTCCATATGCTCTTTCCTGTGATCAAACTGTTAACCAAATGCCTGTAGGACAGGGAAAAATAGATTTAAAGGGGCCAATAGAATTTGAGGGATACCTACATGATGAAAATACAGAGGTTGAAAAAGAGCAGAGCTGCACAAGAGAAGTAAGAGGGACAGTAGGCAGTAGGGAAAACACACACACTCACACAGCCATGAGGGAGGGGCTGGAGCAACCGAGAGAGAGGCTGAGAACATCCACACCACTATCACAGCTGAGAGAGAGAGAGAGAGAGACAGCCCACAAGGAGGAGCCAAGGATGGAAAGAGAGAGAGCTGAAAACTGCAGAGAAGAGGGGAAAACAGGTGAGCCACCCACATATCATTATCTTTCAGAAATGCTCGAAGACTTGGCAGGCCGCCACAGACATATGACATCAGGTTGTGAAAGTGTGGAAAACTATCAAGCTGAAGAGCCTGAGGAAACACCTGAAGGAAGACTGACACCTGTTGACTCCGTCCAGGAAGTGCAGGATGAAATGGAGGAAAGATGCAATAGAACAAGAAAGGATCTCAAACAAGCTGTCCACATGACACAAGAAGAGTTTGAAAAGACTGTGAACTCACTGCATCAAGAGTTGAATGAACTAATTGACAAACGTAAACCAATGCAGTCGCACTCAAGTCCACATGATTATGTCCTGCAAAAACAATACAAACAAGTAGCTGGGACATTGGTCATGCAAGATATAGAACATCCAGATGACCGGTTACAAGTTCATAAAACACAGAGACGAAGAGGAGGGGAGGAACACAGATCAACCAGGGCATCAAGAGAAGCTGAAGCCCCAAGATTTGAATGTCCAATCCTCATCAAGCAAGGATACGCCCAATATATACCTTGGGCCGGCCAAGATCTGGATACTTTGGTTTCCCGCCTTCCAGACATTCATGAAGGTGCCGGGAAATGGATCAGAACATTCGAAGAAGAAACAGTTGGAAAACTCCTGGCCCTGGGTGATATCAAAGCCCTGCTTGCAAAGTGCCTGGGAGCCTCCAAGATGAATGACATCCTCAAGCAATCTAGCCTCCTTCAAGCAGTGGATAGGCCTCAGGAAGATGGAATCTCCTTTGACAAGCATCGACATAACATCTGGATGACACTGAGGGCTGAATACCCAATGCAAACAGACCCAGGGTTCCTGAAGGGGGAACCAATGGAGGAAACTGAGAACCCCATCACCTACATCCAGAAACAACTAAGACGTTGGAAAGAGGAACTGGAAAGGGATCCAGAAAAAGACAAAATACTGACAGCACTCTTCAGAACCGCCATTGTAGAAGCCATGCCTTCAACAGTGAAAGTAAAACTGGAAGATGTGGTAGGACTGAATTCCAAGTCACATAAAGAGTTCAGAGACCATGTGGTCCATGCTGTGGAACAATACAGAAGACAAAAGTTAAAAGTAAAAGATCAAGAAAAAGAACTACAAAGAAGACTGTACCAGATGCAGCTCGATGAGCTGCTAAATAAGAAGAAAAAAGTCCAAACAGTGCAGAAGGAAGATCAGTCCGCAGTAATGGCACCTGTCAATACTTCAGTGCCTGTCAATCCACCAGCACCAATGAACGTGCATCCACCAGCATATCAGACTGCAACAGCACAAGCGACACCATGTCTGGGAAATATATAAAGACAGTAGGATTCTCGGGGGTAACTCAGCTACTTCCTATGACAGCCCCTGTGAGCATAAGTCTGAAAGACACTGAAATAAGAATACCAATTTTAGTTTCAGAACATACACCTGTTAATTTGTTGGGCAGAGATGCCATATGTAAACTAAAAATGCAAATATGGTGTACCCCTGATGGAATTTATGTGGATGATAAGGCAATTAGACAAATGAATGTCTCAACATTGCAGCAAACACAAGAACCATGTGCTAACATATATTGGTTAGGAGAGCTAAAAGAAGATGTGGAAAAAACAATCAGCAAATGGGGAAGATACATAAGGGAACAGCTTTGTGAGCCAAGCCTAACAAAAACTGAATTTCATTGTACAATGAAGTATGATGAAAACAAAGACTCTGAACTTGAAAAAAGATGGTTAGAAAACACAAAAGGACAGAAAATCACTATGATGTCACAATACATATTAGTAGGACCAGAAGGAGCAGCTCTGCAGGTAGATAGGGAAAAATTCATTGATGAGTGGTTTGAAGTACCAAACTCAGTTCCTCATGTTACCTTATGCGAAAGCAAAAACTGTGTTTCTAAAGACTTAGGCCCCATGATGCAAAAGGCAGAAAAATGCAAGTGGGAAGCCACAGAAAATCCTCTAATCTTCCAATCAGTATATAAAGTGTATCTCAAAATTTTGTGTGCTACCCCAATGTTGGGGGTTCCCAGAATGGTGATAAATACAAAAATTGATCCAAAGGTCAATGAACATCAGACAAAGCAAGCTGAATTGTTAAAATAAATGGAGAAACAAGTACCAATGGAATTATGGTCTCAACATGACACAGATGTGCGGTTAGTGAAATCAGCCAATCCAGTTAGAATAGCACTCAGATCAGGAGCTAAAATACCAAAGAAGATGCAATACCCTTTGAAACCAGAAGCAGAAAAGGGAATCAAAAAAACAATTGAGGGATTGGTGAAAGCAGGAGTACTTATTGAAAGTACTAGTTATTGTAACACTCCAATATTGCCAGTAGCTAAGGCAGACAAATCCAAATGGCGATTGGTGCATGATTTGAGAGCAGTGAATGAGGTTGTGGAAGATTGACCTGCTGAAGTACCAAACCCGCATACGTTGCTAACTAATGTTCCATCTGCTGCTAATTATTTTACTGTGATTGATCTCTGCTCAGCTTTTTTCAGTGTTCCCCTAGCTGAGGAAAGCCAACCACTGTTTGCATTCACCTACCAAGGGAAACAGAACACGCTGAAGCAGGAGGACCATCTGAAGATGAAATACTGTCTGCAGAAACAGAACAGGACGATCAGGGAGAGACTGATCCTGGTCCTAGTGCTGATATATCTAATGCAACGATTGCCCAAGATTCGGGGCAACCCACAGGGTCCCCTGAACCAAGACCCTCAACTAGTGTCCAGTCCAGATATCAACCTGAGGAATTCCTCACACTTGATCCAGACACCATTGCTGATCTATTCCATTAATGTGACTGATCAAACACCAGGTATTTATGCAAACATACATGTCAGAAAGAGGTCAGCAGGATGGACATATGATGATGAGAATGATACCCTAATCTATGACATGGAATCCTACTTACAAAAAGAAGGGCTGTTAGATGCAGCACATCACAATGACTGGTTTAAATGGGCAGAATATACTGCAAAAGAAGCTGGAATGTTTAGTTGTGTGCTTTGTTCTCATCCCCTCTTAAGAAACTTGTAGTTGTGCCAAACCCATATGATTACATGCACTGTGGTAGATTTTACTCACAGTATTGTAACAATATGACTGGAAAGGTATA
Organism: Schizopygopsis pylzovi; assembly: GCA_027422435.1. Lineage (NCBI taxonomy): Eukaryota > Metazoa > Chordata > Actinopteri > Cypriniformes > Cyprinidae > Schizopygopsis > Schizopygopsis pylzovi. Next base: position 3,590,182 of record CM049822.1, on the reverse strand, counting down.
CCCCTATTGTCCAGCAGAATGTTTAACTATGCTTGGGAACAAGAATTTCCACCGATTCTACAGACAGCAAGGGTGGGGGGATGAATGTAAGCGAATGGACATAAGAATTGAAGCCACGAAGAGAGAAACTCCTGTAGCCTACGTAATTGATCGCACATTGGAATTTGAGTGTTTTAACAAATCAGAAGGAAAACATGACATGGGGAAATTTAAAGGGAATTGTGTTATAATTTGGCACCTGGATCAAAACATGTACTATGACACAAGAGTGCTCAAATCATTTAGTCTGATATATGCAACAGCTACTATATCGACAAACATGTAAATCATACAAATTAAAGACAATTGCCCAAAAGCAACTATTAGTTTTCCTCTAATTAGAACAATGGAAGATCAATTAGAAGCGGTGGCAGACTACTATTGGGTATGTGGGGGAAAAAGACTAAGGGCAACATTGCCAAAAGACTGGAAAGGCATGTGTACGAGAGTAAGAATGGTACAAGAGATAACGTTGATTGAAGGAGATCTAGATGAGGTTAAGCAGCCTCAGCCAAAGAGACGTAGAGCTAAAAGAGCATATGAAAAAGATCCAAATGTATCCTTAGATATCATAGGCCAACCAAGAGGAATCCCAGAGGAATATAAAGCTAGAAATGAGATAAAGTCTGGATTTGAGTCTATATGGATATGGATAACCCCAAATAAAAACTTAGAATGGATCAATTACATCTACTATAATCAGCAGAGATTCATAAATTATACTGATGATGCTTTAGATGCTTTGGGAAAGCAGTTGGGTCCCACTAGCAAAATGACATGGCAAAACAGACAAGCTCTAAATTGGCTCCTGGCTGAAAAAGGAGGAGTATGTGTAATGTTTGGTTCTGACTGTTGTACTTATATTCCAAACAATACAGCCCCAGATGGATCATTCACCAAAGCAATGGGGAAACTGAAAAACCTGAGAGAAGAGGTGACCAAGAATGCTGGAGCAGACATGCATACCTGGGATTGGTTTAATTCACTTTTTGGGTCTTGGAAACAATGGTTAACCAAAGTGGGCATTATAATTGGCATTGTTGTAGTTGTGTTTCTTTTGTTGTTCTGTTGTATTGTGCCTTTCATCAGATCAATGCTGGCCAGTGCTGCAGCCAAACAGATGATTAATGTATCAGTGAGACCAACTGGAATTGACGTTGGATGCACCAACATGTATACAGTGGGACCTGGACTGGATGAACTGGACGATTTTGTGTAAAACATTCTCTGAGTGGTAGGGAAGGGGTGCCTTTTATTTTCATTTATTATTTTTACCTTGTATTGTCATTTTTGATAGAAAGGGAGTTAGTATCTTCATTGTATTTTCTTTTCATATTATGTAGTAACATTAGAATATTTGGATATAGGAAGGAAGTTAGATGGCTTTATGTATTTTATTTTGGCATATACCCCCTTCCTGAAGTCATTTGTTTTGAAATCTTTATCTTTGAATCATTTATTCTGAAATCATTTATTTCTAAAGAAGCATTTTAATCTCCTACATAAATCAAATGTGAAATGTAATTATTTTTGGAAAGAAAGGAAACGCTGAAGGTTTTAAGCAGGTCAGTGTCTGTAAGGAAGAGGTCTGAGGCGTGCTCAGTTTGAGTGAGTGGGAACCAGATTCATAACAGTGTCCGTGTTACGAGGCAATGCAACCAGAAAAGGGGACGATAAGAAAATATTGTATGTTTACTACTTATTTGCAAGTATTCATCATTTAACCTTCATTATCAGTGTGTAGTTTGTTTCTTTTAACACTGGAGAATTATCACTGGAAAATATGAAAAAGAAGAAAGGATCGACGAGCATCTTAGTGCTTGGCAACATGAGTAGATTCAACTGGAGGTTTAAAAACCCACCATCTACTCCAACACCAGATAGAGCTGAAGGGCATTGGATCTGCCTAAGAGCTCCTCTGGCAACGAAGGACAACATCACCAGATAGAGCTCCAGGCTACCGGAAATGTTTGGAGTTCCTCTGGCAGCGTGGGATAGACCAGTGCATAATATATATTGCATTATATTACTTTGTTTTTTCTAATTTTGATATTTGATAAGTGTAATCATTTGACTAATCATTCATGTACTCTACATAACCATGACAACCATGGGCAAGGCTAAAAGACATGCACATGCTTTAAAACACATTGCTGATTTGTTTTGAGTGATTGTGGACCCCCAAGAATGTATAGGTAGGGAAGTAGATTCTTTTACTCTTCTCTAGTCAATGGTGAGAGGAGATGTTTGGATCTGGCTTCCTCTGGAGTGCAGCAACATGAAAAAGCCATTTGTTAAGAGAAAATATGATGGAGGACCTTTATTGGTTCATAGAAGGATAGAAGGATGGGTGGACTTGTGGTGTTGCACTCTGGGCAAGGGTTATTAGTGGTGAGACTTCGTAAAGTCTCAGAGGGGGAATATATTGTGTTATTTTGCTTTATAGTATGTTATTTACTCAATATGTTGTTATTTTACTTAAAATATGATGTATGTTCAAAGAATGTAACCTACAATCTGATCAATATGTTGAAAGTATTCCAGTCTATTGGGCAGTACTGGAGTGTATCAGTGAACTTGAATAACCCTATGAACTTTGGCTGGCGTCCCAGAATATGACAAACACCTGTGAGCAGTTTTGATGTATGTCTTCTTTTGATGTATGTCTTCTTGACACTGTCAAGGTCCTTGGTTGAAGGGAGAGAACTAACTTGGTGTTTAGAAGGGAGCTGGTTATCTTTTTTAAAAAGGACTGATAAAATGCTCGCCACAATTAAAAGAAGACCAGGTGTGGTAATAAATTATTGGTGGCAAGTCAGACAAGCATAGCCAATTAAAAACAGGAACTCCCATGTTTGGGCAGTGCCACAGGTATAAAATGGATGAGCGGACAGACAGAGATTCAGATGTTGCGGGCCTGCCATCTCGGCTTTGTTATTCTGATAATAAAGTCTAATTTTGACATCTGGAACTCCTGTTTTCTTGAGCCTCATTGACTACATTGAAGAAATCCATCCTTTGCTCTTTTTGCTACGACACTCTCTCCGAGGGCCACCAGAGGGCACCCTCACCGGAGTTCTGACTCCCTCATGGACTTCATTCCCCATAATCCCCTCTGCTGCTGATTACCTGCCCAGGTGTGGCTCATCACCTGGCCTATTTAACCAGCATCTTCAGTCACAATCATTGCGAAGTCTTGTTCTTACCCCGGCTGACATTTCTGAGCGTTTACCATTCCCTCTGATTGCTACTTCTGTGTTTGACCCCGGACTGCCTTACCTTGGAACTCTGAACCTGTGCTTGTTACCTCGACCCCTGCCTGGTATTGTTTACGTCTCTGCTCTGCCTCTGATATTCCTGTTATTGCCCGCTGACCATTGCCTTTTTGATTCTGCCTCTGTCTAATAAATATTACTGCAAATGGATCCACTCGCCTCTGACCATTCGTTACAACATGGAGGCTCCAGCATGGTCACTTGGATTTTTTTCTTACAGTAAAAACAACTTAAAATACGCCGTGTTTTTTTTTTTTTTTTTTTTTTCATAAAGGTAAGAGTAATATATCATTTGGAACTGTAAAGGGTCTACTTTTATTTGTCTGCATTCACAATATCAACATTGTGCTTTTATAAAATAGGAAAACAGAGAATGCACTTTCTGCCGTTTTTGAACAAGAGCGCTTCAATGATGAACCGAAACTCGGCAACTCGAAACTGGCTCAGAATGAAACATAAGACGATATTATAAATGTAAGCAGAGGTGGAAAGAGTACCATTACATTACTGAAATTTTACTTAAGTACAAGTAAAAATACCAGTCTAAAAATATAATCAAGTAAAAGTAAAAAGTAGCTAATTTAAAATTTACTCAGAGTAAAAATTACTTAGTTATATTTTATCAGTGGGAGAGACGAAAAAATGAAATAGACCAAAGATGTCAAACTCAGTACCTGGAGGGCCACAGCCCTGCACAGTGTAGATATTACCCTAATTAAACACATCTGATACAGCTAAACTAATCATTTAGGCTTATTTGAAAACTACATGGTGCGTGTGTTGGAGCAGGGTTGGAACTAAACTCTTTAGGGCTGTGGCCCTCCAGTAACACCCTCCAGAGTTTGACACACCTGGGATATGGGTCTATACATCTCAAACTAGGTGTTTTTAATTAAAGGAATCTGTTAATTAGAATAATAAGACATTTGGGCTGTTACCAGGGAAATTAAATCAGTATCAACTAAATTCATCTTTGCAATGCAGAGGAAATGCAGAAGCTTCATCTGAAGTGGTATATATGTATTACACACTGACATGAATGCATTTAGCCTCAGTTACAAATGCAGAAATAATGTTTTGATAAATAAGACATAAAATGTGACCCTGAACCACAAAACCATAAGGGTCCATATAATTAAATTGCAATTTATACATCATCTGAAAGCTGAATAAATCATATTTCCATTGATGTATGGTTTGTTATGATAGGACAATATTTGAACATCTGGAATCTGAGGGTGCAAAAAATCCAAATATTGAGAAAATCTCCTTTAAAGTTGTTCAAATTAAGCTCTTATATATTTACAGTAGGAAATTTACAAAATATATTAATGGAACATGATCTTTACTTAATATGCTAATGATTTTTGGCATAAAAGAAAAAATTATAATTTTGACCCATACAATGTATTGTTGGCTATTGCTACAAATATACCCCAGCGACTTAAGACTGCTTTTGTGCTCCAGGCCAGGGTCACAAATGTTAAATAGTCATTTGAAATTAAAAAATAAATAAATCAAAAGATACTTTAAATGTTAAATTAGAACCACCAGTAGGTGTCAGCAAGTCACTCATAAGTGAATCATTGGATTGAACAGAATCATTTAAACGATTAATTAATTCAGGAACAAAACACCGTCATTGCTCAGAGTCAGAGACGCAAAACTGTGTATGGTGGCTGTGTATGGAATTATTTTTGTTGTCGAAATAGAGCAAAAACAGGCAATATGGTGTCTAAAACGCAAGTCTCTTAATTAACTTCTTGTTTTTTTTCTTGTTGTAAAAAAAAAAACAAAAACCAACTACATGCCTATGTAATCATGCTAATTGTCGGAGAAAAAACGGCATTCTTCATGTGATGTTGACTTACTACATGAAATTATATAAATATATACATTTTCTGCCCCTATATCTTCAATTTTGTGATCATTCGAAACGCATTTTAACACTGAATCACGCAGTGAAAGAAAGCACTCCAGATGCACGCGGAGTCTAATCTACTAGATTTCACGGAACACTGTTTAGTGTTTTGTTTGATTTTTGGCAAAATACTGATAATATCAAATCGCACATCGTTAAAACAACAATTATTATATTATCTCAGATGATATTGCACACCCTGCACCACTGTCTTTTTGGCTCATTTGTGCAAAACATTTTGTTAAACTGTTAAAGCTTCATTTTAACCACCAATGCAATGATGTGAGTATTTACGTTACCTCTACATGCTTGCGAAGGGCGATGTCGAGATGTCATAAGCTGCTAGTTCGGTCTCCCGAGACAAACACAGCTTACACTGCATAATAGAGCATGAATATATGGCCAGGGGTTCAGTTCATTCCTTCGAGTTCAACTTCAGCAGAGTACGACGGGGTCTGGTTTTCAGCTGGGTCTGCACCATTAACGCCTGTCTTGTCCGTCTGCATCTTTCTTGTGATTTTAGCGCCAGTTTCTTCTTCTGCCCATTATTTGCTGCAGTTGTTTCCACGGAGCGATTGTTTTTTTTTTACTCAGTAATTAATGTGTTTTAAAATGTAGCGAAGTACAATACTTCACACAAAATATACTTAAGTAAAAGTAAAATTACAGATTAAAAAAATTACTTTAAAAAGTACAAGTACACAAAAAAGCTACTCAATTACAGTAACGCGAGTAAATATAATTCGTTACATTCCACCTCTGGCGATTGCAATGTGACAAGTCAAAAGCAGAAATTGGATTCTTGCTTGGAAATGTACATAAAATGTTTTCCAAAAATTAACAAATTTGCAATGTATTGTTTAATACTATATACATTTACCAGGTATATTAACGGCATCACAGGTTTGTTTCATATAATTATGTATTGTTTCAACCGCATTTCCTGTTTACCGCAGAGTCGACGTCATTACTTTAACACTAACCAATGAGAACAGTTGTAGGCGGGACGAGACGTGCAGCCCCGCCCCAGATGTTGCCCTGATCTACGTCATTACTTTGTCACTAACCAATGAGAAGCATTGTGGGTGGGGCGACACGTGCAACCCCGCCCCAGGTGCAGCCCCGCCTCGATCTGCAGGCTGCAGCCGGGTTTACTTGCCTGTAGCTGGTGTGTGGTGAGAGCATACACTTGATTGTCTCTATGACTCTCTCTCCTCTCCACCTGTAGCTGGTGTGTGGTGAGAGCATACACTTGATTGTCTCTATGACTCTCTCTCCTCTCCACCTGTAGCTGGTGTGCGGTGAGCGCATACACTCGATCGGCTCTATGACTCTCTCTCCTCTCCACCTGTAGCTGGTGTGTGGTGAGAGCATACACTTGATTGGCTCTATGACTCTCTCTCCTCTCCACCTGTAGCTGGTGTGTGGTGAGAGCATACACTTGATTGTCTCTATGTCTCTCTCTCCTCTCCACCTGTAGCTGGTGTGTGGTGAGAGCATACACTTGATTGTCTCTATGTCTCTCTCTCCTCTCCACCTGTAGCTGGTGTGTGGTGAGCGCATACACTTGATTGTCTCTATGACTCTCTCTCTCCTCTCCACCTGTAGCTGGTGTGTGGTGAGAGCATACACTTGATTGGCTCTATGACTCTCTCTTCTCTCCACCTGTAGCTGGTGTGTGGTGAGAGCATACACTCGATCGTCTCTATGACTCTCCCTCCTCTCCACCTGTAGCTGGTGTGTGGTGAGAGCATACACTTGATTGGCTCTATGACTCTCTCTCCTGTCCACCTGTAGCTGGTGTGTGGTGAGAGCATACACTCGATTGTCTCTATGTCTCTCTCTCCTCTCCACCTGTAGCTGGTGTGTGGTGAGAGCATACACTCGATTGTCTCTATGACTCTCTCTCCTCTCTACCTGTAGCTGGTGTGTGGTGAGCGCATACACTCGATTGTCTCTATTCTCTCTCTCCTCTCCACCTGTAGCTGGGTGTGGTGAGAGCATACACTCGATTGTCTCTATGTCTCTCTCTCCTCTCCACCTGTAGCTGGTGTGTGGTGAGCGCATACACTTGATCGTCTCTATGACTCTCTCTCCTCTCCACCTGTAGCTGGTGTGTGGTGAGAGCATACACTTGATTGTCTCTATGACTCTCTCTCCTCTCCACCTGTAGCTGGTGTGTGGTGAGTGCATACACTTGATTGTCTCTATGTCTCTCTCTTCTCTCCACCTGTAGCTGGTGTGTGGTGAGCAGACTGGCGCCGTTGTCTTGTGGCAGCTGTCGTATCATCCAAGTGGATGCTGCACACTGGTGGTGGTTGGTTGAGGAGAGACCCCCCCCCTCATGATTGTTAAAGCGATTTGGGTGTACAACAATACACAATAAAAGTGTTATATAAATGATTAATTCATTTAAAATGAAGTGCACTTTTTGCGGGATTGTTTTACACACAATAATAAACATTCCTGAAGTTTACGCTGTCATAACTCTAATATGAATAATACAAAAAAAATTAACTCAACAAATAGACTTGCACAATTACATTTGCAGAAAGCACATACTTTGAGCCTAAAATGCTAAATAATAAGCCTGATTAGTAATAGAAAATATCAATTTTCAAAGCATACACATACATTTTGAATAGTTGTAATTACTGTAGCCAAACATATTTGTTAAATACAGTTTTATTTATTATATTTTGTCTTTGTTTATTTTTTTTGATTTTTTGTAAAGCCATAATTTTGTAAATATTTTTTTATGTTTACTATTTGAAATAGGTAATATTTAATGTTTTAGGGTAATTCTTTAAAAAAATCTAGGGTAAGTTTGATCCTCAAACATCACTGTAATTATCAAACATAATATTCATATATGGATTATATTGATACAATTAAAACCACTGAACTAGGAAACGTTCCTGGCTTTCACTTCAGAAAAGTGGTCACCTTACTGTTGATAATTCTGGCTCTTGATCTTTCGATGCAGTCAGAACATTCTCAGTCCCTCAATCATTCTTGAATGCAGGGGTGCACGGCAAGAGTCATGAACATGGAGCTCATTCTCTGTACACCAGCGTCTTAGTTTACTATTACATCAGTAGATTATATAGATACATTGTGAGGGGTGGTGTAGTGGTTTATCTAATAGGAATTATACATGACATCATATAGGAGTGTAAGGGGGGAAACAAGTACATATAAGGAACGCATTTGACAAACAAGGGATTTTCTTCCAGCTACACCTCTACATCCAGACGGGCCGGTCCAACTCAATGAACCCTCTTTCCCTCAATCAACCTCCTGCTCGTCTTGAACACCACAAAGACCCGTCGCTAGGAATTCTGGGAGAGTCTTTCCTCTTGCCCAGCATGTGATTGTTGAGCCTGTGTATGTGTGTTGGTTGACTGTTGTGAGGGTATCTTTTACTAACCAATCTAATCTGTGTATAGTCTGACTCTGTTGAACTGTATCATACAAGTTCCTTTGTCTGTTTTTAATTTTGGAAGCCGTAGAGAGGTGGACGCCATTTTCTTTTGTTAATTGTGTTTTCTCCTGTTTCTGCTCATATAGAGAGTAAGGTAAAAGTTATGTTGTTTATTTGCCTTTTCTTTATTCAGATAAGATAGTTTGATCCTCCAGCACCACTTTGTTTGTTGTTTTGGCCTGGTCCCCTCTTGAAGATTATTGCTTCCACTTGTATTTCTTCTATAAGTTTTAAATGAAAGATTTCAAATCTATTTTAACTCTGTGTGGTGATTGCTGGCTGGGACAGGAGTGAACTTGTTTTCTTGTTACCCTAGACGGAGAAGGAATGTAACAATTTTGCAATCGTAAAATGTAAAATAAAGTTCAGGGGTGGGGGCTGGACACTGGGGTTAAAATGTGGCCCTGGACAAATCGAGCCCATCCAGCCCAAATAATTCCCCCTTGAATGTTTTGATGGGTCATAGGGCCTTAAATCTGAGTAAATAAATGAAAAAATAAAACAGGACAGAAATGAATACTGATAAAAATGACCGAATTCTCGACAAATGCAACAAACTTAATAATGTATTTTAGTCACATAGAAAAACACTTGACAGTAAAGCATTGATTTTGACCTAGACTGCTGGAAAGTTACATGATAATAAATACCGTCATCATTTCATTCCAAACGACTCTCTTCTGTTGAACACAAAAGAAGATTTTTTAGAAGGTTACCAAACCATTTTGATCACCCTTGATTTCCATGGACCAACATATCTTGAATTTATCAAATTGTGTTCCACAGAAGAAAGAAATTCGTACAGGTTTGGAATGACATGATGTTGAGTAAATGATGTCAATTTCATGTTTTGGGTTTATCTCCCTTTAAGAACATTATTATTTATAAATAATAAGCACCTAATTTACATGTATCTTTAATTGGGCCTTTATTGAATTAACATTTTGCTTCAATAAAAAATGGAACTAAACTGATTAGAACTAAACATCTAAAGAGAAAGAATCCAGAGTTTATCTGACTAGTATCTATTAGATGGTGGTCACAAGAAGTACAACCATGGTCCTCATTACCATAGTTACATGCACTGTAGAAAATGAATCCTGGGTCTTGTAATTTTCACAAAAAAAAATGAAGGTGATACTTAATAATAGTGTGTGTATTTAATTAAATAAATTGTGATTCAGTGTTTTATAGAATATATTGAGGAATTTATACTAATGAAACCAAGAGGTGTGTTTTTAAAGGAAACTTCAGCAGTTTTGAGAATTGAATTGAGAAACTGATTAAACTAAATAAATTAAGGAAAGAAGAAGAGAATTAGCTCAATTTTGTGGTTTTATTTTAGAGGTGATTGTTAGTTCCCAGCATGCTTTGCATATAGCTGGATGGAGAGTATAATGTGTAATTAAATGCTATTTTATGTGTTTTTGAGTGAAGGGGAAACGTCTATTAATGTTTAATGTTCAGTTATGTTTGATATTTGAAAGAGTTTCTGTTGAAGTTTCCATTGCACAGTGCAATAGTTACCATTGTGCAGAAGAATAGTGCTTATGGTTATCCATACTACTCCTACTAGACTTCAAGCCTTGTTCGAAGAGAGGTAGCTTTAGAGCTAAACTAGTGTAGTACTTACCAGTATTAATGAAGTATTTTCCTATTTGAACTGTTAGGCTGTATATCATCTTTTAAATGTACAAAATAACTCAAATATTACAAACAGGCCTCGCTCAAATTCACAGACTTTTGAGAATCAGGTTAAAATAGGCTAAATGAGCACATTTCACTAAGTATATTCAATTCATTATGTCATAGATGTGTTAATTTAGGAGATTTTACATGATTTTTTCAGGTAGACTCCATTTAAAAAATCAAGTCGAAAAACTGCTCAAAAATAAATGTAATATTGTTACCATAATTTTAAATAGCCGTTCCATTTATAATAAGTTGCCTAATAATAAACTATACAATTTGTAGTAAAAAAACAAAACGAAACATGAAGAAACTGCAAAATACCTTCTATAAAATCAAAATATTCCCCAAAATGTAATTACAGTAACATTTATAATGAATAGATTCTGCCAACACAGGCTATTTGTGTTAATAACTTAAAGTTCAATTATGGAGCTGAATTGACAAGCCATGAGCGTTTTCCAAGATACCTCGTCGTGGCTGTTTTCAGCCAGCATCACTAATCTTTCTCATATCACACGACTGTATAACAATTCTGTGTCACATCTGAATGGATCAAGCGTCCGGCGCTGTTTATCTCGAATCGTGGCAGAAGCGTGGCGTCGCGCGGCTGGCGGATGCATCGGGGAGCACTGCTTCACGCATTTGGAGTATTTCCTTTATGCGGTTTCGCATGCGCTGTAATTTAGAAACAGCACCTAATATCGGGGAGCTATCCTCGATCGGCCCACTACTCGAATGGAATGTCCCGGTGTTTCCGATGGCCAGGCGATCGCGGGGCGGCCCCCCAGACCTCTGGGCCCTATGCATTCTGTCAGTGACGGCCCTGTGTACATGCATATAAAATAAGAGTCAGGGAGAAGGGAGGAAGTAGAGAGAAAGACAGACAGGCAAACTCACATAAATAAAATTCACGAAATGGTCTCAAACAAAAAGAAGATACAATTGCTTTTTATTGAAGAGTGAAATACAACCCACATTGGGGCAAAAGCAGAAAACATGCAAAAAGTAATCCACAAAAACAGAGAACAAGAGAACAGAAATCAATACAGCAACAACAAAAGACACACAGAACACGTGTATATATAGAGGAGCTAACAAGACTAATCACACACAGTTGGAACAATGAGATCGATTGAGAGAGCAAAGGCTGATGGGAAATGAAGTCCAATACAAAACAAACAATACTCCAGAAGAATGCCCTCTGGTGGCGGTCAAGGCATACATATTGGCTGTGACAGAAATATCTGACAGAGAGTGCATTATCTAACACTTAGGCTACTTTACACACTCTCACAAAGATTGAACAATAGTGAATTCTAACGCTTGTTATTTGTTTTGATCTGGAGGCTTTTTGAGTTGCTCTTGTGTGCTTGAGATGGTGTCACACATATCCAGGAAGAGGAAGACAAATATTTTTAACTCATGTTTTAATGTTTTTGTCGTTTGGGTGTGGACGCTGAGACATTGACTGCAGCGCGGTAAGACCGTTTTTACCAGTGTTTATCATTAGATAAAATAATTCTGTGTGTCTGCAACTGATATTTGTGAAAAGGTTGTGATGAGTTGATATTAAATCCAGAAGCTCCAAATGTGTTATAGATACTTTTGTAAATATTGTGTGACGCTCTTTAGACACAAGGCCTGACCCGAGAAACATCATCAGCGTCCATCAAGACTTTAATGAGCAGAGAATTACTCTGAAATCTTCATGATCTCTGATTATCAAGATAATAGAGTTTGTTATGCCGTGTATAGATGATGCTCATAATGTTATATGTGTTGGTTTTATGATTGCAGAACTCACTATGTGGACGTCACTCGTAACGTCTCTTCCTCTGATCTTGGTGATCATGACTGCGGGTGAGTCTTCAGTCACTAAACAGACACTTTAACACTCGTGAAAAACTGATAGAGATCTTCAAACTTGTAGCTCTTAAACTGACACGAGTGTTTTGCTCTCAGCAAACATATAGAAATGGTCAAAATTAAAAGACAGTATTGGTTCAAAACACCTGAAACACCAACTTTATTTTCTCATTTCTGTGTTTCAGGGGTTGATGGTCAGCAGAATTGGGCAGTGAATTATGGCCCTTCATATGTTTGTGCATTCAAGGGAACAACAGTGAAATTATCCTGTGTTTTAAACTATCCACACGTTACAATCTCACGTTGACGAATATAACAGAAGATGATAAACACATGTACTACTGCAGATTCACTACAAACAGAGGAACATGGACAGGGATCCCTGGAGCTCAGCTGGACGTCACAGGTAGAGCTAATGATCTATCAGACACACACACACACACACGCACGCACGCACGCACGCACGCACGCATAGACACACACTCACACACTCACACACACACACACACACACACAAAACACAAACACACACACACACAGAGACAGACACACACACACACACACACGCACACGCACGCATGCACACACACACACACACACACACACCCCACACCACACACACACACACACACACACACACGCACACACACACACACACACAATAGAGACACACACACACCACACACACAGAGACAGACACACACACACACACGCACACGCACACGCACATGCACGCACACACACACACACACACACACACACACGCATGCACACACACACGCACACACACACACACACACCACACACACACACACACACACACACACACACACACACACACACACACACCAAGCACTTTATCATGTAACTCCATCAGGCATATGATATTCTTTCTTTTGAATACAAAAAGAGAAATGTTAAAAACCTGAGTACTCATTTATATAATGGGCTTCATTCATGAAATATTAGCAGAACTAATTTTTGTGTAAATCGTTTATAAAGCTGTTCTGATGTAAATTCTTGGATTCATGAAAATGCACCTGCTCCCTACCCGGTGTGAATAGTGTGTAAAATGTTCTGTGTTCTTTTTGGAAAACTGATTACACTTCATTTTGATGCACTGCCATTATAATATTCTACAAGTTCGTTTGCTGTTTTATTTATATTTTATTTTATAATTTTTTTGTAGCTGAGAGCTGATAAACTGTTTAGCTCCGGTTTAGCTTTGGTGCTTGTCACTGTCACTTTTTTAGCCAGCCGTCCAATCAATGGAGGAAGAGCAGGACAAATGGACAAATACTACACCGACCAATCATCCTACTTTTACAACAACTGATCGACAGTAGAGAAGTTAATATTGCTAGTTACTGCGTTTTTATATTCAGTAATATTCTTCAAAATGAGATACTAGTATTACTGCCGTGGATATTCCACATCATAGCAACCAACTCAACAGCTGGAAAAAACTTTTTTACAGTCTATGGGAAAAACAGTGTGCCACCAGCTGGCCGTTTCTAAAAGAGCACCTGACATTCTTCTTCTTCTTCTCGTATGAGGCAGCATTATATACTATCCCCTAGTAGCCGTAACCACTCCCTTGTGGAGGGCCCAGGATGACAAAGGTTCAAGTCCACAGGTGGATAGAGGTTGGGTCACTCATCCATCAGGTGTTGGGCGGTCTGCTCAGGAGAAGATGGCTTGGAGATGTTAAGGCCTTGGTGACAATAGTATGAGTGTGGTGTTCTCTGTGAAGAGGTGCTGGGCAATGCTTGAGAGCACTGGGATGAGTTCAGTTATTTTGGGCAAAGGCATCCCATAATAAGCCTCATGGTGTCATTCAGTGTTACATCCAATTTCTTTACATGGGAGCTCCTGCACCATGCAGGGATGCATATCCCTCAGCGCTATAGACCAGTGCTAGTGTGCTGGATCGTGAGGTGGAAGTACTGGCGCCCCGTGATGATCCGGCCAGACGGCGTAGCAGGTTGTTTCTAGCAGACGCGTTTGCACATAGTGCCTTGAGATGTGCTTTACATGTAAGATAGCAAAAGCCATCAACACATTATTTCAGGGGGCTAAAATGCTTTGGTGGACACATGTTATTGAATATTTCTTGTTAGCCATATGGCCTATTAGTCTAATAGTAATATACTGGAGCCAAACCTGAGAAAGTAGATCAGAATATTCCACTGCGTTCCTGGACACAAAGTTTGTGTAGCTGTAGTCATAAGTGGGGATTATATTAATAGTGAATGAGCGTGCACGAGCGCCCTATTTACGAATTATTGGAATTCATTAATAAACAAATCGCACGTTTGTGAATCTGGAGGAGAGTTTTTGGGAAGGTCCGTTTTATGGGGAAATTACTAATAATTTACTCATATATTTACAAATGCTTCATGAATGAGGCCCAATGACTGTAAAAGGTGACCGTCTTCATTCTTTAAAAAAACTGTAGTAACATGTTTTTGACTTACATTCCCAAGTCTTCTGAAGGTGTGTGATAGGGTTCATCAAGAAATAAAGTAGAAAACTGAAATATAATTTATCATTTCACAAAAATCTTGACCTCGCAGCAGTTCTTGTCATTGCATACATTTGCGTATAAAGTGGAGTTGGTGGATCCAAATGCAGGCTTTATAAAGAATAACGTGGTCAAACAGGCAGGATCGAAAACCAGCATACAATATAATCCAAGGCAGAGACAAAAGAGTTACAAAACAGGCACAGGTCAGGTCAGGCAGCAAACAATCACAGGTAACCAGTCAAAGGATGAAAACCGCAGGAAAGGCAGAAAACACAAAGACGTTACAGGCTATCAATACTCAGCAATCTGTGTGTGTATCTTAAGCTGGCTGCACACTAGACGACTTTAAAACCACGGGAGACCACAGACATGAAGACAGTTCAACTGATTTTTAGCCTTATAATTCTCTGAACGTGTCATATACAATGTGTGTGTGTGTGTATGTGCTGCATTTGAATTGTTGTTGTTGCACTAGATATATGCTAATACATGTTTGACCTGTGCCATTGCATTTTGTTTTTCGTTTTCTTCCTTTAACCAAACTTGTATGTCTGTCAGAAAAAAAGTGCGTCTACTTTCTTAATACTTGAGTACAAATTAAAGTTGAACTTTTTTGTACTTTTACTCAAGTATGTTTTTGGCCAGATACTTGTACTTTTAATTGAGTAAAATGTTCACTGAGTATCTTTACCTTCACTTGAGTAAAGGTTTTGAGTACTTTTTACACCTCTGCTCATTGGCTATCGCATCAGAGACAGCCTGATCAAGAGTAGTAAATATTAAACATTTTTGTCTTGACACATTCACATGTGAACAGAAGAAACTAAAGGAAGATATTAGAGGAAGTAATGCTAGATTCACTGTTCATTTGGGCCCAAAGACATTGTTTTATTGAAACATGCATTGGCTGTAAATCTGCTTTAAAATGATTTTGTGTTGTGAACAGTGCTACACATATAAACAAGAATTCAACTGCTATTAAACAGACAATCAAGCAGGACATTTGTTAATGTCTTCTGAAAAAGAAAGGAGGTTATGAATGACTTCAGAACAACAGTGAAATATAATAACTGAATTTTCAGTTTTGAGTGAACTATCACTTTAAGAGCCTCCCCCTCTGTGGAACTAATGGGTGGAGTAATGTTAAGCGACATGGTAAACAAGGGTGAGGTTAGGGTGTGGTTAGGTGTCTAGCTCCACCCCTAGAGCCCCAGCTCCTCCCATCTGGCTCTGCAGCGAGCAAACTCTCCTTAAACTGATGAATCAGTGAGTTGTTGTTCTGTCAGATCTGCAGGTGGAGACACGGCCGAGTGTGAAAGAGAGAGGTAAAGTCACTCTGACGTGTAACAGCAGCTGCTCTCTGCCTCAACAAACATTCATCTGGTACAGAAACACACAGATAGTAACTACAGGAATCATGAAAGTGAATAATCTTTACCTGCGGTCAGTCAGTCTTCATGATTCAGGAAACTATCGGTGTGCTGTTTCAGGATATCCACATCTGATCTCTCCACCTGTTTATCTCAAAGTAGGATGTGAGTAAAACTGATTCATTAACATTAGTGAAATATTCACACCTTTATAATTTTTATATTTCTATTTAATTGAGTTTGTAAAGTTATACATCAGCTGAAATCTAAAAGAAAATGAGAGATTCATGTGTTTGAAAGCATAATTATATTTCTCATTGATGTGTTTTGTGTTTCAGGGGTTGATGGTCAGCAGGATTGGGGAGTGAATTACAGCCATTCATATGTTTGTGCATTAAAGGGATCAACAGTGAAAATGTCCTGTACTTTAAAATATCCTCATGATTATAAGATCACAACAGTCTTCTGGACCAAACCTGCTGTAACTGATGGAGAAACACCGAACCTGTGTTTAGTTCCAGTATACAGAGGAAGAGTTCAGTGTGTCAGTGAATATAAAGACACTTACAGTCTCACTTTGACGAGTGTAACAGAAGATGATAAACACATGTACTACTGCAAATTCACTACAAACAGAGAGGATGGAAAATGGACGGGGATTCCTGGAGCTCAGCTGGACGTCACAGGTAGTGAACTCTCAGAAATACACCACAGACACACAAACACACATTATCCCCCGGTTTAACAGACAAGACTTCAGCCTAGTCCTAGAATCAAATCTAAGTCTTAGCTGTTTCAAGTGAAATAAACTTGCACTGACTGACCTTAAAACACATCAGTGCCTTTGTTTAATCTCAAGATGCACCCCAGTAATGTTTTTTTCTCAGCAAGTTTATAAAAATGACTTAAATGTCCTAATTGAACTATGATCTAATCCTGACTTCGTCTAAGCCCTGTCTGTGAAACCGGGACACCATCACCTGTTATTCCTGGAGCTCAAACAGCAGAGCACAGCACTAGTAATGCCAAAGTCACGGGTTCAGATCCCGGGGATACATGCACTGATGCAATGTTTAGTCACTTTGGATAAAAGCAAATACATAAACGTAAATGCTTTATTTTTTACTAGTTTCATCCTCGTAAAATTTCAATTATTATAATATTAAATGATGTACTTTATAATCTGAATGTGAAATAGAGTTGTTGTTCTGTCAGATCTGCAGGTGGAGACACAGCAGAGTGTGAAAGAGAGAGATTCAGTCACTCTGACATGTAAAAGCAGCTGCTCTCTGCCTCAACAAACATTCATCTGGTACAGAAACACACAGAGATTAACTACAGGAATCAGGAAAGAGAATAATCTTCAGCTGCGGTCAGTCAGTCTTCATGATTCAGGAAACTATCAGTGTGCTGTTTCAGGATATCAACATCTGATCTCTCCACCTGTTTATCTCAAAGTAGGATGTGAGTAAAACTGATTCATTACATTAGTGAAATATTTCACTTTTATTTTATTAGAATGAGTTTGTGTGTCTACACAAGTAAAATATTTGCTAGTGTGTTGTAAAAGGTGCATACAGTGGCTGGAGCTCAACGCTGCAAATTAAAAAATACCTGCAAATTAAGAAATCATCTTCGTCAATTTGAAAACACACATGCTGCAAACTTACAACACAAACAAAGAAGTTACAGAAACACTGCAAATACACACAGACCACATCGGAAATGTTTCAAGGAACCGCAAAGTGACAAACTGACAACTTCCCTTACAAAAATGAACCATGGTTTATCTATAAAAATGTATACAATTTTTTTTTACATTTATTAATTATATATAACAATAAAATGTACTGTAGTTAAACCCTGGCAACCACAAATTAACCATGGTTTTATACGCTAGCATTGTTTAACCATTGTATTTGTCCAACTGTGGTCATACAAATGGCAAAAAAGAAAAGAAAGCAAGATTACTACACTTTTAATAAATCATTTCATTTAATTGGGGTAATTTGGGCATCTTGGGGTCGTGGTACGGTCTTGCAGTGTTTCTGTAGTTAGTTGTGTTGTGAGTATTTGCTGCACATGTGATGTAAAACTGAGAAAGATGTTTTCTTAATTTGCTGGCTTTTTTTTATTTGCATATGTTTTCTTAAGTTTCAGCATTTGAGCTCTTTTGGCGACCACAGGTGCAGAAGAAAATAAAAGATTTCTGTGTTTGTTGCTGGATGTCTCTTTAATTATTTTCTTCATTTCTGTGTTTCAGGGGCTGATGGTCTGCAGGATTGGGGAGTGAATTACAGCCCTTCATATGTTTGTGCATTAAAGGGATCAACGGTGATAATGTCCTGTACCTCAACATTTACTGGTTATCATGAGCTCACAACAGTCTTCTGGACCACAACTGCTGTAACTGATGGAGAAACACTGAACCTGTGTTTAGACTCAGAAAACAGAGGAAGAGTTCAGTGTGTCAGTGAATATAAAGACACTTACAGAATCACTTTGACGAATAAACAGAAGCTGATAAACACATCTACTACTGCAGATTTAGAGATACACAGAGTAAAATATGGACAGTGATTCCTGGAGCTCGACTTGATGTTACAGGTAAAACTGGTGAACTCTCAGAAACACACCACAGACACACTGTTATCTCAGTTTTATCAGATTAGACACGAGGGAATCAGGACATGATTCAGGTTGGACTCAAAGTCAGGTCTGAACGAGCACAGCAGCCCGTGATGCATCAATATCTGTGCCACAGAAACATCAATCTGTTTGTCATGTAACTGCTGTCAGAAGTGCTTCAGTTCAGTGTTTAATATGATTGATATGATGGTGAAATAGAGCTGTTGTTCTGTCAGATCTGCAGGTGGAGACACAGCCGAGTGTGAAAGAGAGAGATTCAGTCACTCTGACGTGTAAAAGCAGCTGCTCTCTGCCTCAACAAACATTCATCTGGTACAGAAACACACAGAGATTAACTACAGGAATCAGGAAAGTGAATAATCTTCAGCTGCGGTCAGTCAGTCTTCATGATTCAGGAAACTATCAGTGTGCTGTTTCAGGATATCCACGTCTGATCTCTCCACCTGTTTATCTCAAAGTAGGATGTGAGTAAAACTGATTCATTACATTAGTGAAATATTTCACTCATTATTGAGATTAACTTACTCAGAATGTGTTTCAGGCCCAGTAATATAGGATGCATTATATTTTTGTTTACAAGACAGGATTGATTTTTAATAATGTAATAATATATAAAATTAATGTGAATCAGGAATCTGTGTTTAGAGACACTCTTTATGACTCATGGGTTGATAAATCAGTAAATGTGATGCTGTTTTATTTACTGTGCACCAGTTCAGATGTAGATTCTATCTTTGGATCTCATCACTGAATAAAGTCTCTTTATTTCAGTAATTGTTAATAATGATAATGGAAAGTCATGGCATAAATAACATAATGATGTGGATATTTTAAATACATTTAATAGATCCCCCAAAGAGTGTCTCGGTGTCCATCAATGCGTCTGCTGAAATAAAGGAGGGAGATTCAGTGACTCTGAACTGCAGCAGTGACTCAGTTCCTTCTGCAGAAGTCAGCTGGTATAAAGGAGAAACATTTGTGAAATCTGGTGACACCTACAGCATCACTAACATTAAGTCTGAAGCCAGCGGAAACTTTTACTGCTCTGTTAGAAATGAACATGGATCTAATGTCTCTGCGGCTGTGACTGTGAATGTCATGTGTAAGTTTATCTTTATCTTTGGTCAGATCTGGCTGATTATTTCTAAAACGATTTGTCTTACAGTATGTCATTTTACACTTTTGTCTTTTCAGATCCTCCAAAGAGTGTCTCGGTGTCCATCAGTGCGTCTGCTGAAATAAAGGAGGGAGATTCAGTGACTCTGAACTGTAACAGTGACTCAAATCCTCCTGCTCTGAACTTCAGCTGGTTTAAAGAAGGAAAGTCTGTAGGATCTGGAAGAATCTATAACATCTCAAAGATCAGCTCTGATCACAGTGGAGAATACAAGTGCAGATCCAGAAATAAACATGGAGAGAAAGACTCTGATGCTGTGAAGCTGAATGTGATGTGTAAGTGATGCTGGAGCAAGAACTGAGAACAGATCCTCTAGTCCAGTGTGTTTTGTGATTGCTGATGGCATATTTAATTCATTTATATTTCAGATCCTCCAAAGAGTGTCTCGGTGTCCATCAGTGCGTCTGCTGAAATAAAGGAGGGAGATTCAGTGACTCTGAACTGTAACAGTGACTCAAATCCTCCTGCTCTGAACTTCAGCTGGTTTAAAGAGAATCAAAGCTCAGCTGTTGGATCTGGACAGAGTTTCATCATCTCCAGCTTTAACTCCAGTCACAGTGGACGCTACTATTGTGAGGCTCAGAATCAATATGGATCTCAGAGATCAGCGTCTGTCTCTGTTAAAGGTATTCACTATAAACAGACACTCTTTGAGTTTCATCTGTCTCTATTGTGAAATGATCTTCATGAACATCTTGTTTCAGGGGTTCAGAGAGCTGCTCTACACACACTTACTGGGATTGTGACGGGATGTGGAGCATTGATCTTCATCATCATCATCATCATCATCATTGTGTTTATGAAGTGAGCTCCTGCATTACAAAGTCATTTCATAAGTTAACACAAATATAGGATTTGTTAAACTTATTGTAAAATGTTACTTACTGTTCAGTATTTTGTAACACAATTTCCAGGAAGAACAGGAGAGACGGTGGAGCTGAAGTTGTCAGACAAAATCAGGCAAGTTTGATAATACATATTATATTTGACTGTACAAATTAAGACTTAAAAAGTCATGCACTGTTGCTTGACTAATATTTGATCAAATATTTCAGATTGATCTTACGATAACTGTGTGATTATTATTTTATGAAACAGCAGGATGATCGTGTGGGCAGATCAGCAGAAACGTCTCCGACCAATGACGTCCCAGTGTATTCTCTAGTATCAGCCAATCACAGGGATGATCTGTATGCCAACATTAAAGTGAAGAAAGCCAAACGCTCTGGGAGAGAACAAACAGAGAAAGACTCTGGAGATGCTGAAGAGATTCAGTATGCCAGTGTCCATCACTTCAAAAACAAAGACATGAACAAGACTGAAGAGACCGTTGAGATGCAGCATCCGTCTGATGCCAACAGGTGAGAAATGATTCATGTGAACCCAAAAGAAACATATTCAATTCTTAATCAGACCTCTTGCTTTGTTTTGTCGAAATGATGGATTGTCACCAGCTGATGTCATATTAACATATTCATTTACTTCCTCCCCAGATCTGAGGACGTGATCTACAGCTCAGTCAAATGAAGAACATGTGGTTGATCCGCGTCACTGATGCTCGTGTGAGACCTGGATTTGAGTTCAGCATAAGTCATGTTCCAGCTCCCTCTCTGCTTGATTTCATCCATTTACACATTTATGGGACTGTTCTGCTGTTTAGACATGAATGGCTTTCCATTTAAAATCCGCTTGTTTATTATGATCTTAATTGATTGTGAACATCACACACACTGTCTTCACTCTACTCTCACACATGGACACCACTCAGACATGTACTAGTCACCGGCCTTTTAGCTCTCGCTTTTTACAGTCAATGTAGAACAGATATTTTCTTTTGTGTGTTCATACTGTGTGCTTTTATTGCTAAATACATTACGTTTTTACATTGTCAGAAAGTCTTTGTTTTCATTATGACAACATTATGACAATGTACCTGCTCTGGTCTATTTGCCTATAAATAGCAGAACCAAGTTATAATAATTATCAGCTACCTGCTCATAAGATGACGTTAGTGACATTCACACAAAGGCACTTGTAACTATAATTTTAACAATTTAAAATGAATTAAAGTTACCAAAAAATGACAATGCAAGGCAACAAGCTTTACACTGATGAGTTGATTTACCTGCCTCTGGTCAAAGAGGCTTTAGATGGATGATGATGAGGTTTTTTAGGTCGGTCAGAATCTGCAATCTCTGACCAAGTCTGGTTACTGGGTTCCACACCAAGTGTTGTATTTGACTGAGCTTCTTGTCTTCCCTGCCACTCCAGCTCTACAGCACGATTTCACCATCCAGCTGGGTTATTCTACAATTGCCCCATCAAGTACAGTCAGAAATCTTGGTGTAATCTTTGATGATCAGCTGACCTTCAAAGAGCACATTCCACAGACTGCTCGATCCTGCAGGTTTGCATTACACAACATCAGAAAGATCAGGCCCTTTGTAATGAAGCATGCTGTACAACTTCTAGTCCAGGTCCTTGTCATTTCAAGGCTGGACTACTGCAATGCTCTTCTGGCTGGACTTCCATCAAGCACAATCAAACCTCTACAAATGATTCAGAACGCAGCGGCACGACTGGTCTTCAACGAGCCCAAAAGAGC
The DNA here is from genome assembly GCA_027422435.1 of Schizopygopsis pylzovi. Taxonomy (NCBI): domain Eukaryota; kingdom Metazoa; phylum Chordata; class Actinopteri; order Cypriniformes; family Cyprinidae; genus Schizopygopsis; species Schizopygopsis pylzovi. The sequence goes on along the minus strand of CM049822.1, from coordinate 3,567,577 downwards.
CCATGTTACACCTCTCTTTGTCTCCTTGCACTGGCTCCCGGTTGCAGCTCGCATCAAGTTCAAGACACTGATGCTTGCATATAAAACAACCACAGGCTCAGCACCCACCTACTTCCTCTCACTATTACGAATCTACATCCCTTCCAGAAGTCTGAGATCTGCTAGTGAGTGACGCCTCGATGATGGTACCATCACAGAGAGGCTCAAAATCACTCTCCAGAACATTCTCGTTCACCGTTCCTAACTGGTGGAATGATCTTCCCATTCCTATCCTTCAAGCAAGAACTGAAAACTCATCTCTTTCGACACTACCTGACTTCATCTTATGTTAAAAAAGTAAAACAAATCTGTCTTTCTCTTTGTAATCCTTCTCTTTTTAGCATGGACTGATTTGAAAAATGCCTGTAACTTGGTACCACGAGCACTTCTTGTGACTGTTTGCCTCGTTAAGAAGAATCGCTCTGTCTTTGCCAATTGTAAGTCGCTTTTGATAAAAGCGTCTGCAAAATAACTAAATGTAAATGTATTTAAACAGTCGTTTCAGTATTTTATGGAAACGCTGCAGCTACTAGCAGAACCTCGGGTTTCCTTAAATAACGGGAATGAGCATTGTGTATACTGCTAGAGGGAAAACTCGGTTTTCTCAGATAACTGAAGCCTGATTTGTTAATGTTCTTGTAGCTACACAAACAAATGAAATTCAGCTCGGCAGAACGAGCAGAGCTGACTGTCTATACAAGTCAGCACTGAGTGCCATTTCATCAGAATCTTTAGCATGACAATCAACTGCATCCACTCATTTACAGCTTTTTTGGCATTTGGTCCACTATAAAAATGGTATTTCGCATGTGTGCGTGCAAAGTAGGTGGAACGAGCTAAGCATTTATAGTGCAAACAGTGCCACCAACACCCAGAGATGAACAGAAAATTGAAAGGCAAGTACGAGACATCTTTGAGGGAGGTCCAGCCGTGGCAGGACTTAGTCCTCTCCTTGTCTTTCCTGTTGCATCAGGATGGATTCTGCAGCTCAGTGTCAAGTGTCACTTTAACCTTGGTGCTTGGGGAAGGGATATCGCTTTACAGTCTGAGGGTGCTGTCGGAGCTCAAGCTTTGGCTTGGACTGAGGCTGAGAAGGTGACGGATTTGCAGACTGTTGAGTCAGCGGAGCCTTCTGGCGATATGAAACAGGAAGTGATGTATAGCTTGCGATGACTTGTACAGTGCTGTGAAGTGCACCACCAAGATGGAGCAAGTGTAGCAAGGCGAGACTCATGCTCTCATAATGAGTGCTGCCTCTGCATGGATGAAGCCCAGGCAAGTGACGCACTCAGTGTGCTCGTCCCAGGCATGCAGGGGTGAAGTAGCAGGTTTCTTCATTCTTCTTTCTTTGCAGTCCAGTGAGGAGATTATCTTGGTGCTGTAGGAGAAAGATTCTGATTGTGAAAAATTGTGACTTATATGGGCAGTCGTCCCCTCCTTTTTTGCAGGCTAACATGGCATTTGTTTGTGCATCTACAGGAATGTTAACAAACCAGGCTTCAATATTTGGAACAAAACTGAGTTTCCCCCATAGTGTGGTAAACACAATGTGAGTGAACTGTAGAAATGTGAGGGAATGCATCAGTTTGAATGAATAATAGTTTTATTCTTACCTTTTGTAGTGTGAAAAGTTCATTCAGAAAGAAAAAAAACTAAAACGTTATGTACAGCTGGCAATGTGTAGCATAAGGACGAGCAATTTTTGAGGAGGTTGCATATTGCGTTCGTCCAATTAATGGCACTGATATTGCAAATATGTAAATAAGAACGTTAACCCATATAATTTACAGTGTGAAACAGCAGCTTATGAATAATACCCAGGATTATTTTTTATCCATAGATATATTATAAGCAATGTGATACAAGAAGCAAGATAACCCAGGATTCATTTAGGATGAAAATCCTTATTGTGTGTGAACAAGGATATTTTTGTCTCGTGAAAGTTGAGACGTATTTACACAGAGACAGGAAATGTTATCATCTATACCCCGCTGCTTAACACGCCATTTACACTTGGACTACTAGTGACGACAGCTACTGCGAACAAGGTATGAGAGTTTTATTTGATAAAGAGTTTGTGAAATGCAGTGCTGTGAAAGAGAAGAAACTGATAGCTTTTGGTAGAAAATGTTTGTGGGTGGGTCACTTCTTAATTGACCATGTTATGCCAAACAGGACCTTAGAGGACCTTTATATCACAGGGCCTGAGGACGCTGCTCTAAGCTTGGAGACACTAAATTGATTCATTTAAAGTAAGCAAATATGTAGATATTTATTATGATGTATATGATTTGGTAGTAGGTCAGCTAGGCAATATACAAAGCTTTAAGATCTCATTCAATTTTGACTTTTGACTTTTACTAATACGTAGTGCCTACCCCAGACGTGAACAATGTGACACGGCAAGAGCCAATCAAACCCATTATAATCAGTGATATTTTCCACACTAGACACAGCTCAAAACGATGTGACATGACTAATCCTCGACAGTAAATTGATGCCATCCAGTGTAAACACTGTGTTTGATGGTTAAAACAAAATAATCTGATGTTGTAAAAAGAAAAGACAAATGGAAATGCTGAAGGAAAAGGCTTAAGCTTGTTTGAGACTCATTTTAATCATGTATAAGCAATGAAACCACAGTTAACAGTGCAAAACCTCCTCGTCATCCCTGATCTTATCAGTCGTTTGGGTGATGGTTTCTGAGTAGCACTTATGCTATTAAGAATTGTTCCTTTGTACTTAATATGATAAACCCTTTTCAAAAGCTTGATTGCTAACCGTGGTGTTTATAAAGTGGATGTGTGTATTTTTGTGTTTATTTATAGAGCTGTGGTGGTTCAAGTGGTGACGAGTGTTAGAATGACTCTTCTTTCTCTGAATTTTCTGCTCTTGGTGTCTGGTGAGTCACAGTTGTTATAATGATGTATTGCATTAGTAAAGCATGCATTTCAAAAGCTCTCTCAGCCTGTCAGTCATTTTGCCTGACGTGGGGTTGGCTGATATGTAGAGGGCAGGGCTTGAATTCAGCACCTTTCAATGATTGACGTGCTCAATTCTGTGATCACTTCTGCTTTTCTGCAACACCCTCCTGCAGTACTTTTTAAACTATTCACACTTTTCACTCCAGCTACAAATTATTTTTATTCAGCTACATGTATAAATAAGCTTTGCTGCTCTGTGTCTTGTGTTTCAGGAGTTTTTGGAGAAGACTGGAATGTGATTTATGAAACTGAATCAATATGTGCTCATAAAGGATCCACAGTAAACATGTCATGCTCGTATACGTACCCTCAGCAGTATGAATTGAACGATACTTTCTGGATAAAATGTTGGGATGGAGATAAAGTAAATTTAAATGAATATCCCGAGTATAAAGACAGGGTTGAATACATTGAAGACAGACAGAAAAAAACTGCCGTTCTCAGACTGCACAACATCACTGAAAATGACGAGAGAGTGTATTATTTCAGATTAATAACTGATACTGAATTACAAAAATGGACTGGTCAACCAGGAATTCAGCTTAATGTTTCTGGTAATCCACTTCACTCCTTCATTTCTATTAATAATTTCATTTCTTGGTCCTGGTTAGACAGATGTGTTTCTCCAGCTCTTCAGGTAAAGGCACCACAGCTGGTGATGGAGAAAGAAGCAGTCAATCTGACCTGTGAAACCACATGCAGTCTAACAGACGGATTCATCTGGTATAAAAACGGCCAGACTTTACAGATCCAGAGCGAAACACTCCAGCTTCAGTCAGAGCGCAGTGATTCTGGCCGTTACAGCTGCGCCGTCAGAGAACATCCACACCTGCCCTCTCCTGCTGTCAGCATCACTGTCATGTGTGAGTAGATACTTCATCCAGACAACCAATCACTAAATCTCTCAGCGTCACTGTCATGTGTGAGTAGATACTTCATCCAGACAACCAATCACTAAATCTCTCTGCATCACTGTCATGTGTGAGTAGATACTTTCCAGACAACCAATCACTAAATCTCTCAGCATCACTGTCATGTGTGAGTAGATACTTCATCCAGACAACCAATCACTAAATCTCTCAGCATCACTGTCATGTGTGAGTAGATACTTCATCCAGACAACCAATCACTAAATCTCTCTGCATCACTGTCATGTGTGAGTAGATACTTCATCCAGACAACCAATCACTAAATCTCTCAGCATCACTGTCATGTGTGAGTAGATACTTCATCCAGACAACCAATCACTAAATCTCTCTGCATTACTGTCATGTGTGAGTAGATACTTCATCCAGACAACCAATCACTAAATCTCTCTGCATCACTGTCATGTGTGAGTAGATACTTCAACCAGACAACCAATCACTAAATCTCTCAGCATCACTGTCATGTGTGAGTAGGTTTTCTTTTAATTTCTTCTCTGCCCAGACTCTGTAAACTGCAATAAAGAGTTGGTATAATGGCCTTCATAACTTCAATCTAAAAACCCAACCAATCAGAGACTCTCTTTGTCTGTGAATCAAATGTCTTTGGCTGGTCAGCAAGGCTTCATCAGTCCCCTGCTGGTAGATCCTGCAACTACACAATCTGACTGCTCTTTCTCAGTTGAAGTACATTTTTCCCCGTTCTTTAACCATGCATTCTGACTGAATAAATACCTTGATATTGCAAATAATGTATTATTGTATAGATGTTTTACCAGAGTCAGACTATTCTTTAAGTGCGTTTAAAAGCAAGAAAACAGAGGTGTATTTCTTTCTTCAGGTCTTGGGTGTGAATCAGGGCATGTGGCTGAAGTAACAAAAAAGTAACTAATATCGCTTAGTTACATTTAAAGTCTAATTCTAAACTGTGTTTTGTAGCTTAAATATAATCATTAGTTGTTTCAATACCAGATGAAGATACATTGTTTGACCATTTTTCTTAAAGTGTAAAATGTAACTGCAATATTTATTGTTTCCATTTTTATTCAACAAACAAATACAGATATATGATTTATTAATACAAACCATGTTTAACCTCTAGATCCTCCAAAGAGTGTCTCTGTGTCCATCAGTCCATCTGCTGAAATAAAGGAGGGAGATTCAGTGACTCTGAACTGTAACAGTGACTCAAATCCTCCTGCTCTGAACTTCAGCTGGTTTAAAGAGAATCAAAGCTCAGCTGTTGGATCTGGACAGAGTTTCATCATCTCCAGCTTTAACTCCAGTCACAGTGGACGCTACTATTGTGAGGCTCAGAATCAATATGGATCTCAGAGATCAGCGTCTGTCTCTGTTAAAGGTATTCACTATAAACAGACACTCTTTGAGTTTCATCTGTCTCTATTGTGAAATGATCTTCATGAACATCTTGTTTCAGGGGTTCAGAGAGCTGCTCTGCAAACACTTACTGGGATTGTGACGGGATGTGGAGCATTGATCTTCATCATCATCGTCATCATCATCATCGTGCTCATATGGTCAGTGAAGTTTGTCTGGACACTAAAAATAAGTATTTTCAGTGAATGTAAAACATCTACAAACTTGATCTCACATCTAGAGTACATTAACTTTTTCTTTCTTATATATTTGATGTATTTGAACACATGTTTATAGTTTTCTTCTGTTTTTAGTAGGAAGAAGAGGCGAGAGAGTGAAAGTGAAGATGTGAATCACAAGCAGGCGAGTCAGCAAACACACACTTCATCTGAAACTGTAACATTTGATGAAGTATAAATAAAATGCTGTATCTGAAATCTTTCTCTACAGACGGCTGACTCGAGTGATGATACATACACAGCTCTGGATCCAGTGTCCAGAACATCTGCTGACATTTACAGCACGATCAGAGTCAGTGAATGTCTCAAACACTCTTTACTCTCACATGCAGCAGACCCATATTAACACAGGCTGTTTTGTTCATCTGTCTCTCACAGTCTGGTGATGAAACCTACACGGCTCTGGAGCTTCAGTCCAGATCTTCTGAATACGAGACTCTAGCAGGAGCTTCAGCAGATCCTCGTTAAACTCTCCTCGCAGTGTTACTGCTCACATGGACATACTCAGAAACTCATGCATATCATATTTGATGCTTATTTCATTATCAACAACTTTCTCAAACCTTCTCGAAGTAACTGTGTATACTGTAATCGAGCTTATAACATTCTGCAGAATTTTTATTTTTTCAGTTTTTCAAATGAATTTTGTACATTTCACATTTTCATTATATTTGTGCTTTACTTGCAAATACATTTTAACTTCTATATTTCTAATTATGTTATTTCATCACACAACTAACAGCATTTTCATGTTAAACTCAATTGCATTAATGAATAACTACACAAAAACACACGAGTAACACAATATTAGCACTCTAGTAACTACTAGTAACTCACAAGAAACTCAGATTAATGAATTAGTAAGTGATGGTACTTAGTCGAATGTAGTAGTTCACTATTAGCTTATAAGTGACTATTACTTTTTCATAACTCCCTAAGAACTACTAAGAACTTCTGTATATAGGTTCATAATAAATATGAATAATACATACTGCATAATTCATTCTAAATTAAACGTCATGGTAACCCACTAGTAACAGGGGCGCGGGAACAGGGGGTGCTGTTTTTTTCTGTGGGCAACTGTAAACTGTTGTGAATAAAAAAAAAAATAGGCTAAATTTGTTATAATAAAGATTCATTTAAACGTTTCTATGGTTGCTCCGATGTTTATAACATTTAGTTTACATTGGCTATTTTGCTATCTATTTCTATGTGATCTTCAACATATTTACTATTTGCCCTTTAATTTAACAGTTGTAAGAATTAAAGTTATCAAAGTTATTAAACTGATGCAGGGCTATTTGATCATCCTGCTAAATCACGCACGCAGCACTGCCAATGCTTGCTTTTATGTTTGTGAATGTTATGTTTGTGTTGTGGGATCTGTAGGTTGTGGCTTAAAAGCGGAACATGGAAATATCATGGATGTACTGGAAGCAACAACCAAGCGGCCAGCATCAGAGTTGATCGCCTATGTTTGATTAATTTAGCCTTATCAAATCATCACGACTTGACTAAAATAAAATCGATAGATAGGCCTATAAACAGTTCAAGCATATCACAATGTTAGTTTAAATGTTTAACCTATATAAATGTGCAATATCCAACAGTTTGTGTGGAGAGTGGAAGCTGAAGCGAGCTTTACAGGACATGTGTCATGAATCAGACCTCTGTGACTCTCTCCGAGGGCCACCAGAGGGCACCCTCACCGGAGTTCTGACTCCCTCATGGACTTCATTCCCCATAATCCCCTCTGCTGCTGATTACCTGCCCAGGTGTGGCTCATCACCTGGCCTATTTAACCAGCATCTTCAGTCACAATCATTGCGAAGTCTTGTTCTTACCCCGGCTGACATTTCTGAGCGTTTACCAGTCCTTCTGATTGCTACTTCTGTGTTTGACCCCGGACTGCCTTACCTTGGAACTCTGAACCTGTGCTTGTGACCTCGACCCCTGCCTGGTATTGTTTACGTCTCTGCTCTGCCTCTGATATTCCTGTTATTGCCCGCTGACCATTGCCTGTTTGATTCTGCCTCTGTCTAATAAATATTACTGCAAATGGATCCACTCGCCTCTGACCATTCGTTACAACATGGAGGCTCCAGCATGGTATCTTGGATTTTTTTCCTACAGTAAAAACAACTTAAAATACGCTTTTTTTTTTTTTTTTTTTCTCCATAAAGGTAAGAGTAATATATCATTTGGAACTGTAACTACTTTTATTTGTCTGCATTCACAATATCAACATTGTGCTTTTATAAAATAGGAAAACAGAGAATGCACTTTCTGCCGGTTTTGAACAAGAGCGCTTCAATGATGAACCGAAACTCGGCAACTCGAAACTGGCTCAGAGATATGATAAATATATCTATAGAAAGCTTTAAAATACTATTTTAAAACGAAATAATTCAAAGCAAAAACTCTTCATTAGCCTATGTAATCCATTAAGATGCATATATTTCTCTGCGCGTCCAATGAGGAGATGGTGAGTCATTTTTCCCGTCACCTCACCATCTAAAATATAAAAATAAGGGAAAGCCTAAAACAGGCCCGATTATAATTTGCGTTTTATTTTATAATTGTATTCAATAATAAAAAAAAGTATGTAAATCTTTGTCCTTGAAATTTAAAGGATTTGCTGCAATGCAATTTTGTTTGACTGATAGGCCTAGTGAATTATTTATTGGCCTATCTTTTTACCCCATCCAGTAAATGCTTTGAAAACAGCTTTAAAATTACTTTATTGCATTCCAGATGCTTTTAAAAGAACTTTTCACTATACATTTTAAGGGTTTTTAAGCTTGAATGTAGCTTGAATGTAAAACATTGTTATGAATTAATTGTAGCCTGTTCCCATTTGTAAAATAGCTAATTGTTGTCTAACACGATCTCATGAAAATGCGCATAGGATATAGCACGATTTTCTGTTTCTATTTGGCGTAATATTTATATGCAGAAATTGACTACCCACCCACAGCCCCCCTACATACAACACCTTCCCGCGCCCCTGACTAGTAATGATTTAAGCATTACCAAATTCTTCAGAGGGAATTACTAAATATTTGGATCAGTATCACTGAAGCGGTGTTAAAGTTAATGAGGTCATTAAGAGATTAATTGTGTGATGATTGATCATCATTAAAGACACCTGATGTTAACAAGCAGAATCACCAAAGGAAAAACTAACAGTTTTATAAAACACCATTATACAGATCAGCGTTTACTCTAGTTGCGCTCTTGACCTTTGCCTTTTCATAACAATGTGTTTCACTGTTATGACTTAAGTATAAGATTTTTTTTTTTTAGTAGTGCATAATTAATCAAGTTATGTAGATGGTTCTAACCTAACTTCTCTTTTCAGTGATATAACTGATTCACAGATGGCTGTACAGGTTCTAACTTTCCCTTAATGAAAGTCTGGATTTAAAACTATTTCACATGTAGAGCTTTTTAAGCAGTGGCATAAATCAGCATATGAATCTCAGCGATGGTAAAACAAAAAGCTTCATGCTGCAGTGCATTCTGGGTGCACCAATCAAAACTCATTCATGGCTCCCAGAATGCATTGCAACATGAATAAATTATGCACCAGAATTATTTTAGTATTTTCTTTTATTCTTACTATTTGCTTAAATTTTTGCTATTTTTGTTGTGACTTTATTGTAGCTTGCTTTGTGATGATCAAAGATCTGTTTATCTGAATATGTTGTTGATTGTCACCATTGTTCAGAGTCATATGCTGATTCTTCATGTATGTGTGCCATGAACAATAATTCATAATATATGATATGACCAAACATTGTTAAAAAACAATCTGCTGATTTTAAGTACTTCTGTCTTCATAAGTGTGAATCATAATGATTGTTATCAACATCAGTCAACCAACATAACGCGATCACATTTAATAGTGTGATTACATTACTGCAGTGCTCTACTGTTTAAACCGTATAATAGTAAAAATAATCAAAAAATAGTATCATAAATGCAAAGATCAAGAGTACAAATTAAGCAAACACTGACCACTGTGATGGTGAAGTTTTGTGAAATGAAACAAACATCTAAAGCTTTGTTATTTCTCTTTAAGAACTTTTGCATGACAGAAATAAAGTCAAACTGTCCTGTAGCTGGTGTGTGGTGAGCGCATACACTTGATTGTCTCTATGTCTCTCTCCTCTCCACCTGTAGCTGGTGTGTGGTGAGAGCATACACTTGATTGACTCTATGACTCTCTCTCCTCTCCACCTGTAGCTGGTGTGTGGTGAGCACATACACTTGATTGTCTCTATGTCTCTCTCTCCTCTTCACCTGTAGCTGGTGTGTGGTGAGCGCATACACTTGATTGGCTCTATGACTCTCTCTCCTCTCCACCTGTAGCTGGTGTGTAGTGAGCGCATACACTTGATTGTCTCTATGA
>CM049822.1:3478970-3557501 GCA_027422435.1 Schizopygopsis pylzovi | reverse complement strand
GAATTACTCTTTTGTCTCTGCCTTGGATTATATTGTATGCTGGTTTTTGATCCTGCCTGTTTGACCATGTTTTTTTATAAAGCCTGCATTTGGATCCACCAACTCCACATTATACGCAAATGTATGCAATGACAAGAACTGCTGCGAGGTCAAGATTTTTGTGAAATGATAAATTACATTTCAGTTTGCTACTTTATTTCTTGATGAACCCTATCACACACCTTCAGAACACTTGGGAATGTGTCAAAAACATGTTACTACAGTTTTTTTAAAGAATGAAGACGGTCACCTTTTACAGTCATTGGGCCTCATTCATGAAGCATTTGTAAATATATGAGTAAATTATTAGTAATTTCCATGTAAAACAGACCTTCCCAAAAACTCTCCTCCAGATTCACAAACGTGCGATTTGTTTATTAATGAATTCCAATAATTCGTAAATAGGGCGCTCGTGCACGCTCATTCACAATTAATATAATCCCTGCTTATGACTACAGCTACACACACTTTGTGTCCAGGAACGCAGTGGAATATTCTGATCTACTTTCTCAGGTTTGGCTCCAGTATATTGCTATTAGACTAACAGGCCATATGGCTAACAAGAAATATTCAATAACATGTGTCCACCTGAAGGATTACAAATTTTATTTTAAATGTTTAATTTAGATACACTTCCTGACTAAAGAAAGTGTCAGGAAATACAGATGTTTGAGAGCGTTTCCTGACCATTTGAGCTCGAGACAGCTGTGCCTTTTGTCTCTTATGTTAATGGTAAGATCAAGGAGTCAGATTCAACCTTTGTTAGGTTTATTGGACCACGGGAAGGTTCCTGTAATTAACTAACGCCTCCCTCAGATGTTTGCTTTGTTTGATGTTTGTCTCCACCTCTAAGAATCCCTCCTCCAAAAATACCTATAAGATACCCTGTAAAAATGACTTAAGATGAGATTTCGATGACTGCAGCCTACCATCACACTGGGGTTTTTTTCAATAAAGAATCCTACGATCGAATCCGAAGTCTCCTGGTCTTCTCTTCTGAGTTTCTACACTTTAGAAGAACAGAGTTTTCAACAGATGGTGCCATGACCCGGATAGAGCTCCTCACCTGAATTCAGATTGAAATTTCAAGCTCAAACAACGATCTGCTTTCCGTACAACCAAAGGTTGGTGAGTGTCACTCTATCCAAAAGAACCTTTAAGACCAGAACAAATGTGCTATCCTCTGCGCCGTCAGAGAAGAGTTAACAGACAGCTGTAGGGTTTGGTTAACTAAGTTATCCTCTAAAAATGTCTTTTTAGAGATGAAGGTTATCCTCTGTTCAGGCAGGGAAGTTTTAGCATTACGTGCTAAGATTTGTTATCCTCTGTTCAGGCAGGGAAGATTTAGCATTACGTGCTAATATTTGTTATCCTCTGTTCAGGCAGGGAAGATTTAGCATTACGTGCTAATATTTGTTATCCTCTGTTTTGGCAGGGAAGAATTGGTTATCCTCTGTTCATGCAGGGAAGATTAGCGTAAAGTGCTAGTGAATTGTGTTATCCTCTGCTTTGCCAGGGAAGGTTAACAATAGTTGATCTGTGTTAACAAGTGTACCCTCTGTTGATCAGAGAAGTTTTAGTGTTTTGATTGTGTGATAACAAAGAAACTCACAAAATGTTTAGAAAGAATGCTAGACTGATCCCCACAACTGAAAAAGGTGGTCTAGCGACTCCTTTGTGGTCAGATAGCGAATTCAAATCACTTTTAGGAGTGCAAATGAACATAATAGTCACTGAGAAAGTTAGACAAGAACTAACTCAGAAATATGAGATCCATCCAGACAAGACTTGGTCAGTAGATGAGTGTAAAAAGGTACTAGGAGCAAGTATTCGTAAGAACAATGTGAAAGGCATTATCTGTTGTCACAGAGAATTCAGTGTAACGCTAGCGACACAACAGTCTCAGCGTATTTCAGAGCTAGAGAAACAGAACAATGAACTCCGTGCGAGAGTATCCACTTTGACTAAGAAATTGAACCTCAAGAAAGTTGCAACAAACACTGATGCAGAAGTAAGTCAGCCTGATAACATTTACCCTGATTTACAAGCGTTCTTTGAAACAGATGTAGCTCTCCAATCAGTAACTGATGTGCCTGTAAATTCAGTCAATGTGTGTGTTGCTAGGAGAAGATCTCAGGGGATTGAGGAAACTGATAGTGTTCCTCTCAATTCTTCTGTGGTGCAAATACAAACTGTTGCCAAAGCTTTAGGTCCTAAAGATATAGAGAGACTATCTCAAAGTTTACCGTCAGCACGCACACATTTTTCTGAATTTAGAAGAACATTGATCAGTAAAATGCGTCTTTATGACATGTCGTTGGCAGAAGTCACGCAGTTGATGTCACAAATTTTAACTGAATCTGAATTCAACAGTTTTGAATCTGCTGTTACTTCTGAACTGTGAAATGCCAGTAAGGGTGATTTAAGAGAAGGTATTTTGAAAATCCTAAAGAATATCTTAGGACCCAAAATAGATTGGTCTAGAATTACTGCCTGTGTGCAAAGGAAAGAAGAAACTGTGAGTGAATATACTGAGAGATTTTGTCAGTCAGCTGTAATCTACAGTGGAATTGTTGATGACCCTGAAAGTGTGCTAGATGACAAGGGACCCTTGGTTCGTATCTGGTCAGATGGCCTTGTAGCCGAATACAGAAAAGCTTTACCATTCTTAGATCTAACTTGGTCTAACAGAACTCTCAGAAGTAACCTAGACAGGTTAACTACATGGGAAAGAGATGCTGATGTCAAGGCAAAAGTAAGAGTAGCAGCAGCTACGTTTAACACAACGAAACAAGACAATAGATGGTCTAAAAGAGAAAGCAAATGCAAATACTGTAAAAAATTAGGACATTGGGAGAAAGAGTGTAGGAAGAAGTTGCAAGATAGTAAAAGAAATGCTATGCATAATTCTGCTCCTTCTCAGCCTGCACACAACCCGGAAGTAGTTCCGCCAGTGACCACTGAAACTATAGGACAGTTAGTTCAGGCTCTTCTAAGAGCACAACAAGACCAGGAAAAAAACTAATTATTGGGGCTGTGAGTAGCTACCTTTCCCCTGTAATCCAACACAATGACCAAAGAATTTTTGTGAAAGGTAGCATAAAAGAGAAAGAGATTGATTTTTTGCTTGATACAGGTGCAGAAATTACAGTAATTCCTACAAAATTGGCACAAGGTTTAAACATCCCATACAAGAAAACCAAACTTTGTTTAACTGGTGTAATAGGTGAAGATTCTGTTTTGTATGAAACTCCGCCCATAGAGGTACAATTTGGCCCAAAAACTCTGACTACAAAATTGCTATGCGCTCCATTAAATACAGGTGCAATTTTAGGCATGGATCTTCTGAGACAAATAAATCTAACTTTAGACATGTCCTCAGAATCTACTAGCATAAAAATTTCCTCAGCACAGATTTCTACCAATAATGCAACCCCTCCCGAGTATGTTTTCTTACAGAATCATCCAATTTGGGCTAAAGACAAGGATGATTGTGGGTTTTTGACAGGTGTAGAACCAGTTAAATTGACAGGAACTCCACCTCCGGTCACCAAACAATATCCGATTAATAAGGAAGCTATACAGGGAATCAAACTTATTGTAGAAAATTTGCTGATGCAAGGAGTGCTAGTTAAAACCAACAGTCCATGTAATTCACCCATATGGCCCATCAAGAAATCTAATGGGACATGGAGACTTACAATAGACTACAGAGTAGCCAATAAACATATTGAAAAAATCACCCCCCTAGTGGCAGATCCATCTACAATTTGTAATGGCTTACCATTAGATTGTAAGATTTTTTCAGTAATTGATATGTCTAATGGATTCTTTTCTGTACCGTTGCACTCTGACAGCCAGCCATGGTTAGCTTTCACAGTTGACTATGAACAATACCAGTGGACACGATTGCCACAGGGATTTCAAAACTCCCCAACCATATATCATCAGGCTGTCAGACGTGATTTGTGTGACCCAGAATGTCCGGTAAAACAGTCCACTATGATCCAATATGTTGATGATATTTTGATTGCCTCAACAGATCATGAGGTACATCAAACTGAATTGGCATCATTGTTGGACTATTTGCATAAAAAAGGACACAAATGCAGCTTTCACAAAGCTCAAGTTGCTAAAAAGCAAGTCACATTTCTGGGTCAAACAATTGGTGCAGGAAATAGATCCATTACACAGGATCGAGCGGCTTCAGTCAAAGCCATACCTCCGCCTAATACCATTAAAACACTCCGCTCATTTTTAGGAACAACAGGTTATTGTAGACCTTGGATTGAAGACTATGCCTCGATGGCTCAGCCTCTCTATGATTTGTTGAAAGGCCATGGTAAAGATTCAGATACTGTTTGTATGGAAGAACTTCATCTCAAAGCTTTTAATGATTTGAAAAGAGCACTATGTCAAGCACCAGCATTAGGAATTGCCCAATCTGATAGACCCTTTGTGCTTTATGTCCATGAACACTTAGGCTTTATGACTGCATGTCTAATGCAAGATCATGGGGGCAGCTTACGCCCAATTCATTACTATTCCGGTAAACTTGACATAGTCGCTCAAGGTATGGGCCCATGCCTCAGAGCAGTACAGGCAGTTCATCTAGCGCTTCAGGCTTCATCAGGAATGGTGTTAGGTCAGACTGTAAACGTAAAATGCCCACACGCAGTGTCCGCACTAATGAATCAAGCAAAAGTCACTTCTGTCACCTCCTCCCGTTGGGGAAATTGGTTAGCAACTCTCACAGCCCCGAATATTGTTATACAGCGTGCACCAGTCACGAACCCATCCTCATGTATGATGTCTGCAATGACTGAATTTGTGTTAGAGGATGAAGGCGAAATGACTCATGATTGTGTTACGCTGACATATGCAGCGATAAGTGAAATAGCAGAAACTCCCATAGAGAACGCAGAATTGGAGTTGTTTGTTGATGGTTCAGCTCAAGTTATTGAAGGTAACAGACGAGCAGGATATGCAGTAACTTCCACCACTGAAGTAGTTGCTTCAGGTCGTCTTCCAGATCATTTTTCAGCTCAAGCTGCAGAACTAGTAGCCTTAACTAGAGCATGCACGCTAGCTTCAGGATCGGTTGCAAATATCTACACAGATTCCAGGTATGCTTTTGGGGTAATTCATGATTTTGGTGTCATTTGGCAAACCAGAAAATTTCTAACTTCTGCTGGATCCCCCATTAAGCATGCTGGATTAGTGAAAGATTTAATGTTTGCCATGAAACTCCCAAAGAAATTAGCGGTGATCAAAGTGAAAGCACATCTCACAACTAATACTACGGAAGCTAAAGGTAATGCTCTTGCTGATGTAGCAGCTAAACAGGCTTGTTTCTATGCAACTGTACAAGTGTGTTCAGGTAGTACAGCACAGAAGATAATTCTACCTCCTGAATCAATCGTTGATCTGTATAAAGACGTTCCTCTATATGAAGCATGGACATGGTTAGACAAAGGAGCCACTGTGGATTCATCCGGCTGCTGGACCAAAGGGGGAAAGTATGTTGCTCCCGAATCACTGTTGCCATATTTGGCTCAACAAATACACAGTTTGGGTCATAGTGGTCCAGCAACGATGAATCACAGGTTCTCAAATCAATGGTGGAATCCAAAATTCAGAAACGCAGCCACTGAAACAGTCAAGAGATGTGTTACATGTCAGAAACATGTGTCACATTGTAAGGTTGTTCCTCCCCCTGCAGGGATAGGATAGGGCAGACACAAGAACCAGTGAGGAGCCCAGGGAAGAACCGAAAGCAACAGGCTTCGGGGGCCAACCCTGAGGTGAAGATTTCCTCATAGGCCTTTCCCCTCCATTAGTCCATCCTTTCCTCACTGTTCTTTAGGTGTCACAGGAATTGAGAAATAGGGAAAGAAGGAACAACAATAGCAGACTATATTTTGAACAGAGGATACAACCCTAATGTTTGCAGACTCTACAACAAATACTGCTCTGTGCCGTTGGTCTCTCTTGTTTGTGTTTCTTTCTCCCTCTGTGCAGATACCATTTGATGGCTGTCCTGAGATCCACATGCACCACCCTTCTCACCTGCGGATGAAGCCACAACCTCTAGAAAACAACCAGACCCATTGCCAACTATCACACAAGAAAGAAAGAAGAAAGAAGAAAGAAGAAAAAAAATACACAACGCAGAGACTCACATACGATCTTTCAGCAAAACTAATTGCATGTTTTGTTTCTGTGTCAGCATGCAATTACATATAAGCAACACAGAACATGTACACTGTGCCTGTAACGATTACAAGTTACAAGAATTAACTTTTAAGTGTCTAAATTTGTATTTTTGTGAGAGTTATTAGAACTCTCAAAGAGGGGATTGAAGGATTACAAATTTTATTTTAAATGTTTAATTTAGATACACTTCCTGACTAAAGAAAGTGTCAGGAAATACAGATGTTTGAGAGCGTTTCCTGACCATTTGAGCTCGAGACAGCTGTGCCTTTTGTCTCTTATGTTAATGGTAAGATCAAGGAGTCAGATTCAACCTTTGTTAGGTTTATTGGACCACGGGAAGGTTCCTGTAATTAACTAACGCCTCCCTCAGATGTTTGCTTTGTTTGATGTTTGTCTCCACCTCTAAGAATCCCTCCTCCAAAAATACCTATAAGATACCCTGTAAAAATGACTTAAGATGAGATTTCGATGACTGCAGCCTACCATCACACTGGGGTTTTTTTCAATAAAGAATCCTACGATCGAATCCGAAGTCTCCTGGTCTTCTCTTCTGAGTTTCTACACTTTAGAAGAACAGAGTTTTCAACACACCAAAGCATTTTAGCCACCTGAAATAATGTGTTGATGACTTTTGCTATCTTACATGTAAAGCACATCTCAAGGCACTATGTGCAAACGCGTCTGCTAGAAACCACCTGCTACGCCGTCTGGCCGGATCATCACGGGGCGCCAGTACTTCCACCTCACGATCCAGCACACTAGCACTGGTCTATAGCGCTGAGGGATATGCATCCCTGCATGGTGCAGGAGCTCCCATGTTCAGAAATTGGATGTAACACTGAACGACACCATGAGGCTTATTATGGGATGCCTTTGCCCAAAATAACTGAACTCCTCCCAGTGCTCTCAAGCATTGCCCAGCACCTCTTCACAGAGAACACCACACTCAAACTATTGTCACCAAGGCCTTAACATCTCCAAGCCATCTTCTCCTGAGCAGACCGCCCAACACCTGATGGATGAGTGCCCCAACTTCTTCAACCTTTGTCATCCTGGGCCCTCCACAAGGGAGTGGTTACGGCTACTAGGGGATAGTATATAATGCTGTCTCATACGAGAAGAAGAAGAAGAATGTCAGGTGCTCTTTTGGAAACGGCCAGCTAGTGGCACAAAGTTTTTCCCATAGACTGTAAAAAAAGTTTTTTCCAGCTGTTGAGTTGGTTGCTATGATGTGGAATATCCATGGCAGTAATACTAGTATCTCATTTTGAAGAATATTACTGAATATAAAAATGCAGTAATCAGCAATATTAAATTCTCTACTGTCGTTCAGATGATTGGTTGGTGTAGTATTTGTCCCGCTCCTCCTCCATTGATTGGACGGCTGGCTAAAAAGTGACAGTGACAAGCACCAAAGCTTAACTGGAGTTAAACAGTTTATCAGCTTGTAGTATATTATAATGGCAGTGCATCAAAATTCAGAGTCATCAGTTTGACAAAAATAACACAGAACATTTTATGCACCGTTCACACCGGGTAGGGAGCAGGTGCATTTTCATGAATCCAAGAATTTACATCAGAACAGCTTTACGAACTATTTACACAAAAATTAGTTCTGCTAATATTTCATGAATGAGGCCCATTATATAAATGAGTACTCAGGACATTTTATTTAACATTTCTCTTTTTGTATTCAAAAGAAAGAATATCATATGCCTGATGGAGTTACATGATAAAGTGCTTGGTGTGTGTGTGTGTGTGTGTGTGTGTGTGTGTGTGTGTGTGTGTGTGTGTGTGTGTGTGTGTGTGTGTGTGTGTGTGTGTGGGCATGTTTATGTGGTTTATGAGGACACAAATTTGTATAATGACATGGGTATGACATAGGTATTACAAGGAGAAGGTGATTTATGAGGACATTTTCAGTGTCCCCATAATTTAAAACGCTTATAAATCATACAGAGAGAGTTTTTTGGGGGAAAGTTGAAATGCACCGTCTCCTGTGAGGGCTAAGTTTAGGTGTAGGGTAGGTGTAGGGCAATAGCACATACAGCTTGTACAGTATAAAAACCATTACGCCTATGGAGAGTCCCCGTAAACCATAAAAACCAACATGTGTGTGTGTGTGTGTGTGTGTGTGTGTGTGTGTGTGTGTGTGTGTACCTGCGTGCGTGCGTGCGTGCGTGCGTGCGTGCGTGCGTGCGTGCGTGCGTGTGTGTGTGTGTGTGTGTGTGTGTGTGTAACAGGTACAGAAAGTATTATGTTCATGTGTATTTAGAATTACACAAATGTTCAAATGTGTACCTGATATGCCTGCCTGTGTGTGTGCACCTTGCCCTTTAAATTTCTGACTGCAATGTTGAACCTAATTTCCTGTCTTTGCACCTCCTCTTCCCTTTCTGCATTGTCTCTGCATGGGAGAGGTGGGTTTCTGATGAGCTCTGATTAATCTAATTTCATCTTTTTCTTTTGAATTACTTTTGTACTTAAATTTGTCATTTAAATCATATCTGTGACATTATTTTACCTGTATATTGGATTATTTTCATATTTTCATCAAGTTTAATCATTATTTTTATCCAATGTGAACTTGAAGCATGTGCTGATTACATTGCACTTTACATTCATGTTACAGAAACGGGAAAAGGGCGAATTCACACCGTGTGTATATGTATACTTTTGTCTTATCAGGTATGCGGTTTTGTTACTAATGTTGTTAAAATAATTCCATCATCTGAATGTCTCTTCCTCTGCCCTTTCTGCATTGTCTCTGCATGGGAGAGAAACGGGAAAAGGGCGAATTCACACCGTGTGTATATGTATACTTTTGTCTTATCAGAGAGTAAAAGAAGAGTCAAGCCGTCAGTTGATGTCCGTGTGGTTATTCCATATAAAAAAAAAACACAACGCAGACTACACCGGTTACACGTGGTGCCGTGTACATTTCGGATCATCAGATCAGCGCTTCGCAGATCGCCGTGGTTGCGTGACGGCTCGCCGGTTTCGCCGATCCCCTCTCGCGGTCTTCCTCGCCACCATCGCTTCGCAGAAAAGGAGGGCGCGTGTGACACGAACAGTGCGTGACTTCACGGGACAGACTGTTGCTTGTTAAAAGAACGGTAAAAAAAAAAAAAAAAAAATTCTGATTGACGACCTTTTTTTCTCCGGAACACTTTCGTTCATCGTTGATGCATATTAATCGAGAGAGACTTTGCTATAAGGACCGCGGGACGCTTCAGTGAACGTCGAGCATTGTATCCTTCATACTGTACTCTGAACTGTTTTTAAGAGAGTCTTCTTAAGTGTGTTTATTCAACGTACATATATATTATGCATTCTGGTTTGTGATTTTGTGTTCCTATTTACGATTTCTGAGGCAGTTATTAAGTTTTTCTTTGTTTACTATTCAAGCTGAGTCATGTTTGAGGACACTGTTAGTCAGGAAAATTTTAGTCCTGTGCAACGGCCCAGTGCTATGTTCCCAGTAGGCAGGGGTAGTGGGGCTAGAGTACGGCAACCTGACAAAATGTCTGATGTATCACCTCAATGTTTTGGGAGAGGGAGGGCATTCTTTAATGCAGAAATTGACCATGCACACATGTCTGATTCAGCTATAGGTGCTTCAGGGAGCCCAGCTGCTTGTTCTACCCCGTTTACACATGCAAACGCCGATCATGTTATTACTGCTGAGTCTTTAGGGGGTATTATTTCTGATTTGGCACAGAAAATTGGTCAAAGCATTTCAGCCAGTCTCAATTTAGCACAACAGCCCAATCAAATGCAGTCTAAGTCAGTTGTGCAGCATTCAAGTGAATGTGTTGATGCTTCTAATTTGAAAGTCATTGTCCAACATGATGTTACACCTCCACCTTTCTTTAGAGGTGATCAAAATGATTCATTTACTGTGCATGAATGGGAAGACATGATGTACAGTTATTTAAATCGTAAGAAATGCACTGATGACACCGAAGCCTCTGAATTCATTTTGAGCAGATTAGCGGGAAAAGCGAGAGACGTAGTCAAAGTGTCCTTGCGCAGTTTCCCAGTGCCGACGGCTTCATTGATTCCGAGCACAGTGTTTGACATTCTGAAACGAAACTTCAGTGAATTGACATATTCCAACATGCCTATGGCTGACTTTTACAACACTCTCCCTAAGACAGATGAGAGCCCAATGGACTATTGGATACGATTGAATAAGGCAATTGATGTGGCTGATGAGTGTTTGCGTAGGCGCAACAAGTGTGTTGAAGACCCTGCAGCTGAAGCTGTAATGATGTTTGTCTCTCACTGTCCAGATCCTGGCCTTGCTTTGTCTTTTCAGTTCAAGCCTGCTGAACAGTGGAGTGCTGCTGAGGTTCAAGAACGACTGGATTGTCACTGCAGGACCCTGAAAAGAGCTTCTGCAAGAACTCCACGCTACTTACCTGTGTCTGCTTGCCATCAGACTACTGTGATGGTCAGTGACGATCCAGTACCCAATTCTCGCAAACAGCCCGAACTCTCATCAGGTCAGTCACCATGTCCAAATAGTCAGCTCAACCCTGATGCATTTCCTTTTACTCCGAATGATAGTATGCAGCAGTTGGTTGGCATGATGGATAAAGTTTTATCGCTATGCACTGCCTCACTGTCCCCGTCTCATCCTGGTAGAACCGTCAGGACTTCAGATCCCAAGTCCAGTGTGAGTTCAACATGTAGAGTGTGTCAGTCTAAAGAGCACACCACGTATTCTCACTGCATGCGTCATAGGCTTTGTCGTAACTGCCTCAAACCAGGACATTTTAAGAGCAATTGCCCTGAGGCAGGAGGCCTTGAACCACTTTCTCCTACCACCCAGTTAAACTAAAAAGCCCATGTGTGGAGGGGGTAAGCATGGGCAGTGGTGAAATTCCCCTAAATGACGAACCAGACCCTAAAGACATTTTTGTAAATAGTTGCAAGTTGTTGCCACCTGACACAACAGTGCTGTATGTGGGATCTCAGAAAATTGATGGAGCTAGTGATCTGTTCTATACCCCTTTGACTGTTGGCGGCCAGTCTGTACTGAATGGTTTGCTTGATTCTGGTAGTATGGCTTGCACCCTGAGTACAGAAGGTGAATCCAAGTTGCGTGCCGATGGAGTTCTCCCACAACCCTCAGTGATTCCTGGTAACGTGGTCCTAGTTGGCTGTGGTGGTCTTACTATTCAGCCTAAGTGTATGTATGACCTGGAAGTCGAAGTCTATGGATTTAAGTTCATTGTACCTACTTTACTAGTACCTGGACAGAAGGACGAGTTCATTATCGGCAGTAATGTCATCAAATGTGTGCTTCAGAAGATGAAAGCCGAAAAGAAGTACTGGGAGCTCATTAACTGTCAAAACAGCAACCCATAATGTGAACAGTTTCTCGAGCTTTTGAGCTGTGTTTCCCGTTGGTCTGGTTCCCTTCAACCTGATAAACTTGGCTCAGTGAAGCTTTGTCAAGCAGTCACTTTACTTCCCAGGAGTGAGCACCTTGTGTGGGGTAAATTACCTGCTAACACTCATATTTCCCCGGGTAGCACCGTCATTGTTGAACCCACTACTTCACGTTCAGCACCCCGTCATGTTCTTGTTGGACGTGTAGTGTCTCCCATGTGGGGTGATCGATGGGTACCGATGAAGATTCTGAATCCTAGCAAGTCTCCGATAACTCTTCGACGTAACACCAAGCTGGCAGATGTGTCTCCTTGTCTGGCAGTGGAAGATGTTTCTCTCACGCAAGGCGTGTGCAAACCTCACGATGTCACTGATTCTGCTCTCCCCAAGCCCATTCTATCTGTTGACCCTGTGCGGCTGCTGCACGAGTATGGTTTGGAGGACGTTGATATCGATGGCTGTGAAGTCTCTGAGTCATGGAAGGAGGAGTTGGCGAGTCTTATACTGTCCTATCACGATGTTTTCTCCAGAGACAGACTTGATTGTGGAGAGGCGAAAGACTTCGTACACAGAATTCATCTATGCGATGAGCGCCCGTTCCGCCTGCCCTATCGCCGAATCCCTCCCGCCCACTACCAAAAGTTGAGAGAAGTTCTTTCTGAAATGGAAGAGAAAGGTATTATTAGTAAATCTGTCAGTGAATATGCATCTCCTTTGGTAATGGTTTGGAAGAAGGATGGATCTCTGAGACTCTGTACTGACTTTCGCTGGCTTAATGCGAAGACTATCAAGGATGCTCATCCTTTGCCCCATCAGGCAGATTGCCTGGCTGCTCTTGGTGGCAATTTTTTTTTCAGCTCTATGGACTTAACATCGGGATTTTACAATGTCCCACTCCATGTGTCTGATCGGCATTACACAGCGTTTACAACACCCATGGGATTGTATGAATATAACCGCCTTCCCCAAGGCCTGTGTAACAGTCCGGCATCCTTTATGCGCATGATGCTCAGCATTTTTGGAGACCTCAACTTTTCCAGCCTCCTTTGCTATCTCGATGATATGCTGGTTTTTGCCCGTTCTGAACAGGAGGCTTTGAAACGCTTGGAAGTGGTGTTCTCTAGGTTGAGAGCTAGTAATTTGAAGTTGGCTCAAAAAAAGTGTCACTTTCTCAGGCGCTCCATCAAGTTTCTGGGCCATGTGATCAGCGGTTCTGGAGTCTCTATGGATGAAGACAAAGTAGCAGTCATTTTGGCCTTTCAGAAGAAAGATCTCATGAAAGAGGATGGCTCCACACCTTCGCCAAAGAATATAAGATCGTTTCTGGGCATGGTTCTTTACTACCAAAGCTTCATCCCTGGATGTTCACGAATCGCAAAGCCGCTATTCAATTTGACGGCTGGTCAAAAACGTCTGGCAAGAGGCACGAGCAGTCGTAATAGGGCTGGCACTTTCCGGGAGTTGTCTCCCCAAGATTGGACTCCTGCCTATGATGTCGCCTTTGAGGAGTTGAAAAGAGCCCTTGTCCAGAGTGTCGTGCTCGCTCACCCTGACTTTGAGCGTCCCTTTATTCTCTGCACTGATGCATCGTTGGATGGCCTCGGTGCAGTGCTTTCTCAAGTACCCACTGGCGAGGATAAAGCACGTCCTATAGCCTTCGCCAGCAAGACTTTGAGCCGCAGCCAAGCCAATTACCCTGCACACAGACTGGAGTTTTTGGCTCTTAAGTGGTCCATATGCGACAAGTTCAGTCACTGGCTTAAAGGCCATGAGTTCACCGTATGGACTGACAACAACCTGCTCACGTATATCATGACTAAACCTAAGTTAGATGCATGTGAGCAGCGCTGGGTTTCAAAGCTTGCCCCATACAATTTTAAGATCAAGTACGTCCCTGGAAGGTTGAATGTTGTGGCGGATGCACTCAGTCGTGATCCATTCGTCAAGCCAGTGAGTCAGCGTCTTCTGTCCGACCCTTACTCTGAACTGCTGAAACACGTACACAGTATGGAAGATGATTCTGTGCAGAAAACATTTCGTCTTACATGCCGGTCACAGACACTTGACACTAGCATCATCCAAAGCTCTGGGAGAAATGTTTCCATGACTGCTGAGGATGTGTCATCTATCTTGTCTTCTTGTGATGATTGGGATTCAGGAGCGGTATCCAGGGCAACTTCCCTGGCTGGTCACTTGAGTTTGTTGATTCCCGACTGTCAAGATGTAACCCATGCCTTTTCATTGTCTGAAATACAGAGTCAGCAGCACAATGATTCAGTTATTTCGAGGGTGGCCTTTTATGTCAGCAGGAAGCGCAGACCTTCCAGGCGTGAGCGTGCAAATGAGGATATGCATGTTTTGAGATTGTTGAAGCAGTGGGACAGACTGTTTTTGCTTAATGACATTCTCTACAGAGCCATAAAAGACCCACTCACGAAGCATAAAAAGTTTCAGTTCTTGCTGCCTGATTCCCTGAAGAAGCAGGCTCTTTTTGGTGTTCATGATTTGGCCGGTCACCAAGGTCAGTCACGTACCCTGTCCTTAGCTCGCCAGAGATTCTACTGGTCCAGGATGGAACGCGATGTGCGTGATTACGTCAAGACTTGTACTCGTTGTGTCCTGAGTAAAACTCCAGAGCCAGCTGCAAGAGCGCCCTTGGAGAGCATCAAGACCACTGCCCCATTGGAGCTCGTTTGTATTGATTTCTGGGCCGCTGAAGATAGGCACAATAAATCGGTGGATGTCTTGGTAATCACGGATCATTTCACCAAGCTAGCGCATGCTTTTCCTTGTCAGAACCAATCGGCTAAGAGTGTTGCTAAAAAACTATGGGATGGATTCTTCTGCATCTATGGCTTTCCTCAGCGTCTCCATTCGGACCAGGGAGCCAGTTTTGAGAGCGAGCTGATAGCAGAACTTCTTGATCTTGCCGGTGTAGACAAGTCACGAACTTCCCCGTACCATCCAATGGGAAATGGCGGAACTGAAAGGTTCAACAGAACGTTGGGTAACATGCTACGATCCCTTCCTCCTAGATCGAAGCAAAAGTGGCCACAGTTAGTGCAAACAATGACATTCGTCTATAACTGTACTGCCCATGAAACAACTGGGTTTGCCCCCTTTTACCTGATGTTCGGGAGGGTACCAAGATTACCTGTTGACCTTATGTTTCAAAGTGTCCTTCGTGACGAGTCCATCTGTGATTACAATGACTACGTTCAATCCCTCATCAAAGATCTGCAGTCTGCTATGGTGCTGGCTCAAAAGAACTCTACTGCAGAACAAAAACATCAGTCTGATCAGTACAATAAGAGAGTCAAGGGTTTACCTTTGTCAGTTGGTGATCACGTTCTCGTTGCTAACAAAGGTTGTAGAGGTAAACGGAAGCTTGCCGACAAATGGGAGCCCACCATGTACTCCATTGTTTCTTCCAACCCGTCATTGCACATTTATGAGATCCGAGATGGGTCTGGTCATGAGAAAGTAGTGCACCGGAATCTCTTGTTACCAGTTAACTTTCTTCCTTTGCCCACATCTGAGTTTGATGTTGCTGTCAATGAAAGTGTTGGTGATGGTCCTTCCACTCATTCTCAGTCTATATGTGATCTAGCTGATTCAACAATGCCAGTCGCTAATCATTTGTCACATGCAGAGTCTCTGTCTGTCACTTCTCATGTCGCTGTATGTGATGATGACCCTGTTGCTGCTTGGGTCTCATCCCATTCTTCTCAAACTGTTTCTGAGGCACATGATGATGTATCTGTTGTTGACTTTGACAATGTAGCCAGTGCGTCTTCGCCTACTGTTTCTAATAATTCAAGTGATCCTGTGGTTGACGGTGACTCCAGCAATCACTATACTACCAGGTTTGGTAGAGTAATTAGACCTGTACTTAGACTAATTGAGTCAATGGTTCAACTTGAGACCTTACTTGGTATGGAGTCTGGATCTCCTGTTATTCATGTTTAGGTCCGTGTATTGTACTGCACTGTATTTGATGATACTACGTGTCATTTCCTGTATTCTTATGTTCTGTTTAAGCAAAAGGTCTGAGTTATTCAAAGTGTAATGGGCACTTTGCATATGCCTACAAGTGTAGAGGTTTGGCCAACTTCTTTCACATTTTTATCCTTTTATTGGGTAGCTTTCAATGCCGGTCGTCCTCACTGACTGTTTGGAGTGTGGACCAAGTAATTCTCGTGACCTGTGTTTGGAGTTTTTCCTATATTCTCACAATTTTGTGTAATTCTAGGGGGGTGAATGTAACAGGTACAGAAAGTATTATGTTCATGTGTATTTAGAATTACACAAATGTTCAAATGTGTACCTGATATGCCTGCCTGTGTGTGTGCACCTTGCCCTTTAAATTTCTGACTGCAATGTTGAACCTAATTTCCTGTCTTTGCACCTCCTCTTCCCTTTCTGCATTGTCTCTGCATGGGAGAGGTGGGTTTCTGATGAGCTCTGATTAATCTAATTTCATCTTTTTCTTTTGAATTACTTTTGTACTTAAATTTGTCATTTAAATCATATCTGTGACATTATTTTACCTGTATATTGGATTATTTTCATATTTTCATCAAGTTTAATCATTATTTTTATCCAATGTGAACTTGAAGCACGTGCTGATTACATTGCACTTTACATTCATGTTACAGAAACGGGAAAAGGGCGAATTCACACCGTGTATATGTATACTTTTGTCTTATCAGGTATGCGGTTTTGTTACTAATGTTGTTAAAATAATTCCATCATCTGAATGTCTCTTCCTCTGCCCTTTCTGCATTGTCTCTGCATGGGAGAGAAACGGGAAAAGGGCGAATTCACACCGTGTGTATATGTATACTTTTGTCTTATCAGAGAGTAAAAGAAGAGTCAAGCCGTCAGTTGATGTCCGTGTGGTTATTCCATATAAAAAAAAAACACAACGCAGACTACACCGGTTACATGTGTGTACGTGCGTGTGTGTGTGTGTACGTGCGTGTGTGTGTGTGTACGTGTGTGTGTGTTTCTGATAGATCATTAGCTCTACCTGTGACGTCCAGCTGAGCTCCAGGGATCCCTGTCCATGTTCCTCTATTTGTAGTGAATCTGCAGTAGTAGATGTGTTTATCAGCTTCTGTTACACTCCTCAACGTGAGACTGTAAGTGTCTTTATATTCACTGTCACACTGAACTCTTCCTCTGTATTCTGGGTCTAAACACAGGTTTGATGTTTCTCCATCAGTTACAGCAGTTTTGCTCCAGAAGACTGTTGTGATCTCTTGATCGTGTGGATAGTTTAAAACACAGGATAATTTCACTGTTGTTCCCTTCAATGCACAAACATATGAAGGGCCATTATTCACTGCCCAATCCTGCAGACCATCAACCCCTGAAACACAGAAATTAGAAAATAAAGTTGGTGTTTCAGGTGTTTTGAGCCAATGCTTATGAACTTTTCTTATAAAAAAGTATTTTAATTTTAACCATTTCTATATGTTTGCTGAGAGCAAAACACTCGTGTCAGTTTAAGAGCTACAAGTTTGAAGAGCTCAATCAGTTTTTCACGAGTGTTAAAGTGTCTGTTTAGTGACTGAAGACTCACCCGCAGTCATGATCACCAAGATAAGAGGAAGAGACGTTACGAGTGACGTCCACATAGTGAGTTCTGCAATCATAAAACCAACACATATAACATTATGAGCATCATCTATACACGGCATAACAAACTCTATTATCTTGATAATCAGAGATCATGAAGATTTCAGAGTAATTCTCTGCTCATTAAAGTCTTGATGGACGCTGATGATGTTTCTCGGGTCAGGCCTTGTGTCTAAAGAGCGTCACACAATATTTACAAAAGTATCTATAACACATTTGGAGCTTCTGGATTTAATATCAACTCATCACCACATTTTCACAAATATCAGTTGCAGACACACAGAATTATTTTATCTAATGATAAACGCTGGTAAAAACGGTCTTACCGCGCTGCAGTCAATGTCTCAGTGTCCACACCCAAACGACAAAAACATCCTCAGCTTAAAGTGTCAAACGCCTGCCGTTTTCACACTTAAATATGGAGTTAAAAATCTTTGTCTTCCTCTTCCTGGATATGTGTGACACCATCTCCAGCAAACAAGAGCAACTCAAAAAGCCTCCAGATAACAAATAACAAGCGTTAGAATTCACTATTGTTCAATCTTTGTGAGACTGTGTAAAGTAGGCTAAGTGTTAGATTATACACTCTCTGCCAGATATTTCTGTCACAGCCAATATGTATGCCTTGACCGCCACCAGAGGGCATTCTTCTGGAGTATTGTTTGTTTTGAATTGGACTTCATTTCCCATCAGCCTTTGCTCTCTCAATCGATCTCATTGTTTCCTACTGTGTGTGATTAGTCTTGTTAGCTCCTTTATATATACACGTGTTCTGTGTGTCTTTAATTGTTGTTGTATTGACTTCTGTTCTCTTGTTCTCTGTTTTTGCAGGATCCTTTTGTGGATTACTTTTTGCATGTTTTCTGCTTTTGCCCCGATGTGGGTTGTATTGCACTCTTCAATAAAAATCAATTGTATCTACTTTTTGTTTGAGGCCATTTCGTGATTTTTTTTTTATGTGAGTTTGCCTGTCTGCCTTTCTCTCTACTTCCTCCCTTCTCACTGACTCTTATTTTATATGCATGTACACATGGGCGTGGGGGGGTGACAGAGTGCAATTCATAGTACTGAATATGTCTGTGTTATACAGAACTGAATAACTACAGTATGTGATTAACACATTCCTAGCGTACACATCAAACTGACATTAAACAGAACAACAGACAAACGTACTGAACGACAGTCATGGGTTTCTTCATATGCGTGAAAATAAGATTTGAGACTCACCAGGAATCACGAGCAAAGCAATCAAAGAGAAAAAGCTGAACATTCTGGAAGACATTAGGAAGAGTGTTCAAATGACCCCGATGTACTGCAGACTGAAGTGTATTTGTATATTTACATGTAATATTTAATAATCAAACTATTTTGAAACTGTAGAAAACCATGTATTTGCATTGTAGAAATATATTTGTCCTACCTTGCTTGAATCTGAAGTTTGAGTATCATGCAACACTGACAGTTGATGTACTGTATGCAATGATGAACTATTATCAGACATCCTGTTCACTCTCTTCATCTTCACTCCTCTGTCTGAGTGTGAGACGCTCCTCTTCAGTCACAGGACTTCACTGTAAAACATTACTCTCACATTTACAGAAACGTACTGCCAATGTTTGGTTGCCAGTAAGATTGTACATTTGCACAAGTTCAGTACAGTTCTTTTGTTCACTTACAGTACTTTTGTAAATTCACAGTCTTAGTGCAACCAAAAATAGCCAGTAAGTTTCTGTAAATTTCACAGCAATTGTTTACAGTGTAGAGCAGGACAGGTTTGGGAAGCACATCTCAAAACAGATCCTCGGCCTACCCTGCTGTCAATCAAACCTCATCGCATCGGCACTGATGCATTCAATCAAACCTCATCGCATCCACACTGATGCATTCAATCAAACCTCATCGCATCCGCACTGATGCATTCAATCAAACCTCATCGCATCCGCACTGATGCATTCAATCAGACCTCATCGCATCCGCACTGATGCATTCAATCAAACCTCATCACATCCGCACTGATGCATTCAATCAAACCTCATCGCATCGGCACTGATGCATTCAATCAGACAGACGGGAGCTGAACTGAAGAGATTATTGTACATGCACGTTCACCGAAAAACTGTGGACACTCAAGTCTATGTGACATTCACATGACCCTGGAGAAAATAGCTCTCCTTCCTATTTTTCAGTCTTTTTACCGTTATGATGATGTTGTAAGAGCCATGAGAAAAGTACAACATGCACGTGTGAGAAACAACTTCTGAACAGCGCTGACTTCCTCTAAAACAGTCATCAACACTCATTCAACAAACAACACAGTTATTTCACATAAATATAGAGTAAAGAACAAAAATCAGGAGGATTTGTAGGAGTGATAATTCACTGTTAATCTTATACCTATATTATAATACAAATAAAAATGAGTGAATGTGGTTAACTGTAAGGTTCACAATGCAAAGACATTTTGCAAAGACAACTTACACAAGTTGTTTATGGGGTTGATCTCAATTGGAAACATGTGAATGGAAGTTCACAATGTTCAAAACACAGGGAAATGTGCACTTTTCTAACAGGTAAGATCCAGGTTTTTCAGAACACAGCATTGAGGCCTTCATACGTTGAATCGAGGTTGGTGACAAACACTGAGATGAAAGGCACAGCTGCTAGTCCATCTTGTATATATATGAAGCATGCTTTTATTTTGGAACAGAACTCTGAACATGACACGTGTCACAGATGATAATCAGTTTGCCTATCGGCCAAATAGGTCTACTGATGATGCCATCTCTCAGGTCCTGCACTCTTCCCTCACTCACACCGACAGCAAAAATGGCAACTATGTCAGGCTGCTATTCATCGACTATAGCTCAGCTTTCAACACTATAGTCCCCACCAAGCTGGCTGTCAAACTCTCAGACCTCGGCATAACCTCTTCACTTTGTGACTGGATTCAAGATTTCCTCACTGCCAGACCACAAGTGGTGAAAATCGGCCAATTCACCTCCAACTCCATCACCCTGAACATAGGAGCCCCACAGGGCTGTGTCCTGAGCCCCCTGCTATACTCTCTCTACACACACGACTGTGTGTCCTCTCACAGCTCCACATCTATCATTAAATTTGCTGATGATACTGTGGTCCTGGGCCTCATTAACAACGAAGACGAGGCCGCATACTTGGATGAGGTGGAGAGACTCACGTCATGGTGCCAGGACAACTGTCTCTCTCTGAACGTGAGCAAAACTAAAGAGCTGATCGTGGACTTCAGGAAGAGACAGCAGCAGCCCTACACTCCTCTTATGATCAGTGGGACCCCTGTGGAGAGGGTGAGTAGCTTCAAGTACCTCGGTGTAAACATCTCCGAGGACCTGACATGGACTACACACATCCAAACACAGGTGAAGAAAGCCAGGCAAAGACTGTACCATCTGCGACAGCTGAGGAAATTCAGGGTCTCACCAGCTATCCTGAAAACTTTCTACTCAGGGGCCATAGAAAGTGTACTGACTCAGTGCATCTCAGTGTGGTATAATAATGCCACAAACCAGGACTGCAAATCTCTACAGAGAGTCGTGCGTTTAGCTGAACGCATCTCAGTGTCTGCTCTCCCCTCTCTGCAGGACATCTACCTCAAACGCTGCAAAAACAGAGCTGCTAAAATCATCAAGGACTCAAACCACCCCGGTAACCATCTTTTCTGTTTACTGCCATCTGGCAAGCGCTTCAGGAGCATGATGGCAAAAACTGAGAGACTGAGGAGGAGCTTCTTCCCTCAGGCCATCAGGCTCCTTAACACAAACTCAGTCTCATAACATTTACAAGACTCATTACCACTATAAAGAACATTCATATTCTCATCATCCGTATTGCTGCTACATACCCGGTTCAACCCGTTTGCACATCCCTCTCATTCATATTACTATTTATTAAGCCCCCAGTATTCTGTTTTGCACATATATTGTTTTTGCACATCTTATTTGTTTTGCACCTTTTATTCCATTGCACATTTTACGTCTTTTTATTTTTTTATTTATTTTGTACTTATAGATATATATATGCTCTTGTGTTGCGTAACTTGATTTAATTTTTTTATTTTTATTTTTATTCTTTGCACTGTCAACTGAGCGGACCTGATTTGATTTACATTTCACTTCTGATTATACCCTGTATAATTTATTATGTGACAAATAAAGAAACCTTGAACCTTGAAGATCAGCACCGCGGACAGCACCTTCACACTCACACCTCTACAGCTCACAGACCTGACGCGACATCTAGAGAAGAACACGTTTTTTACACATGGAAGTTTTTTTCTGTCTGTCTTTAATTAATTCAACCCTGTCTTTATACTCAGATATTCTTGTAAACTTTTGATCTGCACATCTGGCATCTTTAACCAGAAAGTACAAACTCATCCTTAATTCCTGAATGTTTTTGTTTTTATTGTAAGTTCAGCACAGTGGAAACACAGAATGAGTTGATAATTGTATTATGATTTTGTCATAATTAACAGGAAGATGTAAACACCTGATTTCAGTTTTCTCTGCCACAACAATTGAGCTTTCACAAACAAACTGTAACAGAATCCTTATAAAAGTTCACAAAAGAAGTACAAGGACCAAGATCCCAACTAAAGCTAACACTGTCCACCACAATGGTGAGTTCAAATAAAACTAATACCAACATTTAAAACTCTGGTAATTATCAATAAAATCTATAGATGTCTGACAGAAATAAAGTAAATCTAATGAGCGAAGCTGATGATGGTGTTTGTGGAGATGTTTGATCCTCCTCTGAAGAAATCTTGAGAGATTTATTGTCTTTGATTTGAAGTTGACTTTACCAAATGCTCAAACATCAATTATTTGATCATTTAATTATCTCATAAACGTTAATTTTGTTTCAGTGCAGATTCTATGTTCATGATTTTGCAATTACAAATGTAAATTACTTTGAAAAAACATGAGTTTAAATATAATGCATCCTGAGAGTGTATATTTGGTCCAGAAACAGTATAAAATTTGTCTAAATTAACCTTAAATTATATTAAAAATATGTCCACTAACCACATTTGAACTAGTTTTTAACCTTGTATGGAGGTTGCATGAACATCTAGATCAGACGTGCAGAACACGTCAAAAAAAGACGTCATCTTTCATTCTGGGTACTCAGTGGACGTCTTTTCAACATCTGCAAAAACATAAAAATACGTCCACTGGACGTAACTTTGCCCAGTGGGTAAGGATGGGAAGATCATTCCACCGGCCAGGAACGGTGAACGAGAATGTTCTGGAGAGTGATTTTGAGCCTCTCTGTGATGGTACCACGAGGCGTCGCTCACTAGCAGATCTCAGACTTCTGGAGGGGATGTAGATTCGTAATAGTGAGTGGAAGTAGGAGGGGCTTCTGGAGGGGATGTAGATTCGTAATAGTGAGTGGAAGTAGGAGGGGCTTCTGGAGGGGATGTAGATTCGTAATAGAGAGTGGAAGTAGGAGGGGCTTCTGGAGGGGATGTAGATTCGTAATAGTGAGTGGAAGTAGGAGGGGCTTCTGGAGGGGATGTAGATTCGTAATAGTGAGTGGAAGTAGGTGGGTGCTGAGCCTGTGGTTGTTCTATAAGCAAGCATCAGTGTCTTGAACTGGATGCGAGCTGCAACTGGTAGCCAGTGCAAGGACACAAAGAGAGGTGTAACATGGGCTCTTTTGGGCTCGTTGAAGACCAGTCGTGCCGCTGCATTCTGAATCATTTGTAAATGTTTGATTGTGTTTGATGGAAGTCCAGCCAGAAGAGCATTGCAGTAGTCCAGTCTAGAAATGACAAGGGCCTGGACAAGAAGTTGTGCAGCATGCTCCATTACAAAGGGCCTGATCTTTCTGATGTTGTGTAGTGCAAACCTGCAAGATCGAGCAGTCTGTGGAATGTGCTCTTTGAAGGTGAGCTGATCATCAAAGATTACACCAAGATTTCTGACTGAACTTGATGGGGCAATTGTAGAAGAACCCAGCTGGATGGTGAAATCGTGCTGTAGAGCTGGAGTGGCAGGGAAGACAAGAAGCTCAGTCAAATACAACACTTGGCGTGGAACCCAGTAACCAGACTTGGTCAGAGATTGCAGATTCTGACCGACCTAAAAAAACTCATCATCCATCTAAAAGCCTCTTTGACCAGAGGCAGGTAAATCAACTCATCAGTTGTTGTATTTTTATACCGGTCAGAAACCCTAAAAATCTTCATATCACATCTCAGTCATCCCCTAGCAATAAAACAGTAATAAAACCGCTATATTACCCGTTGTCCGGATGGCGTTGATTTGATGGTTCAGGATTCCTGGCCCCGGTGTCCGTACCCGCTCAGCCAGGTTCGTGCTTCGAGGCTCGATCAGAATGATATTCAGGTTCAGATAACAGGTTGATGTAAAGTAATTACTCAGAGGCTTATTTTAATAAAAGGATTACGAATCACCATAGCAATGGTTTCGTTTTATTAAAAATAATACTAACTCAAAAGCAAAATACAAAACACAACAGCGAATGTCTTCACCACGCAGGAACGGCATTGTCTGGGTTTCTAGACAAAGCTTTTATAATACTGCAACTCATTTGCATAATCATAAAACCACGTCATACCTGCTTCCTTTCTTTATCCTTTCTTGCCTCCTGTTTATACAGGCGGACATGTACCCTTTGTGCTATAAACCCAGACACGACCTAATCACACGTTCACACCTTCACAGGAAAGACATCACTTACTCAGCAGTATAACACTTCTACTTCCCCTTTACTATATAGACAGGGTTACATGTTTTTCCTAACAATCTTGAACTAATCACACATCTCAAACCGCATATATAACACTTCATATTCAGTGTAAGCAATACATAGGTTATTCAGTAAAAGATTCCATTCTGCATGGTACGTGCAAAATGCAGACCTTTATCTGACCCCTTTCAGCACAGCATATCCTGTCTTCTTAAGCAACAGCTAAAACTCATAAAAACAGCTGACATCTCTTCTCTTACAAAAGCTAAAGATAACAGTTAAAACACACCATAATACATCATCATAAATCTTAGCTAACATTTTCTAGAGATGCAAATCAGAAGAATGAAGTTGTAAATTATTCAATTCATTGTCTACACATTGTACATCTAAAGCATGTCCATGCATGTTAATCATTCCCTTATACAACTTCATCATTTTCTTATGATTAGATTCTTGTTTACGCATCAATGAAACAATCTTCTTGATCTGGTTGATTATCTTTTGATGATCCATCTCTCTTCTTCGCCCGCTTGCGTCGCTCCGCTTCGCTTTCCGTCTCTTTTGGATTTCCTGGAATGACTTTCTTTGGATGCTTTCTACAAGAAGATCATCAAAATGAATCTCTAATTTTCCGGGTACATTTTCCGGATTGCCTAATGGAAATTGATTAGGAAATGACACACATACAGGGCCACCAGACATGACACAGTGTAAAGCTTGTTGCCTTCCATTGTCATTTTTTGGTAACTTTAACTCATTTTAAATTGTTACAATTATAGTTACAAGTGCCTTTGTGTGAATGTCACTAACAACATCTTATGAGCAGGTATCTGAAAATTATTATAACTTGGTTCTGCTATTTATAGGCAAATAGACCAGAGCAGGTACATTGTCATAATGTTGTCATAATGAAAACAAAGACTTTCTGACAATGTAAAAACGTAATGTATTTAGCAATAAAAGCACACAGTATGAACACACAAAGAAAATATCTGTTCTACATTGATTGTAAAAAGCGAGAGCTAAAAGGCCTTTGACTAGTACATGTCTGAGTGGCGTCCATGTGTGAGAGTAGAGTGAAGACAGTGTGTGTGATGTTCACAATCAATTAAGATCATAATAAACAAGCAGATTTTAAATGGAAAGACATTCATGTCTAAACAGCAGAACAGTCCCATAAATGTGTAAATGGATGAAATCAAGCAGAGAGGGAGCTGGAACATGACTTATGCTGAACTCAAATCCAGGTCTCACACGAGCATCAGTGACGCGGATCGAACACATGTTCTTCATTTGACTGAGCTGTAGATCACGTCCTCAGATCTGGGGAGGAAGTAAATTAATATGTTAATATGACATCAGCAGGTGACAATCCATCATTTCAACAAAACAAAGCAAGAGGTCTGATTAAGAATTGAATATGTTTCTTTTGGGTTCACATGAATCGTTTCTCACCTGTTGGCATCAGACGGATGCTGCATCTCAACGGTCTCTTCAGTCTTGTTCATGTCTTTGTTTTTGAAGTGATGGACACTGGCATACTGAATCTCTTCAGCATCTCCAGAGTCTTTCTCTGTTTGTTCTCTCCCAGAGCGTTTGGCTTTCTTCACTTTAATGTTGGCATACAGATCATCCCTGTGATTGGCTGATACTAGAGAATACACTGGGACGTCATTGGTCGGAGACGTTTCTGCTGATCTGCCCACACGATCATCCTGCTGTTTCATAAAATAATAATCACACAGTTATGGTAAGATCAATCTGAAATATTTTATCAAATATTAGTCAAGCAACAGTACATTACTTTTTAAGTCTTAATTTTTATAGTCAAATATAATATGTATATAATGATCCTGCTGCTTTTGTAGATTGAGGTATGTATTATCAAACTTGCCTGATTTTGTCTGACAACTTCAGCTCCGCCGTCTCTTCTTTTCTTCCTGGAAATTTTGTTACAAAGTACTGAACAGTAATTTATTGCAAGTTACATTTAACATTTTACAATAAGTTGAACAAATCCTGTATTTGTGTTAACTTGTGAAATGACTTTGTAATGCAGGAGCTCACTTCATAAACACAATGATGATGATGATGATGATGATGATGAAGATCAATGCTCCACATCCCGTCACAATCCCAGTAAGTGTGTGCAGAGCAGCTCTCTGAACCCCTGAAACAAGATGTTCATAAAGATCATTTCACAATAGAGACAGATGAAACTCAAAGAGTGTCTGTTTATAGTGAATCCCTTTAACAGAGACAGACGCTGATCTCTGAGATCCATATTGATTCTGAGCCTCACAATAGTAGCGTCCACTGTGTCTGGAGTTAAAGCTGGAGATGATGAAACTCTGTCCAGATCCAACAGCTGAGCTTTGATTCTCTTTAAACCAGCTGAAGTTCAGAGCAGGAGGATTTGAGTCACTGTTACAGTTCAGAGTCACTGAATCTCCCTCCTTTATTTCAGCAGACGCACTGATGGACACCGAGACGCTCTTTGGAGGATCTAGAGGTTAAACATGGTTTTTATTAATATATCATATATGTTTATTTGTTTGTAGAATACAAATGGAAAAAATAAGGATATTGCAGTCTAATTTTGCACTTTAAACAAAATAGTCAAACAATGTATCTTCATCTGGTATTGCAACAACGAATGATTATATTTAAGCTACAAAACAGTTTAGAATTAGACTTTAAATGTAACTAAGCGATATTAGTTACTTTTTTGTTACTTCAGCCACATGCCCTGATTCACACCCAAGACCTGGAGAAAGAAATACACCTCTGTTTTCTTGCTTTTAAAAGCACTTCAAGAATAGTCTGACTCTGGTGAAACATCTATACAAAAATAAAATATGTGCAATATCAAGGTATTTTTTGAGTCAGAATGCATGGTTAAAGAACGGGGAAAAATGTACTTCAACTGAGAAAGAGCAGTCAGATTGTGTAGTTACAGGATCTACCAGCAGGGGACTGATGAAGCCTTGCTGACCAGCCAAAGACATTTGATTCACAGACAAAGAGAGTCTCTGATTGGTTGGGTTTTTAGATTGAAGTTATGAAGGCCATTATACCAACTCTTTATTGCAGTTTACAGAGTCTGGGCAGAGAATAAATTAAAAGAAAACCTACTCACACATGACAGTGATGCTGAGAGATTTAGTGATTGGTTGTCTGGATGAAGTATCTACTCACACATGACAGTGATGCAGAGAGATTTAGTGATTGGTTGTCTGGATGAAGTATCTACTCACACATGACAGTGATGCAGAGAGATTTAGTGATTGGTTGTCTGGATGAAGTATCTACTCACACATGACAGTGATGCTGAGAGATTTAGTGATTGGTTGTCTGGATGAAGTATCTACTCACACATGACAGTGATGCAGAGAGATTTAGTGATTGGTTGTCTGGATGAAGTATCTACTCACACATGACAGTGATGCAGAGAGATTTAGTGATTGGTTGTCTGGATGAAGTATCTACTCACACATGACAGTGATGCAGAGAGATTTAGTGATTGGTTGTCTGGATGAAGTATCTACTCACACATGACAGTGACGCTGACGGCAGGAGAGGGCAGGTGTGGATGTTCTCTGATGGCGCAGCTGTAACGGCCAGAATCACTGCGCTCTGACTGAAGCTGGAGTGTTTCGCTCTGGATCTGTAAAGTCTGGCCGTTTTTATACCAGATGAATCCGTCTGTTAGACTGCATGTGGTTTCACAGGTCAGATTGACTGCTTCTTTCTCCATCACCAGCTGTGGTGCCTTTACCTGAAGAGCTGGAGAAACACATCTGTCTAACCAGGACTAAGAAATGAAATTATTAATAGAAATGAATGAGTGAAGTGGATTACCAGAAACTTTAAGCTGAATTCCTGGTTGACCAGTCCATTTTTCTTTTTCAGTTTCAGTTATTAATCTGAAATAATACACTCTTTCATCATTTTCAGTGATGTTGTGCAGTCTGAGAACGGCAGTTTTTTTCTGTCTGTCTTCAATGTATTCAACCCTGTCTTTATACTCGGGATATTCTTTTAAACTTTTGATCGGCTCATCTGACCTATTTATCCAGAAAGTATCAGTCAATTCATACTGCTCAGGGTACGTATACGAGCATGACATGTTTACTGTGGATCCTTTAAGAGCACATATTGATACAGTTTCATAAATCACATTCCAGTCTTCTCCAAAAACTCCTGAAACACAAAACACAGAGCAGCAAAGCTTATATATACATGTAGCTGAATAAAAATAATTTGTTGCTGGAGTGAAAAGTGTGAATAGTTTAAAAAGTACTGCAGGAGGGTGTTGCAGAAAAGCACAATCACAGAATTGAGCACGTCAATCATTGAAAGGTGCTGAATTCAAGCCCTGCCCTCTACATATCAGCCAACCCCACGTCAGGAAAAATTACTGACAGGCTGAGAGAGCTTTTGAAGTGCATGCTTTACAAATGCAATACATCATTATAACAACTGTGACTCACCAGACACCAAGAGCAGAAAATTCAGGGAAAGAATAGTCATTCTAACACTCGTCACCACTTGAACCACCACAGCTCTATAAATAAACACATAAATACACACATCCACTTTATAAATACCACGGTTAGCAATCAAGCTTTTGAAAAGGGTTTATCATATTAAGTACAAAGGAACAATTCTTAATAGCATAAGTGCTACTCAGAAACCATCACCCAAACGACTGATAAGATCAGGGATGACGAGGAGGTTTTGCACTGTTAACTGTGATTACATTGCTTATACATGATTAAAATGAGTCTCAAACAAGCTTAAGCCTTTTCCTTCAGCCTTTCCATTTGTCTTTTCTT
The DNA here is from genome assembly GCA_027422435.1 of Schizopygopsis pylzovi. Classification (NCBI taxonomy): domain Eukaryota; kingdom Metazoa; phylum Chordata; class Actinopteri; order Cypriniformes; family Cyprinidae; genus Schizopygopsis; species Schizopygopsis pylzovi. The sequence continues at coordinate 3,528,606 of CM049822.1, read as the reverse complement.
TTTACAACATCAGATTATTTTGTTTTAACCATCGAACACCGTGTTTACACTGGATGGCATCAATTTACTGTCGAGGATTAGTCATGTCACATCGTTTTGTGCTGCATCTAGTGTGGAAAATATCACTGATTATAATGGGTTTGATTGGCTCTTGCCGTGTCACATTGTTCACGTCTGGGGTAGGCACTACGTATTAGTAAAAGTCAAAAGTCAAAAGTCAAAAGGGAATGAGATCTTAAAGCTTTGTATATTGCCTAGCTGACCTTCTACCAAATCATATACATCATAATAAATATCTACATATTTGCTTACTTTAAATGAATCAATTTAGTGTCTCCAAGCTTAGAGCAGCGTCCTCAGGCCCTGTGATATAAAGGTCCTCTAAGGTCCTGTTTGGCATAACATGGTCAATTAAGAAGTGACCCACTCACAAACATTTTGTACCAAAAGCTATCAGTTTCTTCTCTTTCACAGCACTGCATTTCACGAACACTTTATCAAATAAAACTCTCATACCTTGTTCGCAGTAGCTGTCTTCACTAGTAGTCCAAGTGTAAATGGCGTGTTAAGCAGCGGGGTATAGATGATAACATTTCCTGTCAGGGGCGTCTGCAGGATTTCTTCTGAGGGTACGCACAGATGGGGGGGTGATGGGTGCCAGCGTCAGACACACTGAAAAAAAGATAATACATTTATAATGTAAGTGGTTGCGAACACTTTATTTTAGCTACATTTAGCCTAAATAAATAAATAAAAATGTTGAAAGTCAACCTAATTTCTTTGTTTAAATGTAGCTAAAATGCATTGATTGTGCAACCACTTACCTTCAAAAAATGAATGTGAAAATTACTCTCCGCAAAAAAAGTTCTTAACACGAAAATCAGCAATAACATGTAGGCTTATAGATATTTTTTTAACTCTAATTGATCGATTTCATTAAAAAATGTGTTGGTATAAATGTATGTTTTTTTCAATATACATTCAAATATTTATTCATGTTTATTTCATGATCAAATCAAATCAAATCTCTTTATTGTCACACATCATGTACACAAATTCTTAGGTACAAGACTCTGTGCCATGGCAGTACAAGTAACAAGATATGAACAATATACAATATAAATAAACAACAATATACACACTTTACACAATATACACATTTGCACAATAAACAATAGAAAACAATATACAGTACACATATTTCCATAAAATACACATAGTAAACTGTATTCTCAAAAGACTTATGGATGTATGTATAGCTTTTTATATGACTTACAGTGGTGCATATGTGACACCCTGTATGTGTAGTCACAGGAATAATTCGTTTTTTCATGTATTTTATTATTTTATGGTGTTTTTGATGTTTCAAGTACTGTGATCATATTGAATGTTGTGGTATAACCCCAGTGGACAACAGGGGGAGACACTGTGCTGAACAGAGACTGAGTCTTAACAGTAAGTCTGAGAAGAAGCCATTACAAGAGCGAATCTGTTAATGAAAGCAGCACAACGTGTCTGTCTTATTGTTATATTCAAACAGGTGGGTGAAAAGCGATCCCCAAGGACATATAACATGAAACAAAATGTTGGAAATGTGTTTACATTGTTTTAAGAGGAAAATATACACTTTCTGTGTATAATTAAGATGTTTAAGGGAGACGTTTTGTTTATGTAAATGGCGTTTCAATCGCGGATGTGACGCGACAGATCTGGTGTTAATATAATACAATCTGAATAATTAAGAACTCCAGCAAACTGATTACCCATAATAATATGAAGCTCATTATGTTTAAGCTTTATAATTGTGTGTTTGTAATGGAAAGAGCAAGGTGTAGAGTAATCACCAGTTGAGTTAAGATTTACAAGTATTGTTATGGTGATCTTGGTCTATTATATGGTTCATATATCTAATTCTCAAATATTAATGATGTAGACTGTTGATGGGTGTACATTATGACATTTTAATGATATTTCTTCTGATGGGGCTTGCTTGTTGTATTCATTACTTTAGTTTACATGTTTAAATTACATCTTTAATAGTTCGTTCAACTATTTAAGGTTACAGTGGCTATTAGTACACATATAACAGAGATTATAAAACATTTTGAAGTATGTTTACGGGGAAATGTATTGAGTTATCTGAGAAAGATATTATCTGAGTATAAGATGTAGGACTCAGACAAGGATTATGCCAAACATGTTTATTGGTCTTTTGTTTGAGTGATTCACATATCAGTGATATAAGACACTGTTTTCATTATTGTAATAAAGATTACAAGAGTGAATCTGTTAATGAAAGCAGCACAACGTGTCTGTCTTATTGTTATATTCAAACAGATATAACTGCAGTACTGCCACCTGGATGGGGCGTGCTACACATACTGTTAGTGTTTTACTGTGTTGTTAGTGCAAAAGAGAAGATAGAGCTGCATGTGTTCTATGCTATGCAGTGCAAGACACTACAGTGCTGTCAGTCAGTGTGTCTGGTGTGTAGATGGAATCCAGTGTGAGGGGTAGGTGGGTGGGTATAGTTTGCTATCTGGAGTTCAGCAGTCTGATGGCCTGCGAGAAGAAGCTGTCTCTCGTTCTGCTGGTTCGGGTCCTGATGCTGCGGTACCGTCTGCCTGATGGTAGCAACAAGAAGAGTTCATGGCTCGGGTGGCAGGAGTCTCTGATGATCTTCCGTGCTTTCCTCACACATCGCTGGGTGTAGATGTCCTGGAGGGAGGGAAGCTCACCACCGACGATGTCCTGGGCCGTCTGAACTATTCTCTGCAGGGCTTTCCACTTGAGAGCGGTGCAGTTTCCGTACCCAGCGGTGATGCAGCCAGTCAGGATGCTCTCTAAATTGCAAATGTAGATCTGTCTGAGGATTTTTGAGCTCAGACCGAGTTTCTTCAGTCGCCTGAGGAAGAAGAGACGCTGGTGGGCCTTCCTCATTACTGACTGTGTGTGAATAGTCCAGGTGAGGTCCTCTGTGATGTTTACGCCGAGGAACTTGATGCCTGCTGACCCGCTCCACTGGAGTCCCATCAATGGTGATGGGGGGGTGCTCACTGGTCCGCCTCCTGAAATCCACCACCACTTGGTCTTACTGATGTTCAGAGAGAGGTTGTTGTTGTGACACCAGTTAGTCAGGGTGTCCACCTCTTCTCTGTAGGTTGATTCACCCTCGTTGGTGATCAGACATACCACCGTTGTGTCATCTGCAAATTTGACGATGATGTTGGAACTACACAGTCATGCGTGTACAGGGAGTACAGGAGAGGGCTGAGAACACAGCCCTGAGGGCCTTCAGTGTTGAGGGTCAGTGGGGAGGAGATGTTTCTGCCTACTCTGACCACCTGCCGTCTGCCTGTTAGGAAGTCCAGGATTCAGCAACATAGAGAATTGTTCAGATCTAGAGCCCGGAGTTTCACTACAAGCTTAAAGGGTAATATGGTATTAAATGCTGAACTGTAGTCAACAAACAACATTCTCACATATGTGTTCCTCTTGTCAAAATGGGAAAGAGCAGGGTGAAGGCAATTGCATCATCAGTGGAACAGTTCACGATTTCACACTTACATCTACTAGCACGATAAACGTAATGCGTATTTGGCGTGTATGGTAATACGTTGTAGGCGTGCTGTTCTGGAGAGGGCTCCTAGCCAGGAATGGCCCGAACCCAGTGAACCCCCCCCCCGTATGATTAGAATTCTAGTGATATTGGTGGAGAAGGGGTGGTGGAGGGATGCTGCTTAACCGTCAACTAGATGGAGGTAAGACAGCTGTATTTATGTCCAAGTGTTGATTACCTAGATTGTGTACCACCTGTGCTAATTAGCCTGAGTGACTTAGCCTGACGTGCTCCTCCCGAACTTAGTTTATAAACTTCGTTTCTAAACTTCATTTATTGCGGTAGGCGAACTTCAGTGGGTCGAGTGATGCTAGTAATACAGAGCAGATGTGATCTCTGATAAGCATCTCAAAGCACTTCTTGATGATGGGAGTCAGAGCAACTGGGTGCCAGTCATTCAGGCAAGAAGCTTTGAGTGTTTTTTGTCTTGGCACAATGGTGGATGTTTTGAAACATTGGGGGACAACAGACAGGGAAAGGGAGAGGTTAGAATTTTCCGTGAAGACTCCAGCTAGTTGGTGAGTGCATGTTTTAAGGACACGGCCAGGAATGCCATCTGGACCTGCGTCTTTGCGGATATTCACATGCCGGAGCGATCGGGTAACATCCGCTACAGACACGGAGAGTGGACGAGCCTCAGCACTCTCGGCCGTGGGAGCGCTCTGTGTGTGGGAGGAGCTGCTGACTTCGAAGAGAGCGTAGAAGGTGTTGAACTCATCAGGTAGTGAGGTAGAGGTGTTTGTAGCAGGGTGTTTTCGATCCTTGTAGTCCGTAATGTTGTGGAGTCCTTGTCCTGTAGTCGGAAGTAGTTAACTGTGTTTACATTTTTCCTTTGTATTGGCGCTTTGTGGTTTTGATGGTTTTGAGGAGAGCATAGATGGCTTGCTAATAATCATTAAAGTTGAGTTTCGAGCGTTGAGAGCCATGCGAACATCAGTGTTAATCCACAGTCTCTGATTCGGGGAACTTTTCTTATAAAAAAGTATTTTAATTTTAACCATTTCTATATGTTTGCTGAGAGCAAAACACTCGTGTCAGTTTAAGAGCTACAAGTTTGAAGAGCTCAATCAGTTTTTCACGAGTGTTAAAGTGTCTGTTTAGTGACTGAAGACTCACCCGCAGTCATGATCACCAAGATAAGAGGAAGAGACGTTACGAGTGACGTCCACATAGTGAGTTCTGCAATCATAAAACCAACACATATAACATTATGAGCATCATCTATACACGGCATAACAAACTCTATTATCTTGATAATCAGAGATCATGAAGATTTCAGTGTAATTATCTGCTCATTAAAGTCTTGATGGACGCTGATGATATTTCTCGGGTCAGGCCTTGTGTCTAAAGAGCGTCACACAATATTTACAAAAGTATCTATAACACATTTGGAGCTTCTGGATTTAATATCAACTCATCACCACATTTTCACAAATATCAGTTGCAGACACACAGAATTATTTTATCTAATGATAAACGCTGGTAAAAGCGGTCTTACCGCGCTGCAGTCAATGTCTCAGTGTCCACACCCAAATGACAAAAACATCCTCAGCTTAAAGTGTCAAACGCCTGCCGTTTTCACACTTAAATATGGAGTTAAAAATCTTTGTCTTCCTCTTCCTGGATATGTGTGACACCATCTCAACCACACAAGAGCAACTCAAAAAGCCTCCAGATAACAAATAACAAGCGTTAGAATTCACTATTGTTCAATCTTTGTGAGACTGTGTAAAGTAGGCTAAGTGTTAGATTATACACTCTCTGTCAGATATTTCTGTCACAGCCAATATGTATGCCTTGACAGCCACCAGAGGGCATTCTTCTGGAGTATTGTTTGTTTTGAATTGGACTTCATTTCCCATCAGCCTTTGCTCTCTCAATCGATCTCATTGTTTCCTACTGTGTGTGATTAGTCTTGTTAGCTCCTCTATATATATACACGTGTTCTGTGTGTCTTTTATTGTTGCTGTATTGACTTCTGTTCTCTTGTTCTCTGTTTTTGCCGGATCCTTTTGTGGATTACTTTTTGCATGTTTTCTGCTTTTGCCCCGATGTGGATTGTATTGCACTCTTCAATAAAAATCAATTGTATCTACTTTTTGTTTGAGGCCATTTCGTGATTTTTTTTTTATGTGAGTTTGCCTGTCTGCCTTTCTCTCTACTTCCTCCCTTCTCCCTGACTCTTATTTTATATGCATGTACACATGGGCGTGGGGGGGTGACAGAGTGCAATTCATAGTACTGAATATGTCTGTGTTATACAGAACTGAATAACTACAGTATGTGATTAACACATTCCTAGCGTACACATCAAACTGACATTAAACAGAACAACAGACAAACGTACTGAACGACAGTCATGGGTTTCTTCATATGCGTGAAAATAAGATTTGAGACTCACCAGGAATCACGAGCAAAGCAATCAAAGAGAAAAAGCTGAACATTCTGGAAGACATTAGGAAGAGTGTTCAAATGACCCCGATGTACTGCAGACTGAAGTGTATTTGTATATTTACATGTAATATTTAATAATCAAACTATTTTGAAACTGTAGAAAACCATGTATTTGCATTGTAGAAATATATTTGTCCTACCTTGCTTGAATCTGAAGTTTGAGTATCATGCAACACTGACAGTTGATGTACTGTATGCAATGATGAACTATTATCAGACATCCTGTTCACTCTCTTCATCTTCACTCCTCTGTCTGAGTGTGAGACGCTCCTCTTCAGTCACAGGACTTCACTGTAAAACATTACTCTCACATTTACAGAAACGTACTGCCAATGTTTGGTTGCCAGTAAGATTGTACATTTGCACAAGTTCAGTACAGTTCTTTTGTTCACTTACAGTACTTTTGTAAATTCACAGTCTTAGTGCAACCAAAAATAGCCAGTAAGTTTCTGTAAATTTCACAGCAATTGTTTACAGTGTAGAGCAGGACAGGTTTGGGAAGCACATCTCAAAACAGATCCTCGGCCTACCCTGCTGTCAATCAAACCTCATCGCATCGGCACTGATGCATTCAATCAAACCTCATCGCATCCACACTGATGCATTCAATCAAACCTCATCGCATCCGCACTGATGCATTCAATCAAACCTCATCGCATCCGCACTGATGCATTCAATCAGACCTCATCGCATCCGCACTGATGCATTCAATCAAACCTCATCACATCCGCACTGATGCATTCAATCAAACCTCATCGCATCGGCACTGATGCATTCAATCAGACAGACGGGAGCTGAACTGAAGAGATTATTGTACATGCACGTTCACCGAAAAACTGTGGACACTCAAGTCTATGTGACATTCACATGACCCTGGAGAAAATAGCTCTCCTTCCTATTTTTCAGTCTTTTTACCGTTATGATGATGTTGTAAGAGCCATGAGAAAAGTACAACATGCACGTGTGAGAAACAACTTCTGAACAGCGCTGACTTCCTCTAAAACAGTCATCAACACTCATTCAACAAACAACACAGTTATTTCACATAAATATAGAGTAAAGAACAAAAATCAGGAGGATTTGTAGGAGTGATAATTCACTGTTAATCTTATACCTATATTATAATACAAATAAAAATGAGTGAATGTGGTTAACTGTAAGGTTCACAATGCAAAGACATTTTGCAAAGACAACTTACACAAGTTGTTTATGGGGTTGATCTCAATTGGAAACATGTGAATGGAAGTTCACAATGTTCAAAACACAGGGAAATGTGCACTTTTCTAACAGGTAAGATCCAGGTTTTTCAGAACACAGCATTGAGGCCTTCATACGTTGAATCGAGGTTGGTGACAAACACTGAGATGAAAGGCACAGCTGCTAGTCCATCTTGTATATATATGAAGCATGCTTTTATTTTGGAACAGAACTCTGAACATGACACGTGTCACAGATGATAATCAGTTTGCCTATCGGCCAAATAGGTCTACTGATGATGCCATCTCTCAGGTCCTGCACTCTTCCCTCACTCACACCGACAGCAAAAATGGCAACTATGTCAGGCTGCTATTCATCGACTATAGCTCAGCTTTCAACACTATAGTCCCCACCAAGCTGGCTGTCAAACTCTCAGACCTCGGCATAACCTCTTCACTTTGTGACTGGATTCAAGATTTCCTCACTGCCAGACCACAAGTGGTGAAAATCGGCCAATTCACCTCCAACTCCATCACCCTGAACATAGGAGCCCCACAGGGCTGTGTCCTGAGCCCCCTGCTATACTCTCTCTACACACACGACTGTGTGTCCTCTCACAGCTCCACATCTATCATTAAATTTGCTGATGATACTGTGGTCCTGGGCCTCATTAACAACGAAGACGAGGCCGCATACTTGGATGAGGTGGAGAGACTCACGTCATGGTGCCAGGACAACTGTCTCTCTCTGAACGTGAGCAAAACTAAAGAGCTGATCGTGGACTTCAGGAAGAGACAGCAGCAGCCCTACACTCCTCTTATGATCAGTGGGACCCCTGTGGAGAGGGTGAGTAGCTTCAAGTACCTCGGTGTAAACATCTCCGAGGACCTGACATGGACTACACACATCCAAACACAGGTGAAGAAAGCCAGGCAAAGACTGTACCATCTGCGACAGCTGAGGAAATTCAGGGTCTCACCAGCTATCCTGAAAACTTTCTACTCAGGGGCCATAGAAAGTGTACTGACTCAGTGCATCTCAGTGTGGTATAATAATGCCACAAACCAGGACTGCAAATCTCTACAGAGAGTCGTGCGTTTAGCTGAACGCATCTCAGTGTCTGCTCTCCCCTCTCTGCAGGACATCTACCTCAAACGCTGCAAAAACAGAGCTGCTAAAATCATCAAGGACTCAAACCACCCCGGTAACCATCTTTTCTGTTTACTGCCATCTGGCAAGCGCTTCAGGAGCATGATGGCAAAAACTGAGAGACTGAGGAGGAGCTTCTTCCCTCAGGCCATCAGGCTCCTTAACACAAACTCAGTCTCATAACATTTACAAGACTCATTACCACTATAAAGAACATTCATATTCTCATCATCCGTATTGCTGCTACATACCCGGTTCAAGCTGTAAATGAGTGGATGCAGTTGATTGTCATGCTAAAGTTTCTGATGAAATGGCACTCAGTGCTGACTTGTATAGACAGCCAGCCCTGCTCGTTCTGCCGAGCTGAATTCCATTTGTTTGTGTAGCTACAAGAACATTAACAAATCAGGCTTCAGTTATCTGAGAAAACCGAGTTTTCCCTCTAGCATGTATACACAATGCTCATTCCCGTTATTTCAGGAAACCCGAGGTTGTGTTAGTAGCTGCAGTGTTTCCATAATATACTGAAACGACTGTTTAAATACATTTACATTTAGTTATTTTGCAGACGCTTTTATCAAAAGCGACTTACAATTGGGGAAGACAGAGCGATTCTTAACGAGGCAAACAGTCACAAGAAGTGCTCGTGGTACCAAGTTACAGGCATTTTTCAATTCAGTCCATGCTAAAAAGAGAAGGATTACAAAGAGAAAGACAGATATTTTTTACTTTTTTAACATAAGATGAAGTCAGGTAGTGTCGAAAGAGATGAGTTTTCAGTTCTTGCTTGAAGGTTAGGGATGGGAAGATCATTCCACCAGTTAGGAACGGTGAACGAGAATGTTCTGGAGAGTGATTTTGAGCCTCTCTGTGATGGTACCACGAGGCATCGCTCACTCGCAGATCTCAGACTTCTGGAGGGAATGTAAATTCGTAATAGTGAGAGTAAGTAGGTGGGTGCTGAGCCTGTGGTTGTTTTATATGCAAGCATCAGTGTCTTGAACTTGATGCGAGCTGCAACTGGGAGCCAGTGCAAGGAGACAAAGAGAGGTGTAACATGGGCTCTTTTGGGCTCGTTGAAGACCAGTCGTGCCGCTGCATTCTGAATCATTTGTAGCGGTTCGATTGTGTTTGATGGAAGTCCAGCCAGAAGAGCATTGCAGTAGTCCAGCCTTGAAATGACAAGGACCTGAATTAGAAGTTGTACAGCATGCTTCATTACAAAAGGCCTGATATTTCTGATGTTGTGTAATGCAAACCTGCAAGATTGAGCAGTCTGTGGAATGTGCTCTTTGAAGGTCAGCTGATCATCAAAGATTACACCAAGATTTCTGACTGTACTTGATGGGGCAATTGTAGAATAACCCAGCTGGTTTGTGAAATCGTGCTGTAGAGCTGGAGTGGCAGGGAAGACAAGAAGCTCAGTCAAATACAACACTTGGTGTGGAACCCAGTAACCAGACTTGGTCAGAGATTGCAGATTCTGACCGACCTAAAAAACCTCATCATCCATCTAAAGCCTCTTTGACCAGAGGCAGGTAAATCAACTCATCAGTGTAAAGCTTGTTGCCTTCCATTGTCATTTTTTGGTAAGTTTAAATAATTTTAAATTGTTACAATTATAGTAGAAGTACCTTTGTGTGAATGTCACTAACGTCATCTTATGAGCAGGTAGCTGAAAATTATTATAACTTGGTTCTGCTATTTATAGGCAAATAGACCAGAGCAGGTACATTGTCATAATGTTGTCATAATGAAAACAAAGACTTTCTGACTGTAAAAACGTAATGTATTTAGCAATAAAAGCACACAGTATGAACACACAAAAGAAAATATCTGTTCTACATTGATTGTAAAAAGCGAGAGCTAAAAGGCCGTTGACTAGTACATGTCTGAGTGACGTCCATGTGTGAGAGTAGAGTGAAGACAGTGTGTGTGATGTTCACAATCAATTAAGATCATAATAAACAAGCGGATTTTAATGGAAAGCCATTCATGTCTAAACAGCAGAACAGTCCCATAAATGTGTAAATGGATGAAATCAAGCAGAGAGGGAGCTGGAACATGACCTGGGCATTGCCCAGCACCTCTTCACAGAGAACACCACACTCAAACTATTGTCACCAAGGCCTTAACATCTCAAAGCCATCTTCTCCATGATTTAGTGGAGCAGTCGAATCTTCTGGGTCAGCAACGCTTTAAGTCGCGTCATCCCTTCTCCTGACATGCAGCTAGGCTTCTGTATTCACAGTTTGAAATCTGTGAATCATGGATTACCGCCTGGCAACAGGTGTCTCGGCCTGCACGTCTGAACATAGCCCCAACACAGCCCTACCACCTGGCGCTGAGCTACCAAGGAAAGAATTGGTGTCCTTGAATCGTCTGCGAACTGGTGTTGGTTGCTTTGGTGTATTCAAGTACCGCTGGGGACTGCGGCAGTCAGCTACCTGCCAATGCGGTGCTCCTGAACAGACCGCCCAACAACCGATTGATGAGTGCCCCAACCTCTGTCCACCTGTGGACTTGAACCTTTGTCATCCTGGGCCCTCCACAAGGGAGTGGTTAAGGCTACTAGGGGATATTATATAATTCTGTCTCATACGAGAAGAAGAAGAAGAATGTCAGGTGCTCTTTTGGAAACGGCCAGCTGGTGGCACAGCATTTTTCCCATAGACTGTAAAAAAGGTTTTTCCAGCTGTTGAGTTGGTTGCTATGATGTGAAATATCCACAGCAGTAATACTAGTATCTAATTTTGAAGAATATTACTGTGGTATTATAGAATAATAGTGTGAGGAATGCTTTTATTTTGAAGGGGGGAAAAAAGGACTGGTCGCTTGCTGCTGTACCTGGTTGAAAAATAAAGACAAGCTCCGAATACGTCGTTGTACGAACCTCTTTTATGAATAACTTGACATGGTGACAGAAGTGGGATAACTTGTAAGCGGAGAAGGAAAAAGGAAAAACAAAGCGTATCGTTTTGGCGGAGGGATAGGAGACGAGCCGGCAGATATGGCGCAACCCACACCAACTGCTACGTTCACAATACAACCTCCAGAGCCATTTGATTTTTCCAAGCCTCAAGAATGGGAGTGTTGGATTAGGAGATTTGACCGCTTTCGGCTTGCAAGCAATTTAAACGCAACGTCGGAAGAAAACCAGGTAAACACGTTAGTTTATTGAATGGGCGATGAAGCCGAAGATGTGCTTAAGGGGCTAACGCTAACTGCAGATGAGAAAAAGAAGTACACGGATGTTAAGGCGGGCTTTGATGCATTTTTTGTGCCTAAAAAGAATGTCATATACGAAAGAGCCAAGTTCAATCAGCGTGTGCAACTGCCGGGAGAAACGGTGGATTCCTTTATCACTGCTCCATACGGATTAGCTGAACATTGCAATTATGGACAATTACAGAATGAGCTGATACGCGACAGGTTAGTGGTCGGGCTGAGAAACGTCTCATTGTCAGAAAAGCTACAGCTAGACAGGGACCTAACCCTTGAAACTGCTATAACAAAGACAAGGCAGTCTGAAGAAGTTAGACGACAGCAGTGTGACTTAAGAGGAGAAAATGGCGGTGCTAGCAAGTGCTCCAATGTTGATGCTGTGCATGCTAAAAGTTACAGAAAACCCAAATTTCCCTCAAAGCCTCAGCCACAAGCACAAACACCAGGCAAATATAAACCCAATGCAGGGCCACAGCAAGGTTCAAAGGCCTGTTATAGATGTGGGAAAATGCCCTCACATGGAAAATCAGAATGCCCTGCTACAGATGCTGTGTGTCACAACTGTGGCAAAATGGGACATTATGGCAAAGTGTGCAGAAACAGTGCAAAATCTATGAATGCTGTCACTACAGAAGAAGAAGGGAGTTTATTCCTGGGAGCCGTGGATGCTGGAAAAGACCCGTGGACAGTGCAGCTACAGGTGAGACAAAAAAAGTGTGTTTTAAAATTGACACTGGTGCTGATGTCACCGCCCTGCCAGCCGAGGTGTACTATGACATTACTGGGGGACTTGATGTGAAGCGCCTGGCAGTGTCGACACGCCCATTGTTTGGGCCAGGTGGCAATGTACTCTCTGTCCTAGTTGTAGCCAGAGAAACACTGCGCAGAGGCAAAAAGACAGCCACAGAGGACATTTATGTTGTAAAAGACCTGCACACTGCACTGCTGGGCAGGCCTGCCATAGAACAGCTTCAGCTTGTGAGCAGGGTTGACAGCATCACCATGGAATCTGTGAAACAACAGTATCCGAAGCTGTGTAGCGGCTTGGGTCTTGTTCGGAGGCCATATTCAATTAAATTAAAGCCAGAGGCTGTGCCCTTCTATCTCCACGCACCACGCAGAATCCCTCTGCCGCTTCTGGGAAAAGTGAAGGAGGAGATAGACCGTATGGAGAAGATGGGTGTAATCACCAAGATTGAGGAGCCAACTGATTGGTGCGCCGGGATGGTGGTGGTGCCGAAAAAAGCAGGTACTGTTCGCATTTGTGTGGATTTCACAAGGATGAATGAATCAGTATGCAGAGAAAAGTTTATCCTGCCTTCTGTCGAGCACACTCTGGGCATGCTAGCTGGCGCAACAGTATTCAGCAAATTAGATGCCAATATGGGCTTTTGGCAAGTACCATTGACAAAAGAGTCTGCCAAATACACCACCTTCATCACGCCTTTTGGGCGCTACTATTTTAACCGGCTACCCTTTGGCATAGCTTCAGCCCCCGAGCACTTTCAAAGGATGATGACGACAGAAGTGACCGGTGGCCTGGAGGGGGTACTGTGTCACATGGATGACATCCTGGTCTGGGGACAGACGCAGGACGAGCATGATACGCGGCTACATGCGGTGCTAGAGAAGGCACAAAAGGCCGGCATTACGCTCAACATGGACAAATGTGAGCTCACACGCCATACAGTCAGATTCCTGGGTCATGTGATTTCAGCAGATGGAGTGAAGCCAGATCCGGAGAAGACGAGAGCTGTGCAAGAGATGGACGCACCCAAAAATGTCAGTGAACTCAGGAGTTTTTTGGGCATGGTCAATCAGCTGGGCCGCTTCTTGCCTAACCTGGCTGAAAAAGACAAAGTGCTAAGAGACCTGCTGTCCAAGAAGAACCACTGGTACTGGGGGACAGAGCAGCAGGCTGCCTTTGATCAGTTAAAAACAGAGCTGTCATCCACACCAGTGCTCGCACTATACAACCCAAACAGTGCACTAAAAATCTCTGCTGATGCCTCTTCCTTTGGCCTGGGGACAGTCCTGCTGCAGAAGAGCGATGCCAGGTGGTCACCTGTGGCATATGCGTCCAGGTCAATGACGCCAACAGAGCAGCGTTATGCTCAAGTAGAGAAGGAGGCATTAGCTGCAGCGTGGGCTTGTGAAAGGTTCAGCTGTTTCATCCTGGGAAGACCATTCGAGCTGGAAACTGACCATAAGCCGTTGGTGAGTCTGCTGGGCGGGAAGGCTCTGGATGACCTCCCACCAAGAATCCAAAGATTTAGGATGCGACTCATGAGGTACAACTATAAAGTCAATCATGTCCCTGGCAAAAGCCTGTGGACAGCTGACACCTTATCTCGTGCTCCCCTAAGAACCGCAAGAGCACACACAGATACAAGCCTACTAGAGGACACCAACATCTATGTAGACTCAGCAACATTCCTGTCAGTGGAGATTATCTGAGCAGCTTACGTGAGCACCTGAAGGTAGACAGCACATGCTCTGCACTGATGAAGTACTGCACAGGCGGCTGGCCTGACAAAAGTCAACTGCAGGGAGAGCTGAGACATTACTGGCCTGATAGAGCAGTGCATGATGTACTGCTGCTGCGGGGCACGAGGCTCGTCATCCCATTCGTCTTACAAGGCGATGTGCTGCAGAGACTACATGAGGGACACCTGGGGTTGACAAAGTGCAGGGGCCGGGCCAAACAGACGGTGTGGTGGCCAGGGCTCAGCAGCCAGCTGAATGACATGATACTGAAATGCAGAACCTGCATTCAAGAGAGAAAGAACGTCAAAGAGCCACTGATGCCAACGGAGATGCCAGACAGGCCTTGGCAAACTTTGGGAGCTGACCTGTTCACGCTGAAAGGCAAGACCTATATACTAGTAGTAGATTATTTCTCACGGTATGTGGAAATTGCGCTGCTGTCACCCACAAGGTCCACAGATGTGGTGGTGCACCTGAAATCCATGTTTTCTCGTCATGGAATTTGTGAAGTTCTTAAAAGTGACAATGGGCCCCAGTTCTCTGGTAGCCACTTTAAAGCCTTTGCAGCAGAGTATGGCTTTATACACATCACGAGCAGCCCCAAGTTTCCCCAGAGCAATGGGGAAGCGGAACACGCTGTACAGACTGTGAAAAACCTGCTAACAAAGGCATCAGACCCATATCTTGCATTGCTGGCCTACAGAGCAACCCCTCTACAGAACGGCTATACCCCAGCCGAGCTGTTGATGGGGCGCCGCCTCCGCACTACAGTTCCTGCCCTTCCAACCCTGCTGAATCCAGTTTTGCTGAATCCAGAGACTGTGCGGACCAGGTGTGGGAGAGAGGTTAGAAAGCCGCAGAGACTTGATTGGTGATTTATTGATTTGTTTTCTGAAAAAGAAAAAAAAATAGAAAATAAGAGTTTAATGTGATTGTGAAATTGTTCTGCTTTACCGTTTTCATTTACCCTAAACCTGTGAGTTTAAGTTTTGAAGAACACAGCCTGCTAAAGTAATAGTCCACAGTATGGCAATGTGTAAGTTATTTATTTCTGTTTTGCATGCTTGAAACAGGGACAGATCAGGGACAGGTCTTCCAGCAAAAGGGCAGATTAAACCCCTTAAGACCTGCAGAGACAAAGGTAGTCCACCCTTTGTTCTCAAAGAAAGGGAGATGTGGTATTATAGAATAATAGTGTGAGGAATGCTTTTATTTTGAAGAGGGGAAAAAAGGACTGGTCGCTTGCTGCTGTACCTGGTTGAAAAATAAAGACAAGCTCCGAATACGTCGTTGTACGAACCTCTTTTATGAATAACTTGACAATTACTGAATATAAAAATGCGTGTGTGTGTGTGTGTGTGTGTGTGTGTGTGTGTGGGTGTGTGTGTGTGTGTGTGCGCGTGCGTGTGTGTGTGTGTGTGTGTGTGTGTGTATGTGTGTGTGCGCGTGCGTGTGTGTGTGTGTGTTTCTGATAGATCATTAGCTCTACCTGTGACGTCCAGTTGAGCTCCAGGGATCCCTGTCCATGTTCCTCTGTTTGTAGTGAATCTGCAGTAGTACATGTGTTTATCAGCTTCTGTTACACTCGTCAACGTGAGACTGTAAGTGTCTTTATATTCACTGACACACTGAACTCTTCCTCTGTATTGTGGAACTAAACACAGGTTTGATGTTTCTCCATCAGTTACAGCAGTTTTGCTCCAGAAGACTGTTGTGATCTCTTGATCGTGTGGATAGTTTAAAACACAGGATAATTTCACTGTTGTTCCCTTTAATGCACAAACATATGAAGGGCCATTATTCACTGCCCAATTCTGCTGACCATCAACCCCTGAAACACAGAAATGAAGAAAATAAAGTTTGTGTTTCAGGTGTTTTGAACCAATGCTTATAAACTGTCTTTTCATTTTGACCATTTCTATATGTTTGCTGAGAGCAAAACACTCGTGTCAGTTTAAGAGCTACAAATGTGAGGAGAAAGTTTTTCACGAGTGTTAAAGTGTCTGTTTAGTGACTGAAGACTCACCCGCAGTCATGATCACCAAGATCAGAGGAAGAGACGTTACGAGTGACGTCCACATAGTGAGTTCTGCAATCATAAAACCAACACATATAACATTATGAGCATCATCTATACACGGCATAACAAACTCTATTATCTTGATAATTAGAGATCATGAAGATTTCAGAGTAATTATCGGCTCATTAAAGTCTTGATGGACGCTGAGGATGTTTCTCGGGTCAGGCCTTGTGTGTCTAAAGAGCGTCACACAATATTTACAAAAGTATCTATAACACATTTGGAGCTTCTGGATTTAATATCAACTCATCACCACATTTTCACAAATATCAGTTGCAGACACACAGAATTATTTTATCTAATGATAAACGCTGGTAAAAATGGTCTTACCGCGCTGCAGTCAATGTCTGTCCACACCCAAACGACAAAAACATCATCAGCTTAAAGTGTCAAACGCCTGCCGTTTTCACGCTTAAATATGGAGCTAAAAATATTTGTCTTCCTCTTCCTGGATAAGTGTGTGACACCATCTCAAGCACACAAGAGCAACTCAAAAAGCCTCCAGATCAAAACAATTAACAAGAGTTAGAATTCACTATTGTTAAATCTTTGTGAGGGTGTGTAAAGTAGCCTAAGTGTTAGCTCTTGTAATCTAGTTGACTTTTGTTGTTGCTGTATTGACTTCTGTTCTCTTGTTTTCTGTTTTTGCATGATCCTTTTGTGGATTACTTTTTGCACGTGTCCTGTTTTTGCTTGCACACTTCAATAAAAAGCAATTGTATCTACTTTTAGTTTGAGACCATTTCGTGATTTTTTTTATGTGAGTTTGCCTGTCTGTCTTTCTCTCTACTCCCTCCCTTCTCCCTGACTCTTATTGTATATGCATGTACACAGGGGCGTCTCTAGTGGGGGGGAAGGGTGACAGAGTGCACAGGGCCGCGCTTCTGCCTCGATTCATAAGAGATAAACAGCGCCGGACGCTTGATCCATTCAGATGTGACACAGAATTGTTAGACAGTCGTGTGATATGAGAAAGGTTAGTGATGCTGGCTGAAAACAGCCACAATGAGGTATCTTGGAAAACGCTCATGGCTTGTCAATTCAGCTCCATAATTTAACTTTAAGTTATTAACACAAATAGCCTGTGTTGGCAGAATCTATCCATTATAAATGTTACTGTAATTACATTTTGGGGAATATTTTGATTTTATTGAAGGTATTTTGTAGTTTCTTCATGTTTTTTTTTTTTTTTTTTTACTACAAATTGTATAGTTTATTATTAGGCAACTTATTATAAATGGAAAGGCTATTTAAAATTATGGTAACAATATTATATTTATTTTTGAGTAGTTTTTACGACTTGATTTTAAAATGGAATCTACTTGAAAAAAAATAATGTAAAATCTCCTAAAATAAGTAATCTATGACACAATGAATTTAATATAATTAGTGAAATGTGCTCATTTAGCCTATTTTAAGTTGATTCTCTAAGTCTGTGATTTTAAGTGAGGCCTGTTTGTAATATTTGACTTTGAGTTATTTTGTACATTTAAAAGACGAGCTGAACAGCTCAAAGAGGAAAATACTTCATCAATACTGGAAAGTAATACACTTGTCTAGAACGAGCAAAGTGACTGCTCTTTGAACAAGACTTATTATTTTAGAGGAGTAGTATCCATAATCATAAGCGCTACTCTTCTCCACAATGGTAACTATTGCAGTGTGCAATGGATACTTCAAGTAACAGAAACTCTTTCAAATATCAAACATAACTGAACATTAAACATTAATAGATGTTTGCCCTTCACTCAAAATTTAATTTAACATTTAATTTAAAATTATACTCTCCATCCAGCTATACAGGTGGAGAGGAGAGAGAGTCATAGAGACAATCAAGTGTATGCGCTCACCACACACCAACTACAGGTGGAGAGGAGAGAGAGTCATAGAGACAATCAAGTGTATGCTCTCACCACACACCAGCTACAGGTGGAGAGGAGAGAGAGTCATAGAGCCGATCAAGTGTACGTGCTCACCACACACCAGCTACAGGTGGAGAGGAGAGAGAGTCATAGAGCCGATCAAGTGTATGCCCTCACCACACACCAGCTACAGGTGGAGAGGAGAGAGAGACATAGAGACAATCAAGTGTATGCGCTCACCACACACCAGCTACAGGTGGAGAGGAGAGAGAGTCATAGAGCCAATCAAGTGTATGCGCTCACCACACACCAGCTACAGGTGGAGAGGAGAGAGAGTCATAGAGACAATCAAGTGTATGCGCTCACCACACACCAGCTACAGGTGGAGAGGAGAGAGAGTCATAGAGACAATCAAGTGTATGCGCTCACCACACACCAGCTACAGGTGGAGAGGAGAGAGAGAGTCATAGAGACAATCAAGTGTATGCGCTCACCACACACCAGCTACAGGTGGACAGGAGAGAGAGTCATAGAGACAATCAAGTGTATGCTCAAACCACACACCAGCTACAGGTGGAGAGGAGAGAGAGACATAGAGACAATCAAGTGTATGCGCTCACCACACACCAGCTACAGGTGGAGAGGAGAGAGAGTCATAGAGACGATCAAGTGTATGCTCTCACCACACACCAGCTACAGGTGGAGAGGAGAGAGAGAGTCATAGAGCCGATCAAGTGTATGCGCTCACCACACACCAGCTACAGGTGGAGAGGAGAGAGAATCATAGAGACAATCAAGTGTATGCTCTCACCACACACCAGCTACAGGTGGAGAGGAGAGAGAGTCATAGAGCCAATCAAGTGTGTGCGCTCACCACACACCAGCTACAGGTGGAGAGGAGAGAGAGTAATAGAGACAATCAAGTGTGTGCGCTCACCACACACCAGCTACAGGTGGAGAGGAGAGCGAGTCATAGAGACAATCAAGTGAGTGCGCTCACCACACACCAGCTACAGGTGGAGAGGAGAGAGAGACATAGAGCCAATCAAGTGTGTGCGCTCACCACACACCAGCTACAGGTGGAGAGGAGAGAGAGTCATAGAGCCAATCAAGTGTGTGCGCTCACCACACACCAGCTACAGGTGGAGAGGAGAGAGAGTCATAGAGCCAATCAAGTGTGTGCGCTCACCACACACCAGCTACAGGTGGAGAGGAGAGAGAGTCATAGAGCCAATCAAGTGTGTGCTCTCACCACACACCAGCTACAGGTGGAGAGGAGAGAGAGACATAGAGACAATCAAGTGTATGCGCTCACCACACACCAGCTACAGGTGGAGAGGAGAGATGGTCATAGAGCCAATCAAGTGTATGCCCTCACCACACACCAGCTACAGGTGGAGAGGAGAGAGAGTCATAGAGCCAATCAAGTGTATGCGCTCACCACACACCAGCTACAGGTGGAGAGGAGAGAGAGACATAGAGACAATCAAGTGTATGCGCTCACCACACACCAGCTACAGGTGGAGAGGAGAGAGAGTCATAGAGACAATCAAGTGTATGCGCTCACCACACACCAGCTACAGGTGGAGAGGAGAGAGAGACATAGAGACAATCAAGTGTATGCGCTCACCACACACCAGCTACAGGTGGAGAGGAGAGAGAGACATAGAGACAATCAAGTGTATGCGCTCACCACACACCAGCTACAGGTGGAGAGGAGAGAGAGACATAGAGACAATCAAGTGGATGCGCTCACCACACACCAGCTACAGGTGGAGAGGTGAGAGAGTCATATAGACAATCAAGTGTGTGCGCTCACCACACACCAGCTACAGGTGGAGAGGTGAGAGAGTCATATAGACAATCAAGTGTGTGCTCTCACCACACACCAGCTACAGGTGGAGAGGAGAGAGAGACATAGAGCCAATCAAGTGTGTGCGCTCACCACACACCAGCTACAGGTGGAGAGGAGAGAGAGTCATAGAGCCAATCAAGTGTGTGCGCTCACCACACACCAGCTACAGGTGGAGAGGAGAGAGAGTCATAGAGCCAATCAAGTGTATGCGCTCACCACACACCAGCTACAGGTGGAGAGGAGAGAGAGTCATAGAGCCAATCAAGTGTATGCTCTCACCACACACCAGCTACAGGTGGAGAGCAGAGAGAGACATAGAGCCAATCAAGTGTATGCGCTCACCACACACCAGCTACAGGTGGAGAGCAGAGAGAGTCATAGAGACAATCAAGTGTATGCGCTCACCACACACCAGCTACAGGTGGAGAGGAGAGAGAGTCATAGAGACAATCAAGTGTAAGCGCTCACCACACACCAGCTACAGGTGGAGAGGAGAGAGAGACATAGAGCCAATCAAGTGTAAGCGCTCACCACACACCAGCTACAGGTGGAGAGGAGAGAGAGACATAGAGCCAATCAAGTGGATGCGCTCACCACACACCAGCTACAGGTGGAGAGCAGAGAGAGTCATAGAGCCAATCAAGTGTATGCGCTCACCACACACCAGCTACAGGTGGAGAGGAGAGAGAGACATAGAGACAATCAAGTGTATGCGCTCACCACACACCAGCTACAGGTGGAGAGGAGAGAGAGTCATAGAGACAATCAAGTGGATGCGCTCACCACACACCAGCTACAGGTGGAGAGGAGAGAGAGACATAGAGACAATCAAGTGTGTGCGCTCACCACACACCAGCTACAGGTGGAGAGGAGAGAGAGACATAGAGACAATCAAGTGTATGCGCTCACCACACACCAGCTACAGGTGGAGAGGAGAGAGAGACATAGAGACAATCAAGTGTATGCGCTCACCATACACCAAATACAGGTGGAGAGGAGAGAGAGACAAAGAGACAATCAAGTGTATGCCATGATTGATAAGGGCCAGTGGAGGGAATTTGACCAGGACACTGGGGTTACACCCCTACTCTTTACGAGAAGTGTCATGGGATTTTTAATGACCACAGAGAGTCAGGACCTCAGTTTAAAGTATTTTGGTGCTTTTTACAGTATAGCATCCCCATCACTATACTGGGGGGTTAGGACCCACACAGACTGCAGGGTGAGCACCCCCTGTTGGTCTCACTAACACCTCTTCCAGCAACAACCTAGTTTTCCCAGGAGTCTCCCATCCAGGTACTGACCTGCTCAGGCGGTCTTGAGCTGCAGGGTGATATGGCTGTTTTAACATGTAAATAGTTATTTGACTACCATGAGAGATGAAGCACCTGAAAAAAATCAATACGGAAATTGCTTTTTTAAATACGGTTTACAAATATTCTGCCTTTGTTTACATTGTGTGTATCTTTTCTTATCTAAGCAAAGCACAACGTGTTTTTCTCCACCTCTCTTTTTGCAAACATACACGTGCAGTACAGAAACTTGTCTTGTTGTCAACTTATTAAGTAAATACTAGATCGATTTAAACCTTCAGCATTATTTTTTGCAAACTTGCTTTGTAGATTAAAGCTATACTTATATACCTAGCTTATATATTAGACATATTCAAAGCTCATGTTTTTTACAGCTTCAAAGTATATAAGCTACTCTGCTCAATTATACAGTAACGTAAACAAATAAGCACAAATCCAGCTGTGATACCAAACAGCACCACAGGGAGTGCAAAAAGACCACTAAAGCAGCTGCTTTGACTAAACCGCACACTTACTGTAGGCCTGGAGGATCTATGAGGTCACCTATTGGCCCCTGATTGAGAAGCACTGGTCTAAAGAGCTTCACTCGTAATTATGATCAAACCACCATTCACCAAACACACAATATACTTAGTTTTATTGTTTACTCAATCCTTTCTACACATTATTAACTATTCTAATACACATATACACGTCGCTCTATGAATGGTCACAGATAAGAAATGATAAGAACAGCAGCATGACGGGAAGTTAAACTGCTGAACTATTAATGAATATATCACATCTAAAAAGAACACCAACCTTCCTCTTTCTCTTCTCAACAAGTCAATTCACCTTTAGAAATAGATATTAGTTTCAGGCAACTCAAGAAGAGCTCAAAAATGAATCCTTTAAAAAGGCAGATAAATACAGCATCCAATTCACTATAGTTCAAGACTTGTGAAAATACGGGAAACGTGTTTGCTTTGAGGAAAAACGTACATTTAATGGCAAAGATTAGCGGACAAGAAGATGTTAAGCTTAAGTCTCCTCACAAAAGCAGTTTATTCAGCGTAACGAAATTTTGAATATGCTTGCTTACAGCTCTTATAGTTCCACTTCCTGTTTCTCACACAAGTGTTGTGTGTTTAAAGCCACTGCACACGGTCACACAAGCACATTTCAACACAAACATCAACACATTTATTTTCTTAATGCTTCTTACTGTGACCGGTCCATCCAGTTGTAGACCTATCCGATGTACAAAATTAAGTCTTGTTTGTTAAGCACAACCGCTTTTTAGTCTCAACTTCTATTTCATGCCAGCTTCAATGTAGTAAAATAAAGAAACATGTTCAGTGATGTTATCACATGCTTCAATTCTTCATGCAACTTTGATGCTGCTGTAGATCACAGAGGAATCATCTTCCTTTTCAGCGTTTGATCTGTTCAATGAGAATAAAAAAGACAAAATAAGATGAACCAGATGAACGTGCACCCATAAACCTTGTTCCTCTAAGCTACCTGTACCTAATTTTTCTTAAGAAAAGCAGGAGAGTTTATGTTTGTTCACATCTTTAACCCTATGATGAGTGATAGAACTGATGCAGTGCGTCTCACCCGGCAGAAACAGTGTTTCCAGTCTGACATCTGGCCTCTGTGGTCATGTTCCCGGTGTTTCTGTGGTGCTGGACGCTGGCGTACTCAACCTCATCTTCATCTCTCTGGGGTTTTCTGCTGTGAGTGACGCTGGAGTACTGAACCTCGTCTTCATCTCCAGATCTCCGGGGCTTTCTGGGTCTGCTGTGAGTGACGCTGGAGTACTCAACCTCGTCTTCATCTCCAGCTCTCCGGGGCTTTCTGCTGTGAGTGACGCTGGAGTACACTAAGTCATTCGGATCGGCTGTTTTTGAAGGCTTCGTGCTCGTCTGATCCGTTGCGGCTGTACTGTTGTTTTCCTGAATAATCACACACAGTCCAGATGATCCCAATGTGATAACAATTACATGAAAATGTGCTGAAATAGATGCGGTTCTGGACTTGCCTGTTCTGAAACGCCTCTTTGGACACCAGGGTCTCCTGTTTTCCTGCTGGAGAGAACAAAAATGAAACATACAGTGTCCATGTCATGGAAAGCAAAGATTACACTGTAAAAAATAAGTGTCATTTGAACTGTAAAATTTTGTAAAAACACTACTGGAAAAACTGTTAATAGGTTAACAGTAAGTTCCTGTATTATATACAGGGAAAAACTGTAAAAGATTTAACCAGACATTTCATGTAAATTTACAGTAAAATGCTGCTAATTGTACAGTTTTTAGAAGTAAAATAATGGCCTTCTGGACCATTGCCAAGTCAGCGAGAAGGATATAACTGCCGCCTGGAGATCTCCATATGGAGCAAGAACTCCAAAACAGGGTGGGAGCTCCAAAATAGGGCGTGGCTTCCTCCCATTGACAGACAGGCACATGACACGCATGCTATTATTTTCTCTCAATCATCTTCAGCGCAAACTCTGCCCCACAGATGATTCTTGTATTGGTTGTGTCAATCATAGTGTTAATTTAATTTCCTACACTATGATACAAAAATCCTAACCCCGAAACCTATCCCACACCTGACCCTAACCATAACCAGTGAAATTAGTTGCTCAAGACGAAGCAATAGAGTAAAATCTTCCCCCTGTGCTGTGCTGGGACGTCACGCAGAAGAACTTGTGGGCGATTACAGTTTTATGTCAGTAAGCTGATGTTCACACTCCGGCCTGAACACTACTGGCCACAGGCTTTGGGCTCTTTTCTCTAAACTTAAGAGTCAAGAGCCCAACAAAAGGAAACACTGATCTCTTTGATTTCAAACAAAACAATGAAGCATCTAAACCTCTGTTAATTCTCAATACGAGCTTCTCTAGAAGTCTGACAGAAATAAAGTCAATCTGATGCTGTTTCAGGAGGTGTTTAATCAGATCTTAAAGGATTTAATGTTTCTCTGATCTCTTCTTTTATTTCAGTTGATTTCATCTGTGGCTGAAGTCAGTTGTAGTTCTTGTGTTTCTCTTTTCTTCACTGATTCTGCTTGATAACACCAGCTGTTCATCATTAATGATCAATCATCACTTAATTATCTGCTTAACTCCAACACTGCTTCAATTCTACTTTAACACTCTGTAGCAGTGATCCTCAAATCAGGCTCGCGAGATCCACTTTTGCAGATTTAGCTCCAACCCTGATCAAACTCACCTACTGAGATCTTCTGAAGACATTGATTAGCACGCTCAGGTGTGTTTGATTAGGGTTCGAGCAGAACTCTGCAGTAAAGTGGATCTCGTGAGCCTGATTTGAGCCAGTGCGGGGACTTTGCTGTCAATTATTACCTAAATCTTACCTGTTTCATTCACGTATGACTCATGCATATGAATCACAGTTTAGTGATTTATGTTAAAACTATGTAATCAAAATGGATGGAAAATTGTTATGCAAATGAATTACATAAAATGTAAATTTAGACCAAATCATTTTTTTTTGAGTGTATGGTTTGTATTATAGCACACAAGTCACATAAACCACCTTTATAATGTTTTATGGTGTTTTTCAGGTTTTTCCACAGCGAAAACAACAGCCGTTTTTTCTTACCTGATGGTTTTTAGTACCACAATAATAATGCAGATGCAGATTAGCGCTGCCCTGATTCCAGCAGCTGCGTACAGAGCAGAATATACTGTTTCCAGGCCACCTGAGTGAAGAAGAAAACATGATTTCACATGATGCTCATGACACCAACAGAGCTCAGAGAGAGCCTACAGCATCATATTAATACCTGCAGATGTTACAGAGACAGACGCTGATCTCTGAGATCCACAGAGATGATCCTCACCTTTAACAGAGACGGACGCTGATCTCTGAGATCCATATTGATTCTGAGCCTCACAATAGTAGCGTCCACTGTGACTGGAGTTAAAGCTGGAGATGATGAAACTCTGTCCAGATCCAACAGCTGAGCTTTGATTCTCTTTAAACCAGCTGAAGTTCAGAGCAGGAGGATTTGAGTCACTGTTACAGTTCAGAGTCACTGAATCTCCCTCCTTTATTTCAGCAGACGCACTGATGGACACCGAGACGCTCTTTGGAGGATCTGAAAAATATAAACATGACGTCTCACAGTGCATCTTCTGATCAGTCTGGACTGATTTGTGCTGATATGAAGATCAAGTCTGGACGTACATCTAACACTGAGAGTGAGGGCAGGAGACGCCAGATGTTTCTGATCTCTCACTGCACAGCTGTAGTTTCCCGTATCATCACTGCTGACCGACGCCAGCAACAGCTGATTCAAGACGCTCCATTCTGATAAACGCTTACCGTTTTTATACCAGGTAAAGTTTGATTTATCTGAGAGGTTACAGGTGGTTTTACAAAATAAAACAGGTGATTCTCCCTCAACGACCTCTTCAGGAATCTCCACTCTGAGCTCTGAAATCATGGAGAAAACATATATTTATGTGTATGAAAGAACAGAGTCAAATCTGTCAGTGTAATATTAGTTTGACTCTACCGGTCACTTTGAGCTCAATCCCAGGATAACCCAGAAAACTTTGTTTTTCTTCATTTGTCAGGATTCTGATGCAGTACTGTCCTTCATCCTCATGTGTCACATTACTGAGACCGAGAAAGAAGATTCCTTTATTCTGGAAGAACCGAACTCTGCCGCTGTAATCTGGATGATTCAACAGATTGATACTCGTGTCTTTATTTGGGTTTACAGTCCAGAATATCTCTGTCACCGTGAGATGAGTTGGGTGTTTATAACTGCCTGATAAATATATTGTTGAACCCTTTAGAGCACATTTCTTCATATTTGAGTACTGAACACCCCATTTCTGGCTGCAGATTCCTGGGAAATATGAAACAGACAAATAAAGATTTGTAAATGTATTTGATTCTGTATAATTGCGTTTTTACTTCTCTCGACAACACAGAAGCCATTCTAAAGCAAGATGTGCTCAACCTTACATCATCTACTTCTGTAGTTTGTCAAAACATTTATTTACTTTCTGTAACCAGTCAGAAGACTAAATATGAACACAAAAATAGCGCCACTAGCCAGTATTTCCAGGAAGAGTCTAATCTGATCTATCACTATAGATGTAATTCATAGTACTGAATGTGTGTGTGTTATACAGAACTGAATAACTACAGTATGTGATTAACACATTCCCAGCGTACACATCAAACTGACATTAAACAGAACAACAGACAAACGTACTGAACGACAGTCATGGGTTTCTTCATATGCGTGAAAATAAGATTTGAGACTCACCAGGAATCACGAGCAAAGCAATCAAAGAGAAAAAGCTGAACATTCTGGAAGACATTAGGAAGAGTGTTCAAATGACACGATGTACCGCAGACTGAAGTGTATTTGTATATTTACATGTAATATTTAATAATCAAACTATTTTGAAACTGTAGAAAACCATGTATTTGCATAGTTGTCCAACCTTGAATCTGAAGTTTGAGTATCATGCAACAATGACAGTTGATGTACTGTATGCAATGATGAACTATTATCAGACATCCTGTCTCTCTTCACTTCCTCTGAGTGTGAGACGCTCCTCCTTCAGTCACAGGACTCTACACTGTAAAACATTACTCTCACATTTACAGAAACGTACTGCCAATGTTTGGTTGCCAGTAAGATTGTACATTTGCTCAAGTTCAGTACAGTTCCTTTGTTCACTTACAGTACTTTTGTAAATTCACAGTCTTAGTGCAACCAGAAATAGCCAGTACGTTTCTGTATATTTGACAGTAATTGTTTACAGTGTAGAGCAGGACAGGTTTGGGAAGCACATCTCAAAACAGATCCTCGGCCTACCCTGCTGTCAATCAAACCTCATCGCATCCGCACTGATGCATTCAATCAGACCGAAGGGAGCTGAACTGAAGAGATTATTGAACATGCACGTTCACCGAAAAACTGTGGACACTCAAGTCAATGTGACATTCACATGACCCTGGAGAAAATAGCTCTCCTTCCTATTTTTCAGTCATTTTACCGTTATGATGATGTTGTAAGAGCCATGAGAAAAGTGCAACATGCACATGTGAGAAACAACTTCTGAACAGCGCTGACTTCCTCTAAAACAGTCATTCAACAAATAACAGTTATTTCACATAAATATAAAGAGCTAAAATCAGGAGGATTTGTAGGAGTGATAATTCACTGTTAATCTTATACCTATATTATAATAAAAATAAAAATGAGTGAATGTGGTTAACTGTAAGGTTCACAATGCAAAGACATTTTGCAAAGACAACTTACACAAGTTGTTTATGGGGTTGATCTCAATTGGAAACATGTGAATGGAAGTTCACAATGTTCAAAACACAGGGAAATGTGCATTTTTCGTACATGTAAGAACCAGGTTTTTCAGAACACAGCATTGAGGCCTTCATACGTTGAATCAAGGTTGGTGACAAACACACTGAGATGAAAGGCACAGCTGCTAGTCCATCTTGTATATATATGAAGCATGCTTTTATTTTGGAACAGAACTCTGAACATGACTCGTGTCACAGTTAATAATCGACAGATCAGCACCACGGACAGCGCCTTCACACTCACACCTCTACAGCTCACCGACCTGACGCGCCATCTAGAGGAGAACACGTGTAACTACACGCTCATCAAACTACTGAAGAAATCTGGATTCTTTACATGATGACCTGCTGGAAACATGTCAGATGAACCTTTAACAAAGACCTGCTGGAAACGTCTCAGATGAACCTTTAACAAAGACCTGCTGGAAACGTGTCAGATGAACCTTTAACAAAGACCTGCTGGAAACATGTCAGATGAACCTTTAACAAAGACCTGCTGGAAACATGTCAGATGAACCTTTAACAAAGACCTGCTGGAAACGTGTCAGATGAACCTTTAACAAAGACCTGCTGGAAACATGTCAGATGAACCTTTAACAAAGACCTGCTGGAAACATGTCAGATGAACCTTTAACAAAGACCTGCTGGAAACATGTCAGATGAACCTTTAACAAAGACCTGCTGGAAACATGTCAGATGAACCTTTAACAAAGACCTGCTGGAAACATGTCAGATGAACCTTTAACAAAGACCTGCTGGAAACATGTCAGATGAACCTTAAACAAAGACCTGCTGGAAACATGTCAGATGAACCTTTAACAAGAAAGGCTGTTGTAACCTTTCATTACAAAACTGTGAGGACAGCTATAAGAGCAGCAAACCCGCTTATACAGATTTCACCCCTTCTTCAGCAAGGAACGAGACTATTTCTTACTATTTGTCAAATAACACATTTTGTGAACGAAAGAAAGACTGAGTTAATATTGAACGTGTATATTTTGAGGCCACAGAGGACAGTACTGAGACCCCCCCCCCCTGCTGGTCGCACAGGGGACATTCTTATGCATTATTTCAATCTCCAAATTCCATATGGAACATTTCATATCAACAAAGATATTTTGACGTGTTCGCTTGAGGTGGAAACATAGCAACAATAGAAGGTTGCAACAAACATTCCTGTTAAATCAGCATCCCACAGAACACCCCTTAAATACACGACCGGTAGTTAGCCAGCTGCTAGAAATAACTTCTAGAATGAGAATGCACTGCTGTATCCCCACACCCCTGTGTGACGGCCTTCCCGGGCGTCTCTTTATAGAGTGGAAGGTAAGGTATGAACAATGGAGATACAACACGTGGAAATAAGGATTTAGTTCCACAGAGAACAAATCTGCATGACTTCTTAGCTCTGCTGTTAATTCAAAACTGTTTTATTCTTATTCAAATTATAACAAATCTGATAGTTTTGTGTTCGTATAGTGGAATGAGCTTTCAATATTAGCAATTACATTAACATGTTCAATGAATGAATCACAAATCGATTAAATAAATAAATTTTTCAGTGAAATACTGAACAATTCAATTACATTCAGATGTTAAATATTGCTTTTTTTGTTATCTGTTAATCCATAATATTTATTATTGAAGGTATTTGGTTTTGAACATACTGTTCAGTGTCCTGCATTCATATATTAAAACGAGCTGATCCAGTTGAACGGTGGCACTAAGATGTTTCCACGTCCTCTTGTATGTCCTCTGTGTGAGAGAAAGATGTTCCTCTTCCAGTCACATACTCTAATGAAGAAAACAACACCAGACAACTTTTAAAAACACGAACACCCGTTTTAAAACGCATGTTAAGATAAATGAAAAAAGGCATTCACAAACAACACAAAGAACACACAACAGATTCCTCTTCTAATGAAAGACTGAAATACTGATGAAACTATCACCCGCTGATGAACACGCTTCCTGCATCCTTCCTCTTTTCTTTTTCATGTTAGTGCTGCTGTCGCAATCATTGTAAGCTACACGTTCAAGCATTTGTGAAAATGTTCCTAAAAGACTTATGCAACACCCCCTAAACATATCACTCTAGAAATGCCAATTAAATAGTCAAATGCAAACATATTAATACATTGTGGATAATTGTATTTATTGCATAGTTTGTTTTCATGCGCTGCACCTTCCTTCTGTGCAGACAGGTTTATCGATATTGACTCGAGACCACTTTGAGTTGTTCTGCATCTCACCGACCTGACGCCACATCTACTACACATCACATGTACTACACCTCATCGTGTTCCTGAAGAAATCTACATTCCTCTTCTCTGTGTGTAATAATACTGAAGAAATCTACATTCATCTTCTGTGTGTGTAATAATACTGAAGAAATCTACATTCATCTTCTCTGTGTGTAATAATACTGGCCTACAGACTTATGTTCAACAGAGAAGAGAACACACGTCACAGTCATGTATGGAAAAAATGTTTTATTGTCTAATAAAATAACACTCAACACTCCCAGTAAAATACAAATGTAACTAAGTAATGTTAAAGATATAAAATTACAGGTAAATACACAGTAGAGATTCTACTAACCAAGCAATCTGCAGTTAACTGTCTGTGTTCGATGGAAACACCGTGTTGCTTTTAGTATTGATAAATGTACACCGTTTTAAAAAAAGTTGTGTGTTTGGAGTCTTAATAATTAAAAGTTTATCTTGGCAAATCATATTTTGCTGGTGTTTCGTGTACTATGAAAATAGATGGTAACTTGGAGCATCTAATGTAATAATGTAGCTTTCCAGAAATCATCTCATCACACAGATTACATTTCCTAAAAGCACAAAAGCAAATAGCAGACGGTTTAATTCTAAGCCAGAGTAAATAAATACAAAATGTCATATAAATGGATTGATCATTTGTCAATGTTAGAATATGTAGGATCCTGAGCTTCAGGGTCATCCGTGTTTGCACCGGATCTCTTCATATTCTAGAGAAGAAGAGAACAATAATAAGATCTGATGGTGAACATCCACATGATAAACAGCAGAGGAACTCACATCCAGTGTGTCGTATTCAGAACATCTGGACTTGGGCTCAAGGCTCATGTAAGCGTCCTCCGGAGACTCCAGCTGACGACACAATGATGAGAGAATTCATTCTCCCTCCAGAACTGACAGACACAGACGAGGAGATTTACTCACGGTCTTATTGTGTGCTGATCCTCCGTGCTGTCGCTCTTCTGATGGAGTCGCTCGTTTCCTGAGAGAGAAGAAGAAGAAATCAACGTGAACACAAACTGACTCTGAATCTCTCTGACAGACCAGACACAGAGTCTCCTTCACCTTCTGATCAACAGCCCGATGAAGACCAGCAGAATCACAGCCGTCAAGACAACAGCTGCAGTGATTCCTACTACGACCCCGATCAGAGATGAGCTGCTTTCTACAGCTGAGCAGACGAGAAGAACTGTTACTCTTTATATACAGACAATGAGCTCACGGAGATCCACAGAGATGATCCTCACCTTTAACAGAGACAGACGCTGATCTCTGAGATCCATATTGATTCTGAGCCTCACAATAGTAGCGTCCACTGTGACTGGAGTTAAAGCTGGAGATGATGAAACTCTGTCCAGATCCAACAGCTGAGCTTTGATTCTCTTTAAACCAGCTGAAGTTCAGAGCAGGAGGATTTGAGTCACTGTTACAGTTCAGAGTCACTGAATCTCCCTCCTTTATTTCAGCAGACGCACTGATGGACACCGAGACGCTCTTTGGAGGATCTAGAGGTTAAACAACATACTCTTCTTATTCTTTATTTGTTTGATGGAAAAAAATTGCTAGATAATTTGTTGAATAATATCACTTTCCCTTTTCAGTGTTTGTAATTTCATCTTGTACAGCAGTAACTAACAGTTGCATTTAACTTACAAAACACCAGTTCAAAATTAAATTGTAATTGACTGTAACTGCAAGCGATTTTAGGCATTTTTTTACTTTAAATGTGGACTCACTCACAATAATTTGTCTAATATCTTAAGATAATACACCTAATAATACCTAATACTTAAAAATAATAAAAATAACTGGAAAACATCTATTCTGTGATAAAATATTTGTATGTATTTTGCAGTCAGATGGTGTAGGTACAGTTACATAGGACTGATGGATAGAGACTGTCTCTGATCGACTTGGCAACCACATGATATTCAGGAATATTTACTCTGTTGTTTATCTGAGTGACTACATATCTACTCACACATGACAGTGATGCAGAGAGATTTAGTGATTGGTTGTCTGGTTGAAGTATCTACTCACACATGACAGTGATGCAGAGAGATTTAGTGATTGGTTGTCTGGATGAAGTATCTACTCACACATGACAGTGATGCAGAGAGATTTAGTGATTGGTTGTCTGGATGAAGTATCTACTCACACATGACAGTGATGCAGAGAGATTTAGTGATTGGTTGTCTGGATGAAGTATCTACTCACACATGACAGTGATGCAGAGAGATTTAGTGATTGGTTGTCTGGATGAAGTATCTACTCACACATGACAGTGATGCTGAGAGATTTAGTGATTGGTTGTCTGGATGAAGTATCTACTCACACATGACAGTGATGCTGATGGCAGGAGAGGGCAGGTGTGGATGTCCTCTGAAGGCGCAGCTGTAACGGCCAGAATCACTGCGCTCTGACTGAAGCTGGAGTGTTTCGCTCTGGATCTGTAAAGTCTGGCCGTTTTTATACCAGATGAATCCGTCTGTTAGACTGCATGTGGTTTCACAGGTCAGATTGACTGCTTCTTTCTCCATCACCAGCTGTGGTGCCTTTACCTGAAGAGCTGGAGAAACACATCTGTCTAACCAGAACCAAGAAATTAAATTATTAATAGAAATGTTAGAAACTAGAAGTGAAGTGGATTACCAGAAACATTAAGCTGAATTCCTGGTTTACCAATCCATTTTTTATCTTCAATGTCAGTTATTAATCTGAAACAATACATTGTCTCATCATTTTCAGTGATGTTGTGCAGTCTGAGGATGGAAGTTTTTTTCTGTCTGTCTTCAATTAATTCAACCCTGTCTTTATACTCGGGATATTCTTTTAAACTTTTGATCTGCTCATCTGGCATCTTTATCCAGAAAGTATCGATCAAATTATACTGCTGAGGGTACGTATACGAGCATGACATGTTTACTGTGGATCCTTTAGGAGTACATATTGATTCAGTTTCATAAATCACTTTCCAGTCTTCTCCAAAAACTCCTGAAACACAAAACACAGAGCAGCAAAGCTTATTTATATGTGTAACTGAATAAAAAGAATTTGTTGCTGGAGTGAAAAGTGTGAAGAGTTGAAAAAGTACTGCAGGAGGGTGTTGCAGAAAAGCAGAAGTGAAAAGCTGAATTCAAGCCCTGCCCTCTACATATCAGCCAACCCCACGTCAGGAAAAATTACTGACAGGCTGAGAGAGCTTTTGAAGTGTAGAATGATACTTAATGCATGCTTTACAAATGCAATACATCATTATAACAACTGTGACTCACCAGACATCAAGAGCAGAAAATTCAGAGAAAGAAGAGTCATTCTAACACTCATCACCACTTGAACCATCACAGCTCTATAAATAAACACAAAAATACACACATCCACTTTATAAACACCACGGTTAGCGATCAAGCATTTGAAAAGGGTTAATCATATTTAGTTAGTACAAAGGAACAATTCTCTATAGCACAAGTGCTACTCAGAAACCATCACCCAAACGACTAATAAGATCAGGCGTGAAGAGGAGGTTTTACACTGTTAACTGTGATCACATTGCTTATGTATGTTTAAAATGAGTCTCAAACAAGCTTAAGCCTTTTCCTTTAGCCTTTCCATTTGTCTTTTCTTTTTACAACATCAGATTATTTTGTTTTAACCATCGAACAGTGTGTCTACACTGGATGGCATCAGTTTACTGTCGGGATTTGTCATGTCACATCGTTTTGTGCTGCATCTAGTGTGGAAAACTGATAATAATGGGTTTGATTGGCTTTTGCCGTGTCACATTGCTCACGTCTGGGGTAGGCACTACGTAATAGTAAAAGTCACAGGACTCAAAAAGGGAATGAGATCTTAAAGCTTTGTACATTGCCTAGCTGACCTACAACCAAATCATATACATCATAATAAATATCTACATATTTGCTTACTTTAAATGAATCAATTTAGTGTCTCCAAGCTTAGAGCAGCGTCCTCAGGCCCTGTGATATAAAGGTCCTCTAAGGTCCTGTTTGGCATAACATGGTCAATTAAGAAGTGACCCACCCACAAACATTTTGTACCAAAAGCTATCAGTTTCTTCTCTTTCACAGCACTGCATTTCACAAACTCTTTATCAAATAAAACTCTCATACCTTGTTCGCAGTAGCTGTCTTCACTAGTAGTCCAAGTGTAAATGGTATGTTTGACGACTAAACAGGCGTGTTAAGCAGCGGGGTATAAATGATAACATTTCCTGTCTCTGTGCAAATAAGTCTCAACTTTCACGAGAAAAAAATAACCTTGTTCACACACAATAGGGATTTTCATCCTAAATGAATCCTGGGTTATCTTGCTTCTTGTTTCACATTGCTTATAATATATCTTTGGTTAACAATTAATCCTGGGTATTCATAAGCTGCTGTTTCACACTGTAAATTATATGGGTTAACGTTCTTTTTTGCATATTTGCAATTAATTGCCATTAATTGGACAAAGGCAATATAAAACCTCCTCAAAAATTGCTCGTCCTCATGTTACACATTGCCAGCTGTACATACAATTTTTTATTTTTCTCTTTATGAATGAACTTTTCAGACTACAAAAGGTAAGAATGAAACTAGTCTTCATTCAAACTGATGCGTTCCCTCACATTTATACAGTTCACTCACAATGCGTTTACCACACTAGGGGGGAAACTCAGTTTTTTTCCAAATATTGAAGCCTGATTTGTTAACATTCCTGTAGATGCACAAACAAATGCCATGTTAGCCTGCAAAAAAGGTGGGGACGACTGCCCATATAAGTCACTATTTTTCACAATCAGAAACTTTCTCCTACAGGACCAAGATCATCTCCTCACTGGACTGCAAAGAAAGAAGAATGAAGAAACCTGCTACTTCACCCCTGCATGCCTGGGACGAGCACACTGAGTGCGTCACTTGCCTGGGCTTCATCCATGCAGAGGCAGCACTCATTATGAGAGCATGAGTCTCGCCTTGCTACACTTGCTCCATCTTGGTGGTGCACTTCACAGCACTGTAGAAGTCATCGCAAGCTATACATCACTTCCTGTTTCATGTCGCCAGAAGGCTCCGCTGACTCAACAGTCTGCAAATCCGTCACCTTCTCAGCCTCAGTCCAAGCCAAAGCTTGAGCTCCAACAGCACCCTCAGACTGTAAAGTGATATCCCTTCCCCAAGCACCAAGGTTAAAGTGACACTGGACACTGAGCTGCAGAATCCATCCTGATGCAACAGGAAAGACAAGGAGAGGACTAAGTCCTGCCATGGCTGGACCTCCCTCAAAGAAGTCTCGCACTTGCCTTTCAATTTTCCGTTCATCTCTGGGTGTTGGTGGCACTGTTTGCACTATAAATGCTTAGCTCGTTCCACCTACTTTGCACGCACACATGCGAAATACCTGAAAAAAAAAAAGCTGTAAATGAGTGGATGCAGTTGATTGTCATGCTAAAGATTCTGATGAAATGGCACTCAGTGCTGACTTGTATAGGCAGTCAGCCCTGCTCGTTCTGCCGAGCTGAATTCCATTTGTTTGTGTAGCTACAAGAACATCAACAAATCAGGCTTCAGTTATCTGAGAAAACCGAGTTTTCCCTCTAGCATGTATACACAATGCTCATTCCCGTTATTTCAGGAAACCCGAGGTTATGTTAGTAGCTGCAGTGTTTCCATAATATACTGAAACGACTATTTAAATACATTTACATTTAGTTATTTTGCAGACGCTTTTATCAAAAGCGACTTACAATTGGGGAAGACAGAGCGATTCTTCTTAATGAGGCAAACAGTCACAAGAAGTGCTCGTGATACCAGTTACAGGCATTTTTCAAATCAGTCCATGCTAAAAAGAGAAGGATTACAAAGAGAAAGACAGATATCTTTTACTTTTTTAACATAAGATGAAGTCAGGTAGTGTCGAAAGAGATGAGTTTTCAGTTCTTGCTTGAAGGATAGGAATGGGAAGATTATTCCACCAGTTAGGAACGGTGAACGAGAATGTTCTGGAGAGTGATTTTGAGCCTCTCTGTGATGGTACCATCGTCGAGGCGTTGCTCACTCGCAGATCTCAGACTTCTGGAGGAAATGTAAATTTGTAATAGTGAGAGGAAGTAGGTGGGTGCTGAGCCTGTGGTTGTTTTATATGCAAGCATCAGTGTCTTGAACTTGATGCGAGCTGCAACTGGGAGCCAGTGCAAGGAGACAAAGAGAGGTGTAACATGGGCTCTTTTGGGCTCGTTGAAGACCAGTCGTGCCGCTGCATTCTGAATCATTTGTAGCGGTTCGATTGTGTTTGATGGAAGTCCAGCCAGAAGAGCATTGCAGTAGTCCAGCCTAGAAATGACAAGGACCTGGACTAGAAGTTGTGCAGCATGCTCCATTACAAAAGGCCTGATATTTCTGATGTTGTGAAGTGCAAACCTGCAAGATCGAGCAATCTGTGGAATGTGGTCTTTGAAGGTCAGCTGATCATCAAAGATTACACCAAGATTTCTGACTGTACTTGATGGGGCAATTGTAGAATAACCCAGCTGGTTTGTGAAATCGTGCTGTAGAGCTGGAGTGGCAGAGAAGACAAGAAGCTCAAATACAACACTTGGTGTGGAACCCAGTAACCAGACTTGGTCAGAGATTGCAGATTCTGACCGACCTAAAAAACCTCATCATCCATCTAAAGCCTCTTTGACCAGAGGCAGGTAAATCAACTCATCAGTGTAAAGCTTGTTGCCTTCCATTGTCATTTTTTGGTAACTTTAAATAATTTTAAATTGTTACAATTATAGTAGAAGTACCTTTGTGTGAATGTCACTAACGACATCTTATGAGCAGGTATCTGAAAATTATTATAACTTGGTTCTGCTATTTATAGGCAAATAGACCAGAGCAGGTACATTGTCATAATGTTGTCAAAATGAAAACAAAGACTTTCTGACTGTAAAAAACGTAATGTATTTAGCAATAAAAGCACACAGTATGAACACACAAAAGAAAATATCTGTTCTACATTGATTGTAAAAAGCGAGAGCTAAAAGGCCTTTGACTAGTACATGTCTGAGTGGCGTCCATGTGTGAGAGTACAGTGAAGACAGTGTGTGTGATATTCACAATCAATTAAGATCATAATAAACAAGCAGATTTTAAATGGAAAGACATTCATGTCTAAACAGCAGAACAGTCCCATAAATGTGTAAATGGATGAAATCAAGCAGAGAGGGAGCTGGAACATGACTTAAGCTGAACTAAATCCAGGTCTCACACGAGCATCAGTGACGCGGATCGACCACATGTTCTTCATTTGACTGAGCTGTAGATCACGTCCTCAGATCTGGGGAGGAAGTAAATGAATATGTTAATATGGCACCAGCAGGTGACAATCCATCATTTCGACAAAACAAAGCAAGAGGTCTGATTAAGAATTGAATATGTTTATTTTGGGTTCAGATGAATCATTCCTCACCTGTTGGCATCAGACGGATGCTGCATCTCAACGGTCTCTTCAGTCTTGTTCATGTCTTTGTTTTTGAAGTGATGGACACTGGCATACTGAATCTCTTCAGCATCTCCAGAGTCTTTCTCTGTTTGTTCTCTTCCAGAGCGTTTGGCTTTCTTCACTTTAATGTTGGTATACAGATCATCCCTGTGATTGGCTGATACTAGAGAATACACTGGGACGTCATTGGTCGGAGACGTTTCTGCTGATCTGCCCACACGATCATCCTGCTGTTTCATAAAATTAATAATCACACAGTTATGGTAAGATCAATCTGAAATATTTTATCAAATATTAGTCAAGCAACAGTACATTACTTTTTAAGTCTTAATTTGACAGTCAAATATAATATGTATTATCAAACTTGCCTGATTTTGTCTGACAACTTCAGCTCCACCGTCTCTCCTTTTCTTCCTGGAAATTGTGTTACAAAATACTGAACAGTAAGTAACATTTAACATTTTACAATAAGTTTAACAAATCCTGTATTTGTGTTAACTTATGAAATGATTTTGTAATGCAGGAGCTCACTTCATAAACACAATGATGATGATGACGATGATGATGAAGATCAATGCTCCACATCCCGTCACAATCCCAGTAAGTGTGTGCAGAGCAGCTCTCTGAACCCCTGAAACAAGATGTTCATGAAGATCATTTCACAATAGAGACAGATGAAACTCAAAGAGTGTCTGTTTATAGTGAATACCTTTAACAGAGACAGACGCTGATCTCTGAGATCCATATTGATTCTGAGCCTCACAATAGTAGCGTCCACTGTGACTGGAGTTAAAGCTGGAGATGATGAAACTCTGTCCAGATCCAACAGCTGAGCTTTGATTCTCTTTAAACCAGCTGAAGTTCAGAGCAGGAGGATTTGAGTCACTGTTACAGTTCAGAGTCACTGAATCTCCCTCCTTTATTTCAGCAGACGCACTGATGGACACCGACACACTCTTTGGAGGATCTATTAAATGTATTTCAAATATCAACATCATTATGTTATTTATGCCATGACTTTCCATTATCATTATTAACAATTACTGAAGTCAAGAGACTTTATTCAGTGATGAGATCCAAAGATAAAATCTACATCTGAACTGGTGCACGGTAAATAAAACAGTATCACATTTACTGATTTATCAACCCATGAGTCTTAAAGAGTGTCTCTAAACACAGATTCCTGATTCACATTAATTTGATATTTTATTAAAAACCAATCCGGTCTTGTAAACAAAAATATAATGCATCCTATATTACTGGGCCTGAAACACATTCTGAGTAAGTTAATCTCAATAATCAGTGAAATAATTCACTAATGTAATGAATCAGTTTTACTCACGTTCTACTTTGAGATAAACAGGTGGAGAGATCAGATGTTGATATCCTGAAACAGCACACTGATAGTTTCCTGAATCATGAAGACTGACTGACCGCAGCTGAAGATTATTCACGTTCATGATTCCTGTAGTTACTATCTCTCTGTTTCTGTACCAGATGAATGTTTGTTGAGGCAGAGAGCAGCTGCTTTTACATGTCAGAGTGACTGAATCTCTCTCTTTCACACTCTGCTGTGTCTCCACCTGCAGATCTGACAGAACAACAGCTCACTGATTCACATTCAGATTAAAAAGTACATAATTTAATATTATAATAATTGAAACTTTAAGAGGATGAAACTAGTAAAAATAAAGCATTTACGTTTATGTATTTGCTTTTATCCAAAGTGACTAAACATTGCATCAGTGCATGTATTCCCGGGATCTGAACCCGTGACTTTGGCATTACTAGTGCTGTGCTCTACTGTTGAGCTCCTGGAATAACAGGTGATGGTGTCCCGGTTTCACAGACAGGGCTTAGACGAAGTCAGGATTAGATCATAGTTCAATTAGGACATTTAAGTCATTTTTATAAACATGCTGAGAAAAAAAACATTACTGGGGTACATCTTGAGATTAAACAAAGGCACTGATGTGTTTTAAGATCAGTCAGTGCAAGTTTATTCCAGTTGAAATGGCCAAGACTTACATTTAATTCTAGGACTAGGCTGAAGTCTTGTCTGTTAAACCGGGGTTTGTGTGTCTGTGGTGTATTTCTGAGAGTTCACTACCTGTGACGTCCAGCTGAGCTCCAGGAATACCCGTCCATTTTCCATCCTCTCTGTTTGTAGTGAATCTGCAGTAGTACATGTGTTTATCAGCTTCTGTTACACTCGTCAAAGTGAGACTGTAAGTGTCTTTATATTCACTGTCACACTGAACTCTTCCTCTGTATTCTGGGTCTAAACACAGGTTCGGTAATTCTCCATCAGTTACAGCAGGTTTGGTCCAGAAGACTGTTGAGATCTCATGATTACGAGGATATTTTAAAGTACAGGACATTTTCACTGTTGTTCCCTTTAATGCACAAACATATGAAGGGCTGTAATTCACTCCCCAATCCTGCAGACCATCAACCCCTGAAACACAAAACACATCAATGAGAAATATAATTATGCTTTCAAACACATGAATCTTTCATTTTCTTTTAGATTTCAGCTGATGTATAACTTTACAAACTCAATTAAATAGACATATAAAAATTATAAAGGTGTGAATAATTCACTAATGTAATGAATCAGTTTTACTCACATCCTACTTTGAGATAAACAGGTGGAGAGATCAGATGTGGATATCCTGAAACAGCACACCGATAGTTTCCTGAATCATGAAGACTGACTGACCGCAGCTGAAGATTATTCACGTTCATGATTCCTGTAGTTAATCTCTGTGCTTTTCTGTACCAGATGAATGTTGTGTGTTGAGGCAGAGAGCAGCTGCTTTTACATGTCAGAGTGACTGAATCTCCCTCTTTCACACTCTGCTGTGTCTCCACCTGCAGATCTGACAGAACAACAGCTCACTGATTCATCAGTTTAAAGGAGAGTTTGCTCGCTGCAGAGCCAGATGGGAGGAGCTGGAGCTCTAGGGGTGGAGCTAGACACCTAACCACACCCTAACCTTACCCCGGTTTACTGTATCGCTTAACATTACTCCACCCATTAGTTCCACAGAGTGGAAGCCTCTTAAAGTGATAGTTCACTCAAAACTGAAAATTCAGTCATTATATTTCACTGTTGTTCTAAAGCCATTCATGACCTCCTTTCTTTTTCAGAAGACGTTAACAAATGTCCTGCTTGATTGTCTGTTTAATAGCAGTTGAATTCTTGTTTATATGTGTAGCACTGTTCACAACACAAAATCATTTTAAAGCAGATTTACAGCCAATGCATGTTTCAATAAAACAATGTCTTTGGGCCCAAATGAACAGTGAA
This sequence comes from Schizopygopsis pylzovi, assembly GCA_027422435.1. Classification (NCBI taxonomy): domain Eukaryota; kingdom Metazoa; phylum Chordata; class Actinopteri; order Cypriniformes; family Cyprinidae; genus Schizopygopsis; species Schizopygopsis pylzovi. Next base: position 3,487,923 of record CM049822.1, on the reverse strand, counting down.
TCTAGCATTACTTCCTCTAATATCTTCCTTTAGTTTCTTCTAATCACATGTGAACGTGTCAAGACAAAAATCTCTTGTTCAAAAAGATAATTTCAGATAACAGTAAAATACAACTCTAAGATAATTCAAGTCACATGTTAAGTTACACAGATGAAATGATATGTGAATGGTGACAGGCTTTAGAATAAAAAACTCTCCCATGCCACTCATATTGTATATTCCAAGTGGCATACGACTGGTTTTGATGAGAAAGAAACTGTAATGTAATAGATTTAAATCAGTGGTTCCCAAACCTGTCCTGGAGACCCCCCTCCCTGCACCGTTTGTATGTCTCCCGATTCGCAGCTTGTCCCAAACAATGTTTTGTCCAATATTCCTCTAGTGTGTGGTGTTATTACGATTATTTATCTGCTCCCGATCCCTGCTCCCGGAGCATCGCTGAACTCACATCGTAAATATCAAACATGTTTAATATTTACGACTCTTGATCAGGCTGCCTCTGACGTGATACATGCGATAGCCAATGAGAGCGAGCAAGCGTCACTCACCGGATGTAGCGTCCATTTATAGCTGAAACTTGGCAGCCACAAACATGCCACGAAAGCAGAGAACATATTTGTTTGTATACTTTGTTTTTCACTGTGAAACAGAACGCATGCCTGGAGAGCCAGCTGACAACGTCGATTGTCCTCTATTCGTTTTTCTTCTCTAGTCACGTTTGATCTCGAGTCTCCGTGAGATCCCGTGTCACTGTGAAATCTTCAAGTGTGCGCGTTCAGAGAATTATAAGACTAAAAATCGTTGAACTGTCTTCATGTCTGTGGTCTCCCATGGTTTTAAAGTTGTCTAGTGTGCAGCCAGCTTAAGATGCACACACAGATTGCTGAGTATTGATAGCCTGTAACGTCTTTGTGTTTTCTGCCTTTCCTGTGGTTTTCATCCTTTGACTGGTTACCTGTGATTGTTTGCTGCCTGCCCTGAATTTGTCTGTTTTGTGAATTACTCTTTTGTCTCTGCCTTGGATTATATTGTATGCTGGTTTTCGATCCTGCCTGTTTGACCATGTTTTTTTTATAAAGCCTGCATTTGGATCCACCAACTCCACATTATACACAAATGTATGCAATGACAAGAACTGCTGCGAGGTCAAGATGTTTGTTAAATAATGATAAATTATATTTCAGTTTTCTACTTTATTTCTTGATGAACCCTATCACACACCTTCAGAAGACTTGGGAATGTAAGTCAAAAACATGTTACTACAGTTTTGCTACTTTTTTTAAAGAATGAAGACGGTCACCTTTTACAGTCATTGGGCCTCATTCATGAAGCATTTGTAAATATATGAGTGAATTATTAGTAATTTCCCCATAAAACGGACCTTCCCAAAAACTCTCCTCCAGATTCACAAATGCTTCGTAAATGTCCGATTTGTATGTTAATGACTTCCAATAATTCGTAAATAGGGCGCTCGTGCACGCTCATTCACTATTATGTATAATCCCTGCTTATGACTACAGCTACACAAACTTTGTGTCCAGGAACACAGTGGAATATTCTGATCTACTTTCTCAGGTTTGGCTTCAGTATATTGCTATTAGACTAATAGGCCATATGGCTAACAAGAAATATTCAATAACATGTGTCTACCAAAGCATTTTAGCCACCTGAAATAATGTGTTGATGACTTTTGCTATCTTACATGTAAAGCACATCTCAAGGCACTATGTGCAAACGCGTCTGCTAGAAACAACCTGCTACGCCGTCTGGCCGGATCATCACGGGGCGCCAGTACTTCCACCTCACGATCCAGCACACTAGCACTGGTCTACAGCGCTGAGGGATATGCATCCCCTGCATGGTGCAGGAGCTCCCATGTTAAGAAATTGGATGTAACACTGAACGACACCATGAGGCTTATTATGGGATGCCTTTGCCCAAAATAACTGAACTCCTCCCAGTGCTCTCAAGCATTGCCCAGCACCTCTTCACAGAGAACACCACACTCATACTATTGTCACCAAGGCCTTAACATCTCCAAGCCATCTTCTCCTGAGCAAGGTTACGGCTAATAGGGGATATTATGTAATGCTGTCTAATACGAGAAGAAGAAGAAGAATGTCAGGTGCTCTTTTGGAAACGGCCAGCTGGTGGCACAAAGTTTTTCCCATAGACTGTAAAAAAAGTTTTTTCCAGCTGTTGAGTTGGTTGCTATGATGTGGAATATCCACGGCAGTAATACTAGTATCTCATTTTGAAGAATATTACTGAATATAAAAATGCAGTAATCAGCAATATTAAATTCTCTACTGTCGTTCAGATGATTGGTCGGTGTAGTATTTGTCCCGCTCCTCCTCCATTGATTGGACGGCTGGCTAAAAAGTGACAGTGACAAGCACCAAAGCTTAACTGGAGTTAAACAGTTTATCAGCTTGTAGTATATTATAATGGCAGTGCATCAAAATTCAGAGTCATCAGTTTGACAAAAATAACACAGAACATTTTATGCACCGTTCACACCGGGCAGGGAGCAGGTGTATTTTCATGAATCCAAGAATTTACATCAGAACAGCTTTACGAACTATTTACACAAAAATTAGTTCTGCTAATATTTCATGAATGAAGCCCATTATATAAATGAGTACTCAGGACATTTTATTTAACATTTCTCTTTTTGTATTCAAAAGAAAGAATATCATATGCCTGATGGAGTTACATGATAAAGTGCTTGGTGTGTGTGTGTGTGTGTGTGTGTGTGTGTGTGTGTGTGGGCATGTTTATGTGGTTTATGAGGACACAAATTTGTATAATGACATGGGTATGACATAGGTATTACAAGGAGAAGGTGATTTATGAGGACATTTTCAGTGTCCCCATAATTTAAAACGCTTATAAATCATACAGAGAGAGTTTTTTGGGGGAAAGTTGAAATGCACCGTCTCCTGTGAGGGCTAAGTTTAGGTGTAGGGTAGGTGTAGGGCAATAGCACATACAGCTTGTACAGTATAAAAAACATTACGCCTATGGAGAGTCCCCGTAAACCATAAAAACCAACATGTGTGTGTGTGTGTGTGTGTGTGTGTGTGTGTGTGTGTACGTGCGTGCGTGCATGCGTGCGTGTGTGTGTGTGTGTGTGTGTGTGTGTGTGTGTGTGTGTGTGTGTGTGTGTGTATGTGCGTGTGTGTGTGTGGTTCAGGTATACCCTACGTTATGGGGACAAAATGTCCCCACAACGATGGCAATATCCAAAATCCTTGTCCGTGTGGGGACATTTTTTGGTCCCCATGAGGAAACCAGCTTATAAATCAGACTAAGTGATGTTTTTTGAAAATGTAAAATTGCAGAATGTCTCCTGTGATGGTTAGGTTTAGGGATAGGGGCAGTGTAAGGGGATAGAATATACAGTTTGTACAGTATAAAAACCATTACGTCTATGGAAAGTCCCCATAAAACATGGAAACCCAACATGTGTGTACGTGCGTGTGTGTGTGTGTGTGTGTGTGTGTGTGTGTCTGATAGATCATTAGCTCTACCTGTGACGTCCAGCTGAGCTCCAGGGATCCCTGTCCATGTTCCTCTGTTTGTAGTGAATCTGCAGTAGTACATGTGTTTATCAGCTTCTGTTACACTCGTCAAAGTGAGACTGTAAGTGTCTTTATATTCACTGTCACACTGAACTCTTCCTCTGTATTCTGGGTCTAAACACAGGTTTGATGTTTCTCCATCAGTTACAGCAGTTTTGCTCCAGAAGGCTGTTGTGATCTCTTGATCGTGTGGATAGTTTAAAACACAGGATAATTTGACTGTTGTTCCCTTTAATGCACAAACATATGAAGGGCCATTATTCACCGCCCAATTCTGCTGACCATCAACCCCTGAAAAACAGAAATGAAGAAAATAAAATTGGTGTTTCAGGTGTTTTGAGCCAATACTGTCTTTTAATTTTAACCATTTCTATATGTTTGCTGAGAGCAAAACACTCGTGTCAGTTTAAGAGCTACAAGTGTGAAGAGCTCAATCAGTTTTTCACGAGTGTTAAAGTGTCTGTTTAGTGACTGAAGACTCACACGCAGTCATGATCACCAAGATCAGAGGAAGAGACGTTACGAGTGATGTCCACATAATGAGTTCTGCAATCATAAAACCAACACATATAACATTATGAGCATCATCTATACACGGCATAACAAACTCTATTATCTTGATAATGAGAGATCATGAAGATTTCAGAGTAATTCTCTGCTCATTAAAGTCTTGATGGGCGCTGATGATGTTTCTCGGGTCAGGCCTTGTGTCTAAAGAGCGTCACACAATATTTACAAAAGTATCTATAACACATTTGGAGCTTCTGGATTTAATATCAACTCATCACAACCTTTTCACAAATATCAGTTGCAGACACACAGAATTAATTGATCTAACACTGGTAAAAACGGTCTTACCGCGCTGCAGTCAATGTCTCAGCGTCCACACCCAAATGACAAAAACATTAAAACATGAGTTAAAAATATTTGTCTTCCTCTTCCTGGATATGTGCGACACCATCTCAGCCACACAAGAGCAACTCAAAAAAGCCTCCAAATGACAAATAACAAGCGTTAGAATTCACTATTGTTAAATCTTTGTGAGGGTGTGTGAAGTAGCCTAAGCTACTTTAGCCGATCTCATTGTTTCCAACTGTGTGTGATTAGTCTTGTTAGCTCTTGTAATCTAGTTGACTTTTGTTGTTGCTGTATTGACTTCTGTTCTCTTGTTTTCTGTTTTTGCATGATCCTTTTGTGGATTACTTTTTGCACGTGTCCTGCTTTTGCTTGCACACTTCAATAAAAAGCAATTGTATCTACTTTTAGTTTGAGACCATTTCGTGATTTTTTTTATGTGAGTTTGCCTGTCTGTCTTTCTCTCTACTTCCTCCCTTCTCCCTGACTCTTATTGTATATGCATGTACACAGGGGCGTCTCTAGTGGGGGGGAAAGGGTGACAGAGTGCACAGGGCCCAGAGGTCTGAGGGGGGGGCCGCCCCGCGATCGCCTGGCCATCAGTCTCCCGCACAGCGCCGCGCTTCTGCCTCGATTTATAAGAGATAAACAGCGCCGGATGCTTGATCCATTCAGATGTGACACAGAGTTGTTATACAGTCGTGTGATATGAGAAAGGTTAGTGATGCTGGCTGAAAACAGCCACAACGAGGTGTAATAAAACCAGTTTAATATAGAGCTATTATTTCAGCTCCGGGAATTAGTTATTAAATATTAAATATTGCTTGGTTAAAAGTAATATTAATATTTAACTTAGTTATACTGTAAAGTGATCGTCCACCGAACACTAACCTCAGCATATCAAATTCGAGCTTAGGTAGCTTTCTCTTTATGGCAAATAAGGATAAAACTTCAAATCACATCCCAGAGACAATTCTTTATGAAATGAAAAATGGTTTATTCGTAATACTGCTATTCTAACATAAATGGATTAACTGATAAGACACAAACATACATACAAAGACATGCATAAGGATTTTGGTAAGTAAACTCCTAAACTAAAAATTAGCCCTTTTAGCTATTTTAACGCTTGAGTTGACCGGAAAAGATCACGACAGATGCCTTCTGCTCTGTTACTGCATTCAGATCAAATTTTTACCAGTTCAATCAGCAATATAGATTTAGTTAGAGGTACTTGCTTTCGTTGTTGAAGCAGGCTGGATTTTGGTTTTGTTTCCTTCAAATGCGTTGCTCTGGTCTTTGTCCTCGGAAACCACGTGGGTGGTTCGTGCGTCTCCGGGTGCTCTCGGGTGAAACACGTGATATGTGGATGCTGCCGCGTGACGTCACAGAAGGCTTTCCTTTCGTCTGTAGGTGTTCAATTCGTTGTTCTTTGATGTTGTGCCTGCTATCCTTCGCCTTCGAATAGATGGTTGGTTTAGTCGGTGTCGAGGCAAAGTTACGAGCGCAGCTCCAGAGATGTTCAAGAGAGAGAGCCACGAGAGTCAAGCGCCAAGAGTCAAGCCAAGTTTCAAGAGAGCGTCAAGAGAGAGAGATTTGCAACTGGCGCGTTTTTTTCAACAGTCCAACTTGCCCCTCCCCACGGGCGGCTTGTCGAATCCGATCGTCCGTATGGGGCGGAGCCCCGCCCATGTCCAGGCTTGCTGGGTGGACCAACAGTTCTGTGATATCTCATCACTTTTGGGAAGGATAAACTTTATCGATCTTTATACATGTATAATTATGCAGGGTATTAAAATTTAACGGTCATCAACACAGCCTATCACATCTGAGTCTAGCTTTCTTTAGAGATCAAACACCGCATAATAATACACACATTACAGTTTATACCGTTTAAAGCATGATTAAAAATTCCCACATTGTCCTAAATAATTGGCACTCGAAATCATCACATCATGCCTATGAGGGAAAGAGTACACATTAAATATCCATATATTTATTTGTGTCGTTGCAATAGTTATACGTGTCAAAAAGGCAAGGAGTTTGGTTTTCCTTGGTCTGTCCGATGGAGAAAAATCCTGCTTTGTTTTAAATGGGGGGGTTTTGAACTATGCTCTGGAATGTAGGCTTGACGGTGTCCAGAACCATTCCCGGAGCCGTCCGTACCTTTGCACGAAAGTTACTGATGAGGTCAGTTGACCTTCTCCCTTGCGCATGAAAGGGAGGATTTTTTTTGGTAATAATTCATTTCTGTTGCTGGGTTTGAATTCTCCTGTGTGTGTCTCCAGGTTGAAATTGTGTTACACATCCCCCTTTTGCGTGGAGATGTACCCGATGGAACATCTTCAGGCACTGGAACAAGAGGCAGAGAGAATGGACACACACAAGACACCAACGAGATCTCTATCACTGACTGAAAACTGGTGCAGGGTAATTTGGAAAGGAACAGGTGAGAAACTTGAGAAGACATAGGGCTAGTTTGTTTAGCATCGTTGACAATTGGGTCATTTTGACTGGTTTAATTGTCGGGGTTTTCACGAGACGGTATAGGCATGATCTCAATCAGGTTGGTCACATTCTCGGGTTCGGATTCTAGGTCGAGATTACCACGTCGAAAAAGGCGAGGGATGCCTGACGTGCATTTGTTGGAGACTCTTGAACGACGTTCACTCGCTTGTGTAGGAGGAAGGCCAGTGTCAAAGTCACAACATATCCTACTATAGTAGAGATACAAAGCGCCGTGTCAGCGGCAGACCAGGACCGAATAATTGGCGCGCCAGCGGGCGGAAGGCGAGCGATAGCTTCTAAAGCTGTGTCAACCGGTGTCAGATCAATAAGCTGCGTTCCTTCCTCCTTGATCCTTTCTTCCAATTCTGGATCGAGGACAAAGGAATGTTGCTTGAAAAAGGGTGAGATTTCGATTTCGGCCTGATACTCATCGTCGGTGAGGTGATACAATGCTAGTTCGTCAATATGGAGGATCGAGCCCTTAGGGACTGTGATCCATAACGTTTGGTTAGGCAGACTAATGCGCGTAGCGGTGTCGTGTTGATCATATGTGAGGGTAGCCGTTCGGGCTGGGGTGTTAACCAGCCATCGGTTTCCGACAATTTCGGCTTGTGTTACCTCGACCTGAGAACGTGGTGTTGCGTCGGCGGGGCAGCTAGCGTCGGGTCTCATGGCTTCTAAGCCACAGATGCCCTCTGTATTATCGCGTACGAAAGGTTTACTCGGGCGGAGGAAGTGAATGTCTTTAGTGAGCGTACACATCTTTAGGTTTGGAGCCAAGTACAACTGTTCATTGCTATCGTGATACGCGACGACCTCGGGAGTGTGGATTTTGACATAGGTGTTCCCTTGCCAAAATCCAACATTCACAACATTTTAAGCCGGTAAACATTATTAACGTCAATAATGGGCAAACTGAAAAGAAAACAAAGTCACCTGTTTCCGGGTTTGCGTATATGGGAATAACGCTGCCGGGAAAGGGGTGAGATGAGTTTGGATGAGACTAACGGGGCCCGCAGTGGCCGAAGTTACGATGTTTGAACAAGGCTAAGAGGTATCACATAGCACGGAATCCTATTCATGGCTAAGTTGTCAATCAAGGAACTTACATCGCGTATCATGTCGTTCATGATTTTGGCGGGTGGCCTCGATCGGTTGACAACGGTTCTCACAGCGAATTACAACGATTTTACTGACGAAAGTCGATCTCAATTTCAGGACCTGTATTCAAGGATTGGTTAAGGGGGTTCAAAGTGAGAGAGAGGAAAGGAAAAACACAAAGTGAGACACGAAGGAAAGAAACCAAACAACAAAACTAAAAAAATAAATTAAGACAAAAATTCAACATCAAAATCAAGCAAACAAAAAAAAAAATAAAAAAAAAAAAATAATAATTTTTGAGGGTAACTCCTCGCTACTAGATTGGTCCTAGCAGTGCTGTGGAGGAGAGAATATGGGTTGTGTCTAAGCATGGTTGCTATATGTTTTCCTAACATATCAATACTAATGCTTGTGTGGTGCATATTTGTTCATATCGGTCTGTGTCAGTGGGTCTGATCTTCCCCCTTTCCATGTCGGCTGGAGCCCAGGGGCCTCTTTATCTGGTTTCGATGGACCCATCGAAGGACTGGCTCGCTGCGCCCTTGTCTGATTTTGATTCGATAGGCAACAGGTGAGAGCTTGTCTACAATCTCATGGGGTCCCGTCCAGTGAGGTAGGAACTTCTTTGACAGGTGATGGGGAGCATTCGGCCTTGGTCGGGCGAAACTGTAGTACCACACTTGATCTCCGACATTGAGCTCATGGTGAGAGGCCTTTTGGTCGTAGTAGGCTTTTCGGCCTTCCGCACTTCGTTGTAGCTGCTGTTGCGCGAAGGCGAAAGTTGTTCTCAGGTGCTGATGTAACTCTTCCAGGTACTGGTGAGTGTTGTAGGCGGTGACGAGGTTCAGGTCACCAGGTTGGTACAGCAGGTGTAGTGGTAGCGTCATGTTTCTCCCTGTCATCAT